>JAHRHZ010000004.1:21363824-21381324 GCA_024137785.1 Ginglymostoma cirratum | reverse complement strand
ACTTGATTTCCACGTGCTCAAGCCCTGGACTGAGACTTGAACCCAGAAGGTTGTGGTTACAAAGCAAGGTACCACAAGGAGCACTGAGCCACAGCTGAGAGCTGGTGCACACAGGGTTAAATATTGGGGGCAGGCTGATGGCTATTGTTACTGAAGGCAATTCCTTGGGTTTGCCACCATTGGCTGTTCTCATGAGTGGTCATTAAATACACTCTTGAGACCCATTGTACCTTTTACCAGTCCAATATCAGTGTAAATATAACATCACTCCAGGGTTAATCAGAGAATCTTATTGCTGTATTGTAGTTGACTGAAATATATCAAGTACTCATATCGTGATCTCTGAAATCAACGATAGACTGCAACTCAGGGTGTAAACGTACAGGTAAATATATATACATTTTGAACAAATACAAGAGTGAATGATAAGACATAAATAAATATGTTTATAAACAAACAGGTAATGGTAACTACCCAGAGTCCACAAAGGACCAAGAAGCATATCTCCACATTAAAGATGGCAGCACCAGCATGGTAGGGAGTCTTAGGACTCCTGAGCCCATATGCTCCAGGCCGGCCACATCCTTCTTGTTCTCTCTCTGTCTCCTTTTCCTTTCTCTTTCAAGTTCTAACATCATGGGGAAGCCAGAGTAGTGTTGGGGGGGCCATCTGCAGCAGTAGTGGTGGTACCTGGATTGAGGACTCCTGGCCTTGGTTGGCCCAAAGCCTGGACTCAGGAACACGGTGCCCATCCGCTGCGGTGGAGCTTGGTGCCCGGAGTGGGGCTGCATCCTTTGTGCAGTATAAGGTTGGGTTTGGCATGAACTGGCGGCAAGGACCAGTGCAAACTGCTTGAACGACTTGTCGTGTGAACCTTTTTATTTATTTTCTAATTTATTCCTGTGATTTTGTACCCACGCAGACATGGGCAGAATGTGCAAACTCCACACAGACAGTCACCCAAGGCTGCAATTGAACCCAGGTTCCTGGTGCTGTGAGGCAGTTCTGCAAACCACTGAGCCACATTCTAGTACAGAGCCATCAAAAACCTACTCCATTTTTCTGTTGGTAAACAACTAACTGTTGTTTCCATTCATGACCATCAATTCCTTTGAAGAGGTTCAAAACTAGAGGACAATAAAACTGTTTACTGTAACTACATTTACGCGAGTGGGCATTCACAGCTGTCAAAGCAATATTTGACAATACAATGAAAGACTACCCAACAAATATGTACTTGTAGAAAGGTTTGTAGGATGCTTGTAATTGAGTGTAAAGGTTTCACTCAATTTCAGAAAAGATTTACAAGGATGTTACCAGGGTTGGAGGGTTTGAACTATAGAGAGAGGCTGAATAGGCTGGAGCTATTTTTCCTGGAGCGTCAGATGCTGAGGAGTGACCATATAGACGTTTATAAAATCACGAGAGCATGGATAGGGTGAATAGCCAGGGTCTTTCCCCCAGTGTGGGGGCATCCAAAATTAGAGGGCATGGGTTTAAGGTGAGAGAGGAAAAATTTAAAAGGGACCTAACGGGCAACTTTTTCATGCAGAGGGTGGTGCATGTATGGAATGGGCTGCTGGAGGACGTGGTAGAGGCTGGTACAATTACAACATTTAAAAGGCATCTGGATGGGTACATGAACAGGAAGGATTTAGAGGGATGTGGGCGAAATGCTGGCAAATGGGACAAGATTTATTTAGGATATCTGGTCCGCATGGACAAGTTGGATCGAAGGGTCTGTTGCCACGCTGTACATCTCAATGACTCTATGATCGCTATATTCCAGACAATGTTGAATAAGTAATAGGTCTCCATCCAAAGTGGCCATCTAATAATTTCGAAACAGTCCAACTGAAGCCAATATTCCAGAGTGAGTCAGAGCTGTAATTTACATCTGGGCAACTTGTAGAAACAGCTAGCAGGAACCCATTTTAATTTCTGCTTTTGCTACAGTGAGCCAGAAGAACTTAGTAAACGATCCAGTTTTTCTAAAAAAAAGGTGTAATTATTCTGTCACAATTGGCTTTGATCAAACTCACGCGGAGAAAATGATCATTTGACACTGTGAACATGTGCCATTTGCGTTTTGCTCAGTAAAATGGAGACATTGATATGTGATGAAAAAAAGTGACATCCAGCAAATGATTAAATGGGACATGTTTGAACACAGTCTGTATACAGTCTTAATGAGTGTTTGCCAAGAATACTTGGACCCATCAATTTAGCCCTTTGGAACTCTAATATTTGAACAGCTGCTTTCTATATTTTACCCCTTGCTATTAATTTGTATAATTTGGCTTCTTTTCTTTGGACCAAAGCCTCATGTAAGAAAACGCTTTGTTTTGGTGCTGGAATTAAGAAGTCTCACTGGCAATGTCATTCCTGGCTCTGCCATTAGTTTTGCTCTAATCTGATCGGACAATCCTGCACGGAGCCATGATATTGAAGTCACACTCCCTCCCAGCATGGGGTCATTCAGAATAACTACTTTGAAGTACCCAGAGAAGGCACTGTGCATCCTGACTCATTTTAAGCAATATTATCTGTCAAAGTGCCATAACAGGAAGGTCAGTGTCAGCCCACATTATTATCCGACAACAGAAAGGTTTCGATGATCATCCCCAGTTTCTGGGTTGGACTTGTATTCAGGAGCCGCAGTTCAAATTGAATTACAGTATCAGTTAAGGGAAGTGTGAAATAAATCAGAAATGGTGAAGTAGTTGGCAGTTTTAATGTTCCCTTCAGACTAATGGCATGTTCCAGTTCCCGTATTGAATCACAAGCCAATCGACGAGCTGCACACTTGAATCCATCTTTGCCGACCTCACACAGCTGTTAACGCAGCTCAGCGATGAGCAGTGTGGGAGAGCCAGTACCTGTCTGAAGGCAGTTACAGTTCCTCCCGAGCAGCTGGGATACAGGGAGCTAAAAATGGTGCAGCAGTGGATCCACTTTGTAATTACTGAAGATTTGAGTCATAGGACAAACAGTAACTAGTGGATTTATGGGATTGGATTTTGTCACAAAGGCAAAGGTGGTTATAAAGGCAGGCCTGGAGGCAATCTCTCACTGCTGGCTGGTGTGTCAGTCTCTCCTTCTGATTCTGCTCTGGCTGTTTTCAGGGAGGCAGCTTCCAAAAGGTGGCAGCTACAGAACTGTGAGCAACAGTTAGTCAATTTGAAACGAAAACAGAAATTGCTGGAGAAGCTCAGCAGGTCTGAAGTGAGCTTTCCCAGCAATTTCTGTTTTTGATTCTGATTTTCAGCATCCGTAGTTCTTCTGGTTTTTACTTAGCTAGTCAATTTGGCTGGAGGAGTTAGACCTCAGAAAGAAACCTGGCTTGTAGACTTTAAATTTTTTGAAGTTCTAAACATTAGGTCAGTTACTCATTACATTCCCAAGAGTCTGCCAGTGTACCTTTAACTCAAAGGAGAAAACATTTAATAAACAAGAAAAATTTGAATTACATTAAGTGAAACAGAAATATTGGGAAGATTTCATGACAGACATCAGGAGCGGATTCAAATTTACATTATTCCCTCTTTCTTAGCAATATCCTTTCAGATACTCATCTCCAATTATCCCCATGCCAAGGTTCCTTACTCAGCCTGACATGGTTTCCTTGCCGCAAAATTCTGCACATTCATTCGATGCTTTTTCTTTTGGCTGCTATCCCTCCCTGGTGATTGATTGAATATTAGCTTGAACAGCACAGTCATGTTGATCTTGAAAGGAAGGGGTCGGCATTAAATATGAAAGAAATGGAACTATTCTTGAACAGATTAGCTTTAAATTTGCTCTTAATGAGCTGGAAGAAATTCTGGTTCAAGTATCTATGGTTGAGAAGCTGGGTAAGGACAGTGTATTTACAGAAGTCTACTGGGGATAGTGTTGGCCAGTGGTGTGCACAGGGAGTACGAGGCTGACTGTGCAGGTTTAGGAGGACAAATGACTGACAGATTTGTGCTAACTGCTTCGGGACAGCTCCTGCCCCAGTCAGGGACCAATCTAAATGATTCACTTTATAAAATGTGAAATTATTTGACAGACTGTGTAGCTTGGAAGGCTCCATACCAGCCTGGGGAGATTATCCAGAGTGCTATAATTAATTAGTCTTAGCATCCTTGTGCTGCACTGGGGGGAAAATCCAGCCATAGTTTGATTCTCAGTCATTGCCCGCGAGCCATGTCAGAAAATGCATGCACATCCCAAACACTGGGTAAAAACTAAAAACCTAAAGAACTGCGGATGCGGTAAATCAGGAACAAAAACAAAGTTGCTGGAAAAGCTCAGAAGGTCTGACAGCATCTGTGAAAGAAAAAATAGAGTTAACGTTTCGGGTCCAGTGACCCTTCCTCAGAACTGTTCTGACCCGAAACGTTAGCTCTATTTTTTCCTTCACAGATGCTGCCAGACCTGCTGATCTTTTCCAGCAACTTTGTTTTTGTACTGGGTAAAGACTAGCGTTGTCTAGATTCACATACATACATGAAGTCCACAACTCAATAAATTCTTTCATCTTAATTGTTAACGTACTCAAGTGATAGCATTCTAAACTCAGGTTCAGTTCACATGTCTAGGCTAAGTGGTGAGGGTGTGCTGCAATTGTGAGAACTGCAGATCTTTGGTTGTCACATTAAGTGCATTGTTCAAGGGTCTTGGCCAATATTTGTCCCAAAAAGGAACTCTTATCTGCATGAAGTAAGCACTTCCAAATGATTTATTTTGTTGAAATTAGTTCAGTTGTTTGGGGGTGTTCTGCAGGAGTGATGAGGCACAATATAGTCTCCCTTCAGGAGCATGAAGAGTTAAATTCTATGCTACATTTTCTAGTCAATATCATGGTGAAGTCCACTTTATGTGCTTACTGTTGCGAGATAGTTTGATCCTTTGATTATCTGGACGCTGGCACCGGTTCAGTCACTGCAAGTTTATGCCATCATTTGTAAAATATATGCTTTTAGGAGTGCAGACTGTTTCCTTAAATCTGAATGAATCATTAGACAATATCTGTAGAGTGTGATTAGCCTTTTGTTGTGTTTTTGAAGATGTTTATGGATATGCTGCTCAACACAAGCCAATCCTTTTGACATTTTTCAGTTCCATATATTTCTGCTTTCCTTAATCTTGATCTTTGGCTGAAGTTCCTGAGACTATGGACTTTTGCCAAAAGCACATTTCTATGGGTGAGGCCGACAGCAATACATGCCCATGTCATGCAGTCATACATCAGAGAAAGAGACCATTCAACCCATTGTGGCTGTGCCAGTTCTTTAAAAGAGCTGTTCAATTCGTGCCACACCCCTGCTCTTTCCCCTTAGCCCTGCAATATCTTTTTCATATCCAAGAATCCATCCAACTCACTTTTGAAAGTTGCTATTGAAAGTGGCTCTGCCACCCTTTCAGGCTGTTCCAGATCATAAACAAGTTGATATATTTAAAAAAAACTCACCTCCCCTCTGTTCAAATTATCTTAATTCAGTGTCCGTTGGTCATCGAACCTCCTGCCAATGAAAACAAACTTATTTATTCCATCAAAATATAATTTCAAATCACCCAAGGTCAGCCAGATGCCAGTTTTCAGCCATTTCATTCACACCGTGTGATATCAAGAAATGGCATTGGATATAACAAAGGCTGTGGCTCTGACAACATGTTGGCCGTAGTACTGAAGACTTTTGCTACAGAAATGCCTATTTCCATAGCCAAGCTGTCGCATTACAGCTGCAATACTGGCATTTACCCTGTGATGTGGAAAAATGGCCAGTTATGTCCTGACCATAAAAAGCAGGACAGCTCCAAGCCAGCCAATTACCGCCCTATCAGCCTGTTCTCAATCATCAACAACATGATGGAGGCAGTCATCATCAGTGCTCTCAAGTGTCAGTATCCTCTTCATTGCTTTATTCCTGAGTTTCATGTCACCTCAGCCCTGTACATCCAAGTCCAGGTGTTCAAAAAGAGAACTAGCCAAAACACCAATCTCCTGAAGACATTGTTGTAGTCTTCTCTGTAATCTAGAAAAACACCTGCTCGCCCTCACCCTCTGATTTCTGCCCCTTAGCCAATTTTGTAGCTGTGCAGTTATCGCTTCATTAATCATGTGGCTTCAATTTGGCTAACAATTCTATTAATTAATAGTATATCAAAAGCTTTTTGAAAATCTGTATACTTAATATCCACCACACAACCTTCAACAACCTCTTCTGTTAATTCATCAAAAGAAGTTAATCAACTTAAAGGTATTGTCTCCCTTACCATAGAAAAAGACAGACATATTCTGATCCCACCCTCTACTTAGCCATTCTTTATTTATGAATGCGGATAGTAAGTTCACAGGCCTATTCAACAATGGAGGAATCACATCCAAGCTCAATCTACTGTTCATCCATTAAGCACGTTCATTTTCTGCCAGCAGAGATTGCAATAGAACAATCGGGAGCAGGAATCCATTTTTGTTTCCTGTTTTCCCGCATGTTTCTGCTGAAGCATACACTGAGTAGCAAAAACAGCACAGGTTAGGGATTATGCTTGTTCATAGAATCCCTACAATGCAGAAGCATGACATTTGGCCCATTGAGTCCACACTGACCCTCTGAAAAAGCATCCCACCCCAACCTGGATTTCCAATGACCAATCTACCTAACCTACACCCCTTTGAACCGTGTGAAGAAACCAGGGCCCCTGTGGAAACCCACACAGACACAGGGGGAATGTACAAACTCCACACAGACAATCACCTGAGGCTGGAATTGAACCTGGGTCCCTGGCGCTCTGAGGTAGTAGTGCTAACCACTGAGCCGCTCCCATGTGGTGAACCAGTTGCATTTGTTTCTGCTACATCCATAACTGACGATTAAAGCCATGTTTTCTTTCCATCTGTCTGTCAGATTGCAGGGAGGAGCAATATCCATGCACCAGACTCTATTCTGTACACAGACCTTGCAAACAATGCCTCAAGAGCCTTTGCTTTTACAGGTAAGCACTCTTGGTCTTCATGATTCACCATTTTCAGAAAGCTTAACTGATGTTCACTTCTGCCTTCCACTTAAACTTTAACCTTTCTTACCCATAATGCTAGTTTGAGTCTGCTGTAGATACCAGGCCGGGTGTCACTCCCTCTTGTGAAGATTTACCCACTGTACTCCCTCTCAGAGTAACCTGGGAGCATCACAACAACAACAGCCACTTTGCTTCAATAATGCATCAAAGTGTCAGACTGGGTGAGATGAGGCTTGATCCATGTCATTGAACTGCATATTTAACAGCGTATGAATGTTCAGAGAAACATTTCAGGTCAGATTCACTTAATTCACTGAGTGGGGCTTGTCTTCGAGGAGTGGCGCAAAAATAACGAACATGCCACACACAAACGACCTGAATGAAATTCAGTGTCTTCTCCACTTCCCATTCCCAGCCACAAGTCTGAATGTGTATCTTGTACCCAAAGGCTTTCTGTCTCAGTGGGGAGTGAACGGCTTCTTTTTTAAAATATCTGGCCGAGTGGGAGCAGAGCAATGAGAGGTGTCAAAGGGAGGTTGTATTTTTTGATCTTCAGTGTGATACCTTGGAATTCAGAAGGAGAAGAAATGCTTCTCTCGATCTGGAAAGCATCCGGAAAGCATTTTTTGGGTTGCTCCTGCCCCTATGATCCCTGTCCCCCCTCACACCAGCATTGGTTTGTTCAAAGAGTCTTGCCCGGCCACTCACAACACATTGCTTGATGTCAGCAGCTGTGTCCTAAGTCAGCTACGCCAAGTAACCCCGATCTACCCTACCTCTGTCATCATTCTCACCAGTCTTGGTCTTGAAGACAGAGCTGAAGTAATAAATTGAGACTCAATCTCATTCTGTTTTCCTCATCTTCCAGATACTTCACCCACCAGGGGCACACACCCCGACTCCATGCACTAATCCTGAACCAGTATAGAATTAGCCTCGGTAGCTATAAAGGGCACTTCAATGGCCCAAATCATGGAATCCCAGCAGTGTAGAAGCAGGCTATTCTGTCCATCAAGTCCACACCAACCCTCTGAAGAGCATCCCACCCAGACCCACCCCTTCTACCCTACCCCTGTAACTGTGCATTTCCCATCAGTAACCCACCTCGTCTGCAAGTTCCTGGACACTATGGGCAATTTAGCATGGCCAATCCACGTGACCTGCACATCTTTGGACTGTGGGAGGAAACCCACACAGACAAGGGGAGAGCGTGCAAACTCCGCACAGACTATCGCCCAAGACTAGAATGGACCCTGGGTCCCTGGCACTATGAGGCAGCAGTGCTAACCACTAGTAGCTGACTTAGGACATGGCAGCTGACATCAAGCAATGTGTTGTGAGGGGCCGGGCAAGAGTCTTTGAACAAACCAATGCTGGTATGAGGGGGGAGAGGGATCGTAGGGACAGGAGCAACCCAAAAAATGCTTTCCAGATCAAGAGAAGCATTCCTTCTCCTTCTGAATTCCAAGGTATTCACAATTCATGTTGAAGCAATATCAAAGCCAGCGCATAACCTTACACTTTTTAAAAAACCCACCTTTTTTATAAATAACTGCACGTTTATATGTGGGAGGCAGCTGCATTTGAGGCCAACAACTGCAGGATGGAAGCGATCACACTTGAGACAAGTCAGTGAATCAGAGATATTGCCAATCTTAATAACAGGTCCTTATTCATGTTTTGTATCTGTTTCGCAAGCCTTTAATCCTTAAGTGGCTCAGTGTCACACAGAGATAGCAAGAACTGCTGACGCTGGAGCCAGAGATAACAGTGTGGAGCTGGAGGAACACAGCAGGCCAGGCAGCATCAGAGGAGCAGGACAGTTGATATTTCAAGTCGGGACCCTTCCCAAAATGTCAGCTTTCCTGCTCTTCTGATGCTGCCCGGTCTGCTGTGTTTCTCCAGCTCCACACTCTGTTATCTCAGTGTCACACTTTGTTTTACGACGCTCCAGTGAAGAGCTTTGGACATTTTATTGTGTTTAAAGGTGCTACATAATTGTAAATTATAATTGCTGTTTTTAGCCAAGGAACCAGCAGCTTCTGCCTCTGCAGTAAACTGTTCAGCACCCACAAATTTCCCATGGTCCTGTAAGAACTGGGTTTAAAGGTTATGTGTGATTCCTGTATTCCTTGGCAGGAAATTCACAAACCCTGATATAGAGTCATAGAGACGTACAACTTGGAAGCAGATCCTTTGGTCTATCTTGTCCACGCCAACCAGATACCCTAAATTAACCCAGTTCCATTTGTTAGTATTTGGCCTATATTCCTCCAAACCCTTCCTGTTCATGTACCAATCCAGATGCCTTTTAAATGTTGTAATTGTACCAGCCTCCACCACTTCCTCCTACAGCTCATTTCATACATGCACCACCCTCTTCATGAAAATGTTGCCCATTAGGTCCCTTTTATATGTTTCCCCTCTCACCTTAAACCTGTGCCCTCTAGTTTTGGACTCCCCTACCCTGGGAAAAAAGACCTTGGATATTCACCCCATCTGTGCCCCTCATGATTGGATAAACCTCTATAGGGTCATCCCTCAGCCTCCGACGCTCCAGGGAAAATAGCCCCAATCTACTCAACCTCTCCCTGTAACTCAAACCCTGATATCTGCCAACATTAACCGCCTGGGGCCGTGTGTGCAGGGACATCAGGGTTATCTGTTTTGCATTTCACTCATTAACACCTGCCTTTCAGTCTTGAGGAGGTTATATAGTGAGGCCTACATTTTCCAATCCTTCCTTGGAAACAGAGTCAGAGAAACTGACCCTTAACTGGAAATGGGAGGCTGGCACCTTTTACCCTGCTTGGGTCTGGAAAGAGCCTGAAGGCACCTTCACTCTGCCAAGGTCCCATTGTGATAAAAGCTTGGCATATCATCATTCAATACCAGATCACAGAGTGACCTCCTGGAAGCATGTTAAGAATCTTTAAATTGGTTCTGGCCCCAATCTCTGTATCAGCTAAAGTTCAGTAAGGATCTGATGTGGGTTATGAATAGAAAAAGGTCCAGAGATTTAATGAAATCTGAAAATAGAGGCCACTCTGTACAAAAGATATCAATGGGAGAAGCATTTCTGATTCTACAGCTTCTGTTGATTTCTACGCCCATCATTTACGTTGCCTGCTTTGCAGCCTTCGCAGGGTCTATGTGGTTAACAAGGAAGTCTGTGTCCGCACTGTCTGTGCCCATGAGGAGCTACTGAGAGGTGAGTGTGAGGCCTCAGAACCACAACGGAACAGGGAGCTGTGGCACATGGGCAGGCAGATAGGTACATGTTATTTTGGGGCATTGCAGATTCCTCTCAAGGTGGCACTGGTCATCTGGACATTCTTCTGAGAGGTCTGGAGTCAGTGCTGGTTAGTTTCAGAATGTATGCTGAAGCATTTCATAGAATTTTTTTTCATAGATTCATAGAATCCCTACAGTGTGGAAATAGGCCCTTCGGCCCAACAAGTCCACACCGACCCTCCGAAGAGCATCCCACCCAGACCCATTCCCCTAGTTTCCCATGTCTAACCCACCCGACCTACACATCCCTGGACACTACGGGCAATTTAGCATGGCCAGTCCACCTACCCTGCACATCTATGGACTGTGGGAGGAAACTGGAGCACCTGGAGAGAACCCACACAGACATGGGGAGAATGTGTAAACTCCACACAGACTGTCACCCGAGGGTGGAATCCAACTGGGCGCTGGTGGTCCTTGGCACTGTGAGGCAGCAGTGCTAACTACTGAGCCACCGTGCCACCCTTCTGTCTTCACCCCACTGCTTCTGGCCTTGAGGGTGAGAGGTGTGGAGTCTAACGAAACCTGTCTCTCACTGTGCTACAGTCACAATTGGAAGGTTCAGTCCTATTCAGTGTTCCTGAGCTAGAGCATGGCACATGTCTTCGTCAGGACATCATGCTCGTTTTCATCTACTTTTTTTTTTCTGACTTATTCACGGGATGAGGGCAACATTGGCTAGGCAGTATTTATTGCCCATTCCAGTGGGGAGTGAAGAGTCAAGCATATTGCTGTGGGTTACTTGTAGGCCAGACCAGGTAAGGATGGCAGTTTCTTTCCTTAAAGGACAGTCATGAGCCAGATAAGTTTTTTTTTCCTCCAACAATTGACAATCATCATTAGATTCTTAATTCCAGGTTTTTTTTTAAATTACTGAATTCAAATTCCTCCATCAAGCCCGGGTCCCTTTACCTGGGAACATTACCTTGGTCTCTGGATTTACAGCCCAGTGATAATACCACTAGGCCGTCACCTCCCCCTAATGACACAGAGGGTAAGCTAGAGCAGAGGGTGATATCAAATGGGGTTGATGGGGCAGTTGGTTCATTTACAGATTTTTTTTTATGCTGAAGTACTACAAATTGCTGAAGATGTTGTTTGATTTAGAAATTGTGGATACAGACTCACTTGGACAGGTAGACTGTTAGTCGCTGGAGGAAGATGTCTGCCAGAGAGCTTTCTCCATGTTCGCTAGTGTTGGCAATATTCAGGGATGGTCTGGTGCTTCCAGGACAAGGGTTGAGTGTCTGGAAGGCTGAAAGAGCAGCAATCGTTTTCTACAGCCAGCTAGAAATTGTGCACCTTGCCCCCAACAATGATCCCCTCAATCTGTGTACAGCTGAAAGAGTGGGGCACATCCCATGTGTGAACACACAGCTTTTTATAAAGAGACAAATCAGTTTATTGACTGCACACTGCGGGATCATAGTCCTTTATAAAGAGCGTCCAATCCATATCCCTTTGCTCCCCCTGTTCTCACCTTCTCCTTTTCTCTTGCAGCTGACCTGTGCCGAGACAAATATTCCAAGTGTGGGGTCATGGCCAACAGTGGGCTGTGTGGTCAGATGGCTTCATCGTGTGACAAGAGTTGTGGCTCCTGCTGAGAAGGATAAACAAACCGAGAAAGGGCCACGCATGGAGCCTTGGTCCAGGAGACAGAGGAATCTCCGTATATATCAATAATATTACATTAAGTAATTTAGAGGGATCATTTTCATATTTCTGTAACTCTGATGGTGCTGGGGGATTTTTCATATTACCCTCAAGATAACATCCATTCTTCATGGTGCACATTATGTGAATAGTTATTTCTGTTTGGGGAAGGGACCACATTGATGCAGTTACACATAAAGCCTTGGCAATTCGATCATTCCAACTTTTCACCCTGTGGCCACAGCAAATTATGGACCAAACTCTGCCGTTTCTTGTTGGTGTACTGTGCTTGCCTGGGGTAAGGATAGGGGGCAGAGAGTCCCTCGCCCAGAATTTACTCTCCTTCTCCTATCTCCCTCTTCATCGAGATTCTGCAGATTTCATTCCTATTACCTGTTGCTGACCTGCCTTTCATGCTTTGTGTCTGTCCAGAGTTTTTAGAATCTTTTGAAGTTCGTGCAAAAGTCTAGAAAGTGCGAGACAAGTGCACTTGGAATTGAAGCAAGTGTCCAAACCCACCCTGTGGCTGGATTCTGAAGGTAGCCTGAGTGATTCACACAGCAGCAATCGAACTCTGAGTGAGTCACTCCTGAATGTGCTTCACCTTTGGAGGGACGATTTAAACCCAATTCTGTTCCTGAACTCCTGGCTGATCGCACGCCACCCATACTGTCAGGGCAAAGTCAGGAACCAGTGTGTGAACACATCCCAAGTAGACTTAAACTCAGCCTGTACTGATCCTGCGTGGCAGCTGGGTGGAAGAGTTGACACTTTAGCCATGAAAGCGATGTATGAGGTTGACCAATGAGTTTTGTTTTTAGATCCCTTCGTCAAGGATTTTAAATCGTGTAATGTCTTAAAATAACAAATGGAAAACCGTAGTATGAATGAGTTATGCGTTTTCTGCTCATCTTCAGGCAATTCCCAGAACTTTCTGTTCCCCCTCCACCCCTATCTAGCCAATAACTAATCTCCTCCCTGCCCTCCACTGCACTGAGTGGGGCACTAGGTTTACCTGGTTACCATTAGTGACTCATCTCTCTGCCCTTGCACACGACTGTTACTGTTGTATTTTTTTTTTTGAAAAATAGTCATAATTAGTGTGAACAAATACTGTGTCATTGTCAGTGCTGCATACATTGGGGTGGGGGCACTCACTCTTTCAACTACTATGGTCACCAATGGCATGGAGCTGGAAGCTTGTCCCTTAGAGACATAACAGGTTCCCAAGAACGTGGCTGAGAGTGTGACACAAGGCTATAACACAGTCCCAACCTTTAAAATCAATCCCTTTATGAACAGATAATGAAGGCTGGAAATGGAACAGACCCCTTGGTCTATCAAGCCCAAATCTTTCACAGAACCTGAAGAATCTATGCTATCAATGACCCAACCCTATCCACTTAATTTTTCACACTCCATGTATAACTTATGACTTTATTAACTCTATTAACCATCAGAGGGTAAATTCTGTATAAGTACTCCCAGAATGTCAAAGCCAGTCAGACGAAACACTAGAATATCAATCCAACCTCATGTCCACATTGTCACACTGGTCTCCTGCCTCCAAATTCATTGATTCCTATGAAATAAGTTGATAATTTCAGTCTGTGCATATCCCTAATACCTATAGTTCTGTTCAATTAGATTTTTATCTGGCCCCCTTTTTGAATGGTGACAGCTCCAATGCTCATTTGATGGGAATGGAGAGGATATGGGGCAAAGATATATTTTTAAATAATGCAAAATTTGAGTTGGCAATGAGGCACATGCTCCATGTCACAATACACAGTACTGCTAAATGTGTAACAGCTCTGAATCCCTCCCCCACCAAAACATGTCTGGGTAATAGTAAGAGGCACACTTGGTGCATCTTGAAATAAGTATTTGAGAGAGAATGTGCTCTAAAGGATTCAATGGATGTTTACACACTACTTTATGCTTATATCTATACAACATTTAGAATTCAATTGAATTCCCATTCACACTACTAGTCACTAAGCAGCCTTGTAGTACGCTCCTGGGCATACACCCAGACTTGTAGAACACTCCCTGAGATTAACACAACTGGCTTCACTCCTGCTACTTTTTTTCAACCTTCGGTATTACTGTACAACCTCGTTACATCCTCCTAGGCAGCTGCGTTTCAGACACATTAATCCTTCTCCAATTTAAATGGTGCAATTTCAATTCAGGGATTTATATCTGTCATAATTAGAGCCTGGATATGAGTCTGCAATATGAACACTGAAATGCTTCACATGCTTATTTGATCTAAATTTGTTTGTCAATCAGCAAAGCAGTTTCAACTGTATCTGTTAAGCTTTTATATATTAATATCAAGTGTTTCTATTCCAAGATCCTATTCACTGGACTAGCACATTAATCACTTGGTCACACTGAGACTTCAGGAGGTTGTCATATCCCTATGCATTGCCAAGTGTGAACACAAATGTTTACTGTCAGCTGAAGCTATCCCCTCTGTAACTCTCCTCAAGGAAGACAGCACTGTAACAGCCTAGACTCAGCAGCTTCTTGGGTGGAACAGTGCCTGAGCTAAAACTGGATTCAGAGACTTGTTTGAGGAGTTCAGGATATCTTCAGTTTATCAAACTTGACTTTGTATTGCATTTTTTTTTTGAAGTGCTTATATATAATGGTGCTTAAACATCCCTCAACATATCGAGGGATTACATTTCAGACAAAGTTTAAAGATACAAAAAGATCTGTCATCCTACAGTATCCCTTCATCCTCTCTTATCCTGCAGTGAGTCTACTGCTATGTCTTGACATTAAATCATCAGTGGGAATATTTGGTGCTGCAGCCAACAGCAGTTCTTTGGATAAATGAGGATTTGTGTGCAGGATGTGTTTTGAGGCTGGGAATTAAATTGTCTTAAATTGTAATATGGCATTTTAATGGAGTGAAACAGGATTACTTGTTTAGTGGATTTTCTCTTGATACTCCAGTTGTTTCCCAGGAGATAATAAGGAGTTTAGTAATGAGATCAACCATATTTAAACTGAATAAACTGGAAATAAAGCAGACACAAGGCCTAAATACAGGGGCCTAAAGGATGTACCAGCTGTAGGTTCCATGGTAAAATCCTTAGCCCATCTTATTTGGAGCAGACCGTGTGTTCTAGGAAACAAGGACAGGACAGGACAAGGATCTCAAACTAGTTGGCAATTCAAGCTCTTGCCCAGTAGTTGGGATACCAAATGTTAGTTGAAAGCTTATGGTGGAGGAAAATAGGAAGGAAAATGAGCACAGGGACCGTGTTCAGCTGCTGGGTACCCACAGCATGCTTTTCAGAAATATAGGTTATTGAATGTGTTAGTGACATCTGAGAGGCCAGTTTTGCCAGTTCATAACCTATGAACTTATTCTTTTCCTGCAAAGTTCATGAAAATAGCCCACATTAATAATGACCTCTGCTGAGAAAGGAAACGTTTGCAGGGCCATAGTGAAAGGGCAGAGGACTGTAGTCTATTGGGCAGCTCCTTCAAAGAAAGCAGGATGGGCAAAATGGCCTCCTTTTATATGGTCTGGCTTTTTGATTCCAAAATCAGCAATCCATTGTTGGAGCCAGTCCACCAGCTAATGACTAGGTAATAGTAGAAAGGAAGGGGAAACTTCTCCCACCCAATAGCTCAGTTGTCATCTACAATACCCCAATGTGCAGCTGAGCCATGCTGCCCAGGAAGATTCCCAATTCCATGTCTAATCTGTGTTGTTAGTTGATCTCAGCCCAGCTGGTGGTAACAGAGGGCTGTGATGGGTCTCAGTGTTCCTGGGTTAGTTAAGTTCAGACTCCTAACTACTATCCCTGTGGATGATGCACATTTTGGGATATCAGGCGAGGATTAGATTGATCCTTACTGTGGTGGAAATCTACTAATGCTCACAACACAGTCTCATAAGTGATGAATGGTCACTTGGGGCAACATTTTGAGGATGGTCAGTGGCTATGGATCTGTAACCCAGTAGAAATAGTGTTTTAAAGAAAGGAGGGGACAACATTTGGAGGAAAACTGAAATAAAAGAAGCAAAAATGCTGCTTCACCTCTTCTCAAATCTGTCTGCAGTAAGTTAGAAAAACAAAACTTGAGATGTGCTTGCTCTGAATGTTCTTGAAGTACCAATAGGAGAAGGTGCCACAATATGTGCAACTGAGTGAGATATTTCTGTGTAATCTGATTCATTCTATAACTGATATATCCTGTTTTTGTACAAAAATAAAGTCACTTAAATAACAGTCTTTCTTTAAGTCTTCCTTTCGTATTATTACAGTACTAGACTAACGGTTTGGCTGTGTTCAGTTTAACTGTCCCTCTCCCACTGAGAGACAGTGGGAATTGACAATCTGCATGGAGGCCAGGCACTAGAATGGGGAGATAGCAAGAACTGCAGATACTGGAGTCAGAGTCGGTACATTGTGGAGCTGGAAGAACACAGCAGGTCAGGGAGCATCAGAGGAGCAGGAAAGTCAACGTTTCGGGTCAGGACCCTTCTTCAGAACATCAGGATGGGAAGCCTCAAGTGACCAGGTCATTACATAGAACACAGAGTTCCAACTGTGAGTGACGACCCCAAGAGGGGTCACAGGACTAGGTTTTTTTGGGTCATCAGTTCTAAGGGAGCATTGAGAGCCCTGAAGCTGGAGGAATTTTGAATCTGAGGCATCTTTTAAGCATTTTTTGTTTCCGTCAGTGGGACATGACCTAATTATCTTTTCCTTGAGGCCTGATTGTTATTACAACCACAGCCTGTAAAAACATGCATCTTCACTTTTTACAGGGGCAAACCAACCGTTTTAATCCCTACACCCCATCCGCTTGTTGTCTCTATAAGCATTTCCACAACTTTCACACTGGGATAAAATGACATTGGAATTTCTAAAACCGGGTGATACTGGGATAAAGTTTGTGAACCACTTATTTAGGACAGGAGATCGACAGCAACCAAACTTGGTTCCAAGTCAACATTTCAAACCAGAGTGTGACTTAAACTTTCCACAGGAACTGGACTGCTACTAAAGAAAGAACAGAAAAAAACCTCTTTAAAGCATTCAGGAGGATTCAATCCTCACTGTTTATTTTCTACATCACCATACACAGCAGTTGTACCCATCACCTCTTCAATCTACCCCTCAGAGCGATAATAAAACAATTGAGTAGAAGAATAACACTGAGTAACATTAACCAGGTGACTGAGTGTGTTTAGCAGATCCAAGGAATGGGACAGTGGTTAAAGCAGTAACACACCTACAAGAATAGCTACCTCACACTCTCAAAGGCAACACAAACACGTCACATTTTGATAAAACTAGGTCAGAACAGTTTTCTGATATAGTAGGAACTGCAGATGCTGGAGAATCTGAGATAATAAGGTGTGGAGCTGGATGAACACAGCAGGCCAAGCAGCATCATAGGAGCAGGAAGGCTGACGTTTTGGGCCTAGACCCTTCTTCAGAAGAAGGTTCTGAAAAAGGGTCTAAGCCCAAAACGTCAGCCTTCCTGCTCCTATGATGCTGCTTGGCCTGCT
>JAHRHZ010000004.1:21353371-21363724 GCA_024137785.1 Ginglymostoma cirratum | reverse complement strand
GCCCAAAACGTCAGCCTTCCTGCTCCTATGATGCTGCTTGGCCTGCTGTGTTCATCCAGCTCCACACCTTGTTATCTCAGAACAGTTTTCTTCTTTGATCTGGTGTTTTGGCAAAAAGTGCTGAATGAATGAAAGGTAAATGTGTGATAATGAGGGAAAGGCTATGATTGCAGCAGTCAGCCCTTGGTGGAATCGAGTCAAGCTTTCGGTGCCTCAGCAATTTTCAACATGTTTCCTGGTGATCACTGCTCTCTGGAAACAACCGTTGGATTTCTCTTGCACAATATTGCAACGGATGTTTCTGGTCCTTAGGGCTTATACCACCAGACACCAGTCTGCCTAGCATTGGTCATCTGACTGCTGGACATCTCTCATGCATCTTGGCCATCAGAAGTGGTCCGATATATCTCTCAGTAAGGACCCCTCAAGGTTTGAGAACAGGACAGCAATAATCCCTTGCAAGGTTCCAGAACAGTACCATGAAACCTTCACATGGTTCTGGACCTTGAGAAAGCGTAAACCATCTTTCAGCATCTGTCACAATCAGTAAGAAGTCACCAGCTCACAAAACGGTAGCTGCAACACACCTTTTGGGTTCCTTAATATAAGGGTCAAGAATCAACAAACAATTAGTTCTCTTGTGGCCACTTCAAGTTGATACTGAAGCTGTCAGCACTTAGCCACTGGGAAACATCAGAAAAAAAACCTAGAAAACATTGCATTATTTTTAAAAAAAGAGCACAGCAAAAAATAGTTTTAGCACTGTTTATATTGATTTCTTCTTTAGATCAAGAATAAAAGATCTTTTGCAATTTTAAATCTATTTTTAAAAAAATTAAACATAAGAAATTATAAGACCCTAAAACCTATTAATCCAGACAGAAGTAGAATGGATCTGGATGGAGACAATCAGATCCAGAAAGCTGATAAAGTGTTTACATTTCACCATCTATAGCATATCAAAGATATGTCAGACAATGGAGCTGGTGCATTTAAAGTTCCAATGTTTAACGTTAATTACACAATACATTAACATTAATATACATCTCCAATATTCAGTTTTTGTTAATAGTTCACTCTGGAAAATGGTCTAAACACTGACTTGCAAAAATACATCCAGTACAAGGGGATGAACATTAGCTGCCTCCAACAATTAGTTTGGTCTTGTCAACTGTTTGTTATTGCAATGTATTAGAGTACATTTATTTTATGGACACAGGGTCAAAGAGAAGCTGTGACAATAAATCCTTGACAATTATAGAAAAATAATTTATTTTGAAGAATAGGCAATTTATTAAACTAAAGATACCCACAAACCCAATTTGATACATGGACTCTACTAAGTTACAAGGAAGAAAAAAGGGTTCTAGTAGCATACAAATATAGTTGGACCTTAGTGAGCCCTCTGTGGACAATCAGTGACTCTGATTATATAGAGACTGTCTCCTTGAGTGTCAGTGTGTAATCCACCATGTGTAATAGAGCAACAAAATGTCTATGAAGGTCCTGGATTCAAACAGAGGTCGGTGCTGAATTGACTGGTCTTAGTTAAAGCAGTGACAAGAGAGATCAGCCAGGATCCCTGCTCCTGACTCTATCCATCAGCTCCTGTGGCAAATGTGCGCTTGTGTGGCTTTTAGGCCAGGCTCAGTTGTAATATCCTTCTCCTTCCTCCAATAGTCATATGGTTAGTCACTGGGGCAAGTTATAAAAGGTCCGTATGAGAAGCAGCCTCTCTTTAACTCAAGGACATAAAGGTCCCTATTATCACTTGATTTAAGTCAGAAATTAGTATCAAAGCTGCAAACTTCTAGCCTGAATGGTTCACTACTGCATTTATCACTGACAGCTCAGGGAAGGTCTAAGATCATATCAGTAAAACTGTGTTAACCACCTGTCCTTTCAACAAAATTCCATCGTATTTTTTGTTTAAAAAAGACTCAAGTTCTTTAAAAAGAATATTTTATACTGGAATATTCCATTCTCTCCTGCTAACTGGAGCTGGGTTTACCCAGCATTCATCTGACCTAGCGCCACAGTAATCCGCATTTAAAAATACAAAATACAATTTATACAAATTGCTCAAAAATGGTTGATGCTGCCGGAGAAGCTAACAGTGCATGCTCCATGGACTGGAAGCATTGGATTAAAATGCTAAAGCTGGGAGAGAAATGCAAAAAAACACTCAAATCATCCTCTCCGTATCCCACACATTGTACTTTGAGCAGCCACTGGTGAAAATGAACATTTTGCTGCCAATTGTCACCACTTTCCTCCACTTCGATCCCACGGGATTTGTTCAAAACGCAGAGGCATGTTCCCCAAATTCGGACCAACATCCATCTCCTGCCCAACATCACTAGAGACTGGTCATTGTCACCACACTGTTTACGGGATATTGCTCTGCACAAATTGGCTGCCATCTTTCCTACGTTACAATGGGGATTACATTTCAATACTATGTTGGTATGGTGGCACTGCTGCCTCACAGCGCCAGGGACCCAGGTTCAATTCCACCCTAGGGTGACTGTCTCTGTGGAGTTTGCATGTTCTCCCTGTGTCTGCATAAGTTTCCTCCGGGTGCTCCAGTTTCCTCCCACAGTCCAAAGATGTGCAGGCTAGGTGCATTGGCCACATTTAATTGTCCATAGTATCCAGGGGTGGTTTAGAAATGGGAAATGCAGGGTTTCAAGGATAGTCGGTGCGGACTTGTTGGGCCGAATGGACTGTTTCCACACTGAAGGGATTTGATGAAAGTGCTACAAAAATGCAAGTCTTTCGTCCTTGCTTTCTCTGATGCCAGCTTATAGGTGCTTCTGACTCTCCCTCCAGTACATGGCATTGAGTCCTGCCAGACTTGACTACGCTGCTTTGTCAAACAAACAAACCAGTTCCTGGCTCCTGCTGCCAATACACACAGATCAGTGGCAGACACTGAGGGAGTCTGAGTTGTGATGTATTCTTCACAGATGTTGAAAATTATTCAAAAACCTTAATAATTAATGTCAACTCCACGACGCTCTCCCAAAATGAGGACATGGAAGTCTCATTGTAAAAAAAAATAGATTTGCCAATTAGCAAACAACAGGCACGGTCGCTCAGTGGTTAGCACTGCTGCCTCACAGTGCCAGGGACCTGGGTTCAATCCCACCCTTGGTCGACTGTGTGGAGTTTGCACATTCTCCCCGTGTCTGCATGGGTTTCCTCCAGGTGCTCTGGTTTCATCCCACAGTCCAAAGATGTACGTGGATTGGCCATGCTAAACTGCCCAGGGATGTATAGATTAGGTGGGTTATCGGGGTGTGGGTCTGGGTGGGATGCTCTGAAGGTTGGTGTGGGCTTGTTGGGCTGAAGGGCCTGTTTCCACACTGTAGGGAATCTATGATAATCTATGGTCTGAACAGGAAATTAGCAATTCGAACCTAGTGTTAAGATCCCATTGATGCTGAAGGGTTCCATAACAGGAAGACCTCTGGGAACTGGTGGAGACCCAGGCTAAGGCTGAATGTGTTTGATGTGTCTTCTCTTGGGGCCCAGGTACCAGAGCCCTCAAATCACACGGAAAAGCTAAAGTGCTCATTGCCACAGAGCACAATAAGGGCTGAAGGAAAGAGGAGACATTTCTAGTTAACATAATTCAGAGGTGTGGCGAGGTTTAGAGTTTGTTTTAACTTATAGCTAGGTTTGCTACCTCAGAGGCTCTGTAACTCATGTGAATAATGTTAGGAAACACACAACACCAGGTTGTAGTCCAAGTGACAAACAGGAGGCTGGAAGAACTCAGCAAGCCAGGCAGGATCTGGAGGAAAGGAGCAGTCAACGTTTCGGGTATAACACTTCTTCTATTGTCCAACAAGTTTATTTGAAAACACAAGCTTTCGGAGTCTCTCTCCTAATTCATGTGTTAGTGAGAGAGGTGGTATCAGACACAGAATTTATAAGTAAAAGGTCAAAGGGTCACACCACTGATTAAAGTGTATTAAACAAACCTGAGATGCTGTTAAATCTTTACTCAGTTAAAAGGTTTTAATTGATTAATATGTATATGTAAATCCCCAAATTCATTTTAAGTCACTGTCCTGAGAGAACTAAAGATTTTATCAGTGTAAAGAAGAGGTGACATTTTAGGTCAGACAATACAATGTTAGATGTGATAACCATTAAGAGAAGGACAGAGATTAACACTTGCAGACCTGTGCTATGCAGTACATTAAGTGTAAATTCCTGACACCGATGTTTACGAGTTAAATGATCTCATTTCAGTGCGTTTAATCCACCTGAGCCTGGAAACTGGTTTATAGATCTGAAGTTTGTTGCCATTTTTGTTATTAAAATGGGAAGGGCAGACACTGAACAAAACTAGGCCACCAAATATTTGATTCAAATTGGGTGGCCCAGACTTCCTGCTAGACGGTGTCAAAAAGTAAATTACTTTGATCACTTCCCCAAACATAATGGCCAGTTGGGACAGGCCTTCATAAGGAAAGTGGTAGCGACTTGCTTCTGGGAAAAGGAACACGAGGGTAACAAATGAAGAAGCTTGTCTTGTAACAATGTCAAGGTGACTGCTGGGGAGTCCGCTGAACACTGAGTCAGCTGCTGAGATGTTGATTTGGACGAAGGGGTCCATGACTCTACTGTCAATAGAGGTATGGCGTGGTTGATGAAGGGAATGAAAAGTGATATTCTTCCATATGGATGCTGCGAAGTACCAACGCCGGACTTAGTTCCCGGACAGGATGGAGTGGGAATACTGAGGCTGGCGTCTCCGCAGTTCCTGTTGCAGTTGGTCCTTCAAGGTCGAAACCTGCAGCACATAACAGACAACGACACAGAGTGAAACCACAGGACAGCTCTTTCAAAGACCAAGTGGGGACACATTCAGAGTCAAGGCATAGTAGCGATAGGAAAGCCTGGCTACGCAGGAGATTTGCTGAGATAAAACATAACCTAAGTGCAGCTTAGAATGAATGAAATTTGCCGTGCCCACTCTGCCATATTCCCCCTTCCACAAGGCATAAGCCATGCTGTCAAACCACATCTTAATTACTAGTAATCTGGTAAATCATACACTCCTGTCTCATTCCTCACTCCATTCAGAAAATCACACCTCTGTAACGTTTTACAGATCACCAATTTGTTCTAGTCTCTACACTTGACCCCTTGTCAACTTAGTATTCCTGAGGCCAAGGCATTTTCGATTTTGCCAGAAATAAAGATGCTTGACAATAAAGCAGAGGTGAAAATTTGCGACAGATCTGTTCTTAAGATTTAAATAGAGGTCTTAAATGATAATCATCTGAGGTAAAATTTATCACAATTGTGAAGCAGGTTTATCTAAATACACACAACCTGCATTATTAACTAAATAAGAGACTGAAATTCTGAGGATGCTGGAAATCAGAATCAAAAACAGAAATTGCTGGAAAATCTCAGCAAGTCTGGTGGCATCTGTGGAGAGAAACCAGAGTTAGGTTTCAGGTCCAGTGACCCTTCTTCAGAACTGATTCTCTTCTGAGGAAGGGTCACTGGATCTGAAACTTAACTTGGATTTCTCTCCACAAATGCTGCCAGGCCTGCTGAGATTTTCCAGCAATTTCTGTTTTGTTGCTGCAATATTATCTAAATGATTCCAGATGAATTTGTCAACTATTACCCCTTGAGGTGGTACACCATCTTGTAAAATGTGCCATACTGAGGTCAGAGAATAGTTACAGCATAGTTGGAGGCCATTCGGCCTGTTCCATCCAAGCTTAGTCTAACTCTTCCATTTTTCCATGTAGGGCCCGCAAATTTTATCTCTTCAGATAACTATTCAAGTCGCTTAAGAAAGCCACGATTGTATTGGCTGACCCCACACATTCGGACAGTGTATTCCAGATCCTAGCTACACACACTGCTCGAGAGAAGGTTCTCCTCATGACACTTTAGGTTCTTTTGTCAATTTTAAATTAGCATCCACTAGTTCTACTCCCTTATGGCACTAGGAACTGTTTTTCCTATCCATCATGCCCAGGCACTTCATAATTTTGGATTTTCTACCAAATCTCTTCTCATCTTAAAACAAAACCCAACTCCTCAAAAACTTATTTGTGTGACTGAAATTCCTCACCCTTGACACGGTACAATGTTGTGCTGGGGTGGTAAATTGTACTGAAGTGGTATTCTATCTTGAGTTGATAAGAGTACACCCA
Organism: Ginglymostoma cirratum; assembly: GCA_024137785.1. Taxonomy (NCBI): domain Eukaryota; kingdom Metazoa; phylum Chordata; class Chondrichthyes; order Orectolobiformes; family Ginglymostomatidae; genus Ginglymostoma; species Ginglymostoma cirratum. The sequence continues at coordinate 21,357,530 of JAHRHZ010000004.1, read as the reverse complement.
AAGGGAGCACACACTCCTAATAGACACTATCCTGAGGTAATTTGTCAGCAGTAGGATAGAATACCATGAAACTATTTCCCATTGTCAGTGGAAATCAGGCTCATCCCAACACTACCTCAGCTATGTACGGAGTGGCTGCCTTTGTGGAAGAAGTATAGACCTACAAAAAAAAAATCAAACAGCCTGATGTATATAATCACCAGGTTCTACCTTGGTCTCTGTTCAGTTAGCTATTCAGGAACTATTGAACTCGTTGCTCCTGGGTTACAGATCACAATAAAATGAGCTCCTCCTAATCTTGATGTGGTTGTTCCTGGTAAGTGAGCTATGACCAGGACCAGGCTGGTCTGTGATCTCAAAGCACTGTCAATATTCACTATCTAGGTTTACTCATCCAGAATGGTGAATTGGCTGTGGTACCAGGAAGTGCTGCATCTACTGAATCTGACCCCAGTATGATGCACAGTTTTCAGAGACAGGAGGAGAGAAACCCACTCTGGCTACCTGCTCTTCGAGTCCTTTCACGCGCTGCCGATGAGCACGTTCCCGTGCCTCCAGCGTCCTCTCGGTCTGTAACTGAGTCACACGCAGTCGTTCTGTCTCCTTCTGGAGCTCCTGGCGGTGGTGGGCTGCAGCTTCAATCAAGCTCTGAGAGTGGGACTGCTCAATGTCTGAAAGCTGGGCCTGACAAGGGAACAGCAACAGTCAGGGAAGGCGGGTGAAGAGGAAGCAGCCAGGGAGAGGGAGGGGGAGAAAAGATCTTCTGTTTCTGAAAGTACTCAAACTCAAAGCAGATCCCAGCTCCGAATTCGACCACATGCAACACACACGGATTAAACTGCGTCTCGGGTTCATTTTACATGGAGCTTCTGCTGATCTGCAGCATGACTGGGAGAACATACAGATCTGTAGAACACTCCACCTGCAGCTCTCAGTAACATGAAAATCACAACCCTGTCATCGTTACTCTTTGAGTTTCCGAATCAGGAAAAAGCCAAAATTAACAAATCAGTGTCCGTGATAGGCCTCTGGGCTCAGGCTGCAAGCAGAGTGAGGGGGATGAAGCTGGCGGCTGTTCCAGGAAAAGCAATGTCCTTAAGCTGCAAACTGACCAATACCAGCACACAACAGATGCAGAAACACTGCTTTAACTTATACCCCCATCACTCTCACCGTACAGAATGGGCAGGTTACAATATTTGTGCATGGAAAGGTCAAACATTTATTGGAAGAGTGTTATAAATTATATGGGAGTATTTGATGAGAGTACGGGTAAGGCTAGGTACTAATGGAACTGGGTACTAGCAGGGCTAGGTTCTAGCAGATTATAAATATTGTCTCCAGTTACTGATGAAGCAGGAACTGAACGGCCAAGTATGACCCTGGGGAGCTGGTTCTGCTGTCATGCCATCATCTAAAAGAGCTTTAAAAATGACTTGTCCAAAGGCCCATCAACAAGGTCGTCCACAGAGAAGTGAACGTTTTTGCTTTGTTTTCTCTGGATTCTTCCCCAACCAGGGCTCGGTCAGGATAAGCAGGGACCTGGATGTTCCTGGTCCTGTTTGTTTTGGACTCTCCACCTGGCCTTGTAAAAGATAAGAAAGACTCCTCAGAAAGCTAACAGTGGCAGAAATGAAGAAGTTGATTCTGGTGTTTAATTTCCCTGAGTCTACAAGGGAATCTAAGTGTGCTGCCAGGCAAGGTACCCTAGCCTCCAGAAGTTGGGGTCATACTGGCAAAGGATGGAGTAGAGGGGGGTAGTTGCCTGGCAGTGATGTGACCTGAACACCAATGGTACCCCCCTCCATAAACTATGCGAGGAGATCCTGCCAAGCCAGAAGATACCACACAGGCTTCTCCCAGACCGACCCCATTGGAGGGACCACACACTGAAAGCATTAGGTCATGCACAGTGACAAAAAAAAACCTGATGGTGATAATGAACACCCTCAGATGACCAAATCTGTGTATAACGATTTGATTTTACACTGAAAGGAGATTAACTGTTTAGAATCTGACAACTGGAAGCTTGGCCCATCAGTGACTAAATGCTCAGATTGTTTAAATTGTGACTTGTGTGAATTTGACAAGAATCCACCACCACCTGTAAATATAGCTCCATGAGCTTGACTTTTGGGCATCAGGAGTGAGAATTTGTTTCTTTTTCATTCATTCATAGGATGAGGGCAAGGCCAGCATGAATTGGTTATTAATTGCCCCCTGAGAAGGTGGTGATGAGCTGCCCTCCTGAACCATTGTAGTCCTTTTGAAGGTACATACACGGTGCTGTCAGGGAGGGGTTTTAAAGATTCTGATCCATTGAAGAAGGAAGAAGAGCATAGCATTGAGAAGTCAGGTTGAAGTAAGAGCTGGAGGGGAATTTGCAAGTGGCGGTGTTTTTGAGGCCTTGCCTTTCTCGGTATAGAGGCTGCAGGCTTTTGCCATACATAACACACTGCTGGCATGACAACAGCATCAGCACAAAGGGAAGCCATATTTGAGACATTGGCACCATCTGTCAGGCCAAGTCAGTCTGACTCAAACATGGCAGCTGCACTCACCAGGCTAGATAAAATCTTCCTCCTAATATTCTGTAATTCCATCTTCAAGGATCAGCAAAGAGTGGAAAAAGAAAAACTCACTATCTCATATGTGACATGTTTCTCAATCAGACCCTTGCAGTTCACCAACAACAGACAAACAGACCTTCCATTTATCAGCCACTCATTTACTCATTAAATGCTATAAGAAACTTGAGGAGCCATGACACAGCAACACGCCCAAGTCTAACCCATTTCTGAAGATGTCTCATCATAATGTCAAAGTCATTCCTCTACCAGAGGCGTATCCAGTCATCTCTTAAACCTATTACATTGCTCACTTCAAAATCCTTCCTTGGCAACTTGTTCTGTGATTGGGGTGTAAGGGAAGTGGAGTAGCACCCCTCACACAGGGGGTCCGGTCACACACTTTGAAGTGGTTTGTTCAGCATTGGTCCTCCCTTTCCCCAGCTCTCAACTGTGACGCAAAATAGTCATTGACGTGTGAGAGCAGCCACGCCATATACACTACTTTGACAGGACAAACCAGGCGAGGGTAACTGCTGAGTCTTCTACCGTCTGCCCTGGCCTGAAAGGACTGATTCTAGCAGACAGGCAGTTGTGGGCAATCTAAGGTCTAACAATCTTGAAACTGAGTCAACACCGTGCTGCAGAATGGGCAGAACTCAACTAGACACGGAGGGCATCCTGGTGACATACTGCATCCAAACCAATCTCCAGCCACCTGGACGCATCTCGCCACTGGAGCAAGATAGGCGAGGACGAGAGAGTGCAACCCTCCTGCACTATAATCCAAGTCACACACAAGCCATCATCTATCATCTGTTGTCACGCCTTTTGGCAATGGGCGAGGGTCATAGCAGCAGGTACAGACGCACTGGGAGCTGAGGCTCAAACCTGCACACAGGCAACTCAGGGTCAATTTTCACCACAAGGAACTCCACCGCCTGAGTATCTGGGCAGTCCTTCTCAAGGCTACACTACTCACCTCCACAGTGTGAAGAAGGTGCCCCAAACATTGTCTGCTTCAGTTCCCTGGCCAGCAGACCATAGGTGACATGGTCGTAAGTCAATCTCAAAAAGGAAAGCAGAGGGGCTGCTGGTCACCATTGGCACATGGGATGTGCCGACCCTCAGGGGAATGCCATAGGCAACAGAGCTGCAAGGAGAACTGCTCCTTGCCAGTGAGGAGCTGGCTTGGTAAAACATCCAGATTGCTGTCCTCAGCAAGACTGGTCCACCCTGACAGTACAGGTTTGTTCTTGCTGAAGATGTGTGCAGAGAGCGAGCTCTTCCGCACCATTTTTCTGCATCTCAAATTGCATCAAGACCCCATACCTTGCTTTGTGGTGCCATCACCAAGCAAGCACAAGTAGGGTGTATGTAAGAGATAATAGGAACTGCAGATGCTGGAGAATCTGAGATTACAAGGTGTAGAGCTGGATGAACACAGCAGGCCAAGCAGCATCATAGAAGCAGGAAGGCTGACGTTTCGGGCCTGGGCCCTTCATAATGTGGGCCAAGTACAGGCAGGTGGGAACAGTTTAGTTATGGATTATGGTCAGCATGGACTGGTTGGACCGAAGGGTCTGTTTCTG
>JAHRHZ010000004.1:21207869-21352971 GCA_024137785.1 Ginglymostoma cirratum | reverse complement strand
CAGAAACAGACCCTTCGGTCCAACCAGTCCATGCTGACCATAATCCATAACTAAACTGTTCCCACCTGCCTGTACTTGGCCCACATTATGAAGGGCCCAGGCCCGAAACGTCAGCCTTCCTGCTTCTATGATGCTGCTTGGCCTGCTGTGTTCATCCAGCTCTACACCTTGTTATCTAGGGTGTGTGTAATGTAGCTTTTGGGCTGGGACAGCTCATAGCAGGATTTTACTTTTAATAAGCTAGTCAAGATTGTGAAAACTCAATATGCACTTAGAATTCTGCCATCTTTTCACTGGATTGGCTGATTTGAGTGAATTGCACGGAGAGGAGCAGCCCCACCTAGTGGAAAATCCAGGCTATGGGTCTTTATCTGGCAAAGAACAGGAGAGGAACAGCCTCATGGTCACAGAGCCGGAACTCATTAACACAGAGTCAACAGCACAACGCAATTTGAAAGCAGCCCTCATCATCCAGTTTAAAGACGAGTTAACGGTCAGTAAAATGACTGGACTGCAGTAGGAGCTGAATGATCAGAAATGTATATGGAGCTTGCTGGACACTGAGGTATTGAGATGCAAGACCACCAACAGCCCGACAGACAAAAGCAGCCAGTTACCATAACAAAGCACAGGAACCTCATTCTGAGAATAGTCTGACTCAGTGGAAGAATCCATTTAAATTAACTGAGATTCAGTCATTGTTTACTTTGTACAGGAGGCTTCAGCTCGTTGAGTTTCAACGCTGCACATTGTCGTTAATCCCACAATTTATGGGCCTTGTGGATTGAGGTTAGAGCTAATATTGTGGTTGAACCCAGTTATAATAGCACCAATTGACTTCGTCCCACATCTGGATGAAATAACACTGGTACCTCACTTCCCCACTTGGCAAATACCCAGTCTCACTCTCCAGAGATTCCCGACTTCAGACACAACTTCCTTAGAGGCTCAAGCGCATGAACATTCACCTCTGCAATACTCATGGAAACATATAACAATCTCCTCATTCTTTCGCACACTCAGCCCAAGAAACATTCACTTCCACATTGTCAATAACTTCACTCTGCCGGCTCTGACAGCTTTCTCTTAAGTACGCAAATTCCAAACTGATGCCCGGTCAGATTCATTTCCAATTCATCATTAACTCAGGTTCCACATCAGGATGATTTACCAGGGTAAATAATGAAGGGACTGAAGGTACACACATGGGTCTGGGGTGTGGAAGGTGCAGGCCAGTCAGGCTTCCTCTATCAATCCACACTTGAGCAACTGCTGCTGGAAAATCTGCAAGTGGCAGGTTAGGATAGCATCACTTTAGTCATGACACCAGCACTCTCTGCCTGGGTGGGGAATGTGACATGGTGGTGGAAGGGATGGCGTGTTTGCCGATTAGCAACTGGTGCACTTGTAACAAAAATGGCACAACGTCTTCCAGAAAAAAGGATAAAGAAATGAGGCCAAGGTTAGTGAAACATCAGTAAAAAATAATATAGGTTGATAGAGACAAATGCGGAGTTAGAAATCAGTTACACTGACAAGATTAATTGTGCCATTCCTTTCTGGAGCCATTTTCTTCGGCATCAATTGCTCAATGACACAGTATACAGAACGTGGCAACTGGAGTGCTCCCAATTAAAGGTGCACTTCAGATTCAGATCCAAGGGCTGGATGCATTGTCCTGCACTGTTGAAGCTGTACTTGGCCCTGTGCATTGCCTAAGTCCATGTGAACACTCACTCACTCCCCATACACTTAGCCTCTATGCAATAATTCCTACCTGCAGTTGCTGGGTCTGTCTCTGAGCTTCCACCAGCTCCTGCTCCACGGTCGTGAGTGAACGATCCAGACGCCCCTTCTCTGCGGACATGCGCAGCGTATCCTCCTCGGTCCGCAGTCTCTCACGCTCTACCTGCAACCAATGGGAGGAGATGTTACAACATTTGTCTCATGTGAAAGGCTGAAAAACTCCTGGCAGAAATAAAACACAGGCCACAAAAGGAAACATACTTGGCCCAGCAACTTGCGATGATCCAGACTACATTCCCTGGAATGGTGGTAGTGGCAGCTTTGAATAGTATGCAATATTCCAAAGATAATTTGGAAAATGCATGCAAGGGAGAAGAATTGCAGGGAAAGAGCAGGGAGTGGATCCATGAACACCAAACTGAAACCAAGTAAGAAACACATTGCTGTTGCCAAAGTCTCACATATACAGCTGAGCAGATCAGTCTTATCACTTCAGACTCTCTACAGAACCGATTCAAACCCGCCCCCTTGACCTGTCCGTCCTCCCTGGACTGACCTATCTCCTCCCTACCTCCCCACCTACACTCACCTTTACTGGCTCCATCCCCGCCTCTTTGACTTGTCTGTCTCCTCTCCACCTATCCTCTCCTCTATCCATCTTTTATCCGCCTCCCCCTCTCTCCCTATTTATTTCAGAATCCCCTTCCCCTCCCCCATTTCTGATGAAGGGTCTAGGCCCGAAACATGAAGCTTTCCTGCTCCTATGATGCTGCTTGGCCTGCTGTGTTCATCCAGCTCTACACCTTGTTATCTTGTGAAATAGATGGTTTTGTTGTGGATAGGATGACTCGCCTAGACTCAGACAGACAGAGCTCAAGTTCTGCATTAGGACTTATAGAAACAAGAAAAAGCCCAACAAAAACCTCAAATTACGCACCTCTTCCTTCCTCCCAATACCTGGCTTTTGAAACCCAGTGGTAGCATCCTCGCACCACCTCCTGGTTATCTCACCTTCTCTCCGAATCTTCAATCTTTCACATCTCCTGCACCATGATCTTTGGCTCCTCGCGGTGGCTCCTCAGTTAAAATTAAAAGATTCCTCACGCACGTCTGATACAGTTCGTTTGTTACCCGTCGGTTTACTAGAGGAGGCTCCGAATGCATTTGCAGCCTCCTCCTCCCAACTCCCGTCAGGGATTTCAGACCCACCTTGTCCAGTGTCTTTTTCAGGGCAATTTTATCCTTTTCCAGACGGACTGATGACCTCTCCAGCTCACGCTTCTCATTCTCCAGCTGAGCGACGGCACGCTGCAGGACCCTCAGCCGCTCCTGGAGAAGGTGCTTCTCCTCCTGAAGTTTCTGAACATTCCGCAGTGTGATCTCGTCCCCCTCCTGACGTTGGTGTAACATCTGCAGGCAATGATAGGCACGGGATAAATTAAACAGGGTCTCACCAAATAGTCTACTCACTGCACATAAAAAAACGAAATAAAAACAGAAATTGCTGGAAAAGCTCAGCAGTTATGGTAGCGTCTGTGGAGAGAAACCAGAGTTAACGTTTTTGGTCCAGTGACCCTTCTTCAGAGGAAGGGTCTGAAGAACAGTCACTGGATCCGAAACGCTAACTCTGATTTCTCTCCACATATGCTGCCAGATCTGCTGAGCTTTTCCAGCAATTTCTGTTTTTGTATTCACTGTACATCTTGGGGCAGGGTTGGAGGGAAGAAAGTGTGCGAGAGAGAGAGAGAGCGAGCACGAGGGAGCAAGACAGTGCAAGAGTGAGTGAGAGGAAGAGACAGTAAGTGAGGGAGAGCGAGAGAGAGAGCAAGAGACAGAGACAGCGAGAGACAGAAATTAACCACCTAACTTGCCTATTGGTTATCTGAAAGATCTGATACATTGCTGTCTTTTATGCACAGGCCATTCTATCGTACACAAAATCAATCTCTTTGCATCTATCCTATTCTATATCGTTGTACATGACCTGGGAATGCTCGAAAAAGTAATGCAGAGGGAGGTTTATTTCACATGTAGGCTGTGCTGCACCTGCTTGGCAATACGACCAACAAGAAAACATAGGAAAAGAACAAATTTCTGGAACTGGCAAGAATGTATGATTGACAGTAGGCCCTGCAGCCTGCTCTGCTGTCCAACAACATTGTGACTGATTTGATTTTGGTTTCAACTCCACTTTCCTGTTTGCTTGAATCCCTTGTTGGTCAAAATCTGTCTCACTCAGCCGCCCCTGATTTCTAGGAATGAGAATTCCATAGATTGATAACCCTAAGTGAAATAATTCCTTACCTTTGCCTTTAATAGGTGACCCCTAAGGTTTAAACTGTATCCCCCTGGTTCCAGACTCCTGCACAAGGAGAAACATCCCTAGCATCCACCCTCTCAAGTCCCCTCAGATTCTTAGACATTTCAGACCTCATTCTTCTCATCTTCATTAGGAATAGGCCAAAAGCTCTTAAAATGTCTTCACAGGATAACCCTTCCTCCTAGGATTTAGTCAAATGAGCCTTCTCTGAGCTGCTTCTAACGCAATATCTCTCTCTTAAATAAGGAGGCTAAAACTGTCGATTGTTGTCTAGATGTGGTTTTACCAAGGTCCTGTATAGCTGCAACCACACTTCTCCACTTTTATACTTCCCTTGAAATAAAAGTTAACATTCTACTTGCTACCTCATCACTTTCTACAGCCGCGTACTGTTACTTTGAGATTCATGTTCCATTACTCCCAGATCCCTCTGTACCGCAGAGTTCTGCAGTCCTTCTCCATTTAAATAATATACAGCTAAAATAGCACATTCATAAATGTCCATTAATACAAAATTCAACCCCTAAAGAGGTAGAAAATCCGAGTAAGGCTCAAACCTCCCGATGCTTTTGGAGCTGACATTCCAGCTCCACACGCTGCTGCTCCCCTTCCTGCCGCTCAGTCTGGAGGGTCTGAACCCTGTCCGAAAGGAGGCTGTTCTGTTTCTTTGTCTCACTAAGTGCTTGACGCGCAGCCTCCAGACGCTCCTGCCAAAAGACAAAAGGGAATTCAACTCTCACCTTCGGTCATGCACCAATTGGAACAGGATTAGATGAAGCTCCCCAGGCTTGAGGTTCTCCGAAGGAGCTCGGCTCAGTCACCCACTGCAGAACGCACTCAGATGTCCAGCAATTTCTGCTCCTGAGTTAACTTTGCCCGATCGTCGCCCGTACTCTCCCCCTCCTGTTTTGAAGGATTTGGCGCCGGCCAATTGCACAACTTAACATTTGTACGGTATTGGTGGTCATTTCACACGCTCTGGTCCTAAGAGGTTCATGTCAGCACATTATTTGACCCCCAGAGGGTGTCTGTGTGCCCACCTCAGTTTGACCTGCACATTTCAAGGCTGCAGCAAAGGATTCTGCTGGGACTGCTGCTCACCGGGACTGTCACACCACAAAGGAGGCTCCTAACAGGGAGCAGGCCCTACTGGGAGGCCAGGGCACTCATTTTTGAGGGAAGGGGTAAGATTTAGAAGGGGGCAGCTCTTTCTGTGAGCCACAGGGTGCCTGAACAGAAGTCCACAAGTGAGATGCCGGCTTTTAATTAGCGGCTCCCCGCTTGCCTCAGTACCAATAGAACACCAGCTGTGATGGGATCTTAACTGGTCATCCTTAACCTTCCCTGCTCTGGAAAAGTGCAGGGAGCCAGGCAGTGGATGGGCACACTGTCCCACCACTCGCCTGCCGCTCCCCTTAGTGCCAACTCCATGGCCCTTTATGCCTCCCAATCCGTTCCTGATGGTAGAATTAAACTCTGTTCACAGCATCGCTCCGCCAACTCAATCCTCCCTCTCATTCCCAATCTTCAGAGGCAGAAGGTCTCGCGCAGCCCACTCGCGAGTGCGTGCACGTGGCACTGGAATGAACAGACTTTGCACAGAGAAGGAAATGTGGAGGGAACACTGATCTCAACCCTGCTGTTTTCTGTAGCTGAGGTGATGGATTTGCATTATGTGTCTGGTAAGGAGCTCTAATGAGGAAGGAGACACTGGAGCTCAGTGTTCTGGGTGTAACTCAATCAGCACAGCCGTCCTGCTGACTGGGATGTCAGCTCCCCGGTACGGTGATAGTCCTTCCCTGTGCCAAGTGCAAACATACAATTGTTGTTACAGACTCACAGACCGTCAGTTACATATATACACACGTGCACACACACATTTTTATGCCCAAAACTCGGCATTTAGAGGAACTACTGCATTTTTGGTTAAACAATATTAGTAGCCAAATCAAACTAGAACCACAAGGCTATAACAGTAATGAGCACAAGGGCAGCTCACCTTCAATCTGCCTTCGGTCAACTGAGAGCCTTTTTTCTATTTAGCGATTCCCAGCACCTTTAACCGTCTTTTACTTTACCTAACCATTCACAGTCAAAGGGGAAGCTAATACCACCGAGAGTATCTTTCCAAAGGAACACCTTCAGAATTCAGTGGTGGGGGGGGGGGGGGGTGCCAGGGGCTTTGGCCAGCACCCAGCTTTTCCTGGGCACACAGCCAGTCTGTGAGCTGTTACAAGCCAGACATTTTGCTTGGTAGAGATAGGAAACACTTGTGTGAACGGCTCAGACATCGGGGCATGTTCAGGCTGTAAGAGAGATTGAAACAATCAACAAGCTGAACGGTGGAGTGAATGGAAAGGCAACAAACCCTGACATTGAGAGACACTGCCTATGTGTGCACATCAATCTAAATTCTGGAGAGAAAATCAGAAGTTAAGAACTTACCCTACAGAAAGAGGCCTATGGCTGTGCTTATTCTCCAGATGTTCCTCCATCCATTCCACTTCATCTAATTCTGTCTGCTCGGCCCACTAGATGCATTTATATAGCACCTTTCATGATATTTCCTACATGTCTTGCAGTCAATGATGGAATCTTAAAAGTGTAGTTGTTGTTTTTGAAAGCAAACATGGCCACTATAATTTGCATATGATAAGTTCCCAGAAACAGAAAGTGAGATGAATAACTAGATAAACCTGTTTTCGTTGGCGTTCCTTGAAGAGGAAAGTGTAACTCAAAATTTTAAACATCCAAACAAAATAAAAAGCATCCTTTGTCACATCATGACTCCGAACAGTGAAAAGAAAGGAAAGCGGTAGATGGAGGGGAAGGTAGGAAGGAGGAGGAAGATGGGATCGTGGGGGCGCCACCTGGAGGAGAAGACAGGGGAATGGAGGACGGAGGGTAACGATGGACAAGAACTGAGTTAAGAGATAGAGACCTTTTTTTATTCATTCACAAGATGAAGACATTGCTGGCTAGGCCCAGCATTCATTGCCCATCACAAAGGGTAGTTAAGAGTTGACCACATAGCTATGGGAATGGAGTCACATGTAGGCCAGACCAGGTAAAGATGGCAGTTTCCTTCCCTAAAGCGCATTAGTGAACCAGATGGCAATTGACAATGGATTCACGGTCATCATTAGACTCTTAATTCTAGGTTCAATTTAATTCCAAATTCTACCATCTGCCATGGCAGGATTCAAACCCAAGGCAGGTCCGCAGAACATTATCTGGGTCTCTGGATTTAAAGTCCAGGGAAAATACTACTAGGCCATCGTCTCCCCTTAATGGAGAGATGGAGAGAGATTGAAGAGAGCGTACAGTATGAAGGAAAGGAGAAGGAAAATGAGACAGAGGACGAGGAAGATGGAGAACAACAGCTCAGGCATACTGGAGTGTCTCGATAGTACAGTTGTTGATACTGCCCCTTGAAATGGAAAAGAGGTTCCTTATAAGATAGAGATAGTTGCACTCTTAGTGACTAGTTCTGGGGCAGGTCAGGGTGAACTCAGTGATGAATGTAGGACACAGAGCCGTGCTCTCGGTGTGTGTAGTGAGGGTGCCAAAGGCAGCGTTTAGGATACTCACCTGTAGGATACGGCGATCATGTTCACTGCTGCTTAGTGCTTTCTGTAGCTGTGCCACCTTGTCCTGGAGCACGGACGCACCGGCCGTCCTGTCAGACAGCAGCAGTGACAGGCTGTGCACTTTGTCCTTTAGGTGGCTTTCCCCTTCTGCTGATTTGGCGAGCGAGGTGTTCAGCCGGTCCACAGTCAGCTGCAGGCTGTTGGCCTTGGCCTGGCTGTCTGCCACCTGCCGCTGTAGGGTTTCTATGTGGTCCTGAAGAACCTGGGCCTCCGTCTCCCGGTCGCTAGCCACCAGTTTCATCCTCTGCAGCTCCCCCTCCAGTGAGCGGCGAGCCAGCTCCAGCTTGGTGGCCCGGCTTTCGGAGACATCGAGAAAGTCCTTCAGCTTGCGTTTGTCGTTCTCCAGCTTGGCCTCGTTTGCTTTCATTTTGCTCAATTTTTCCTGCAGGAATAACACAAAGAGTGAAGACATCAATGGAAGGTGGGAGAGCACGGCACTGTTTATCACCTCTTACAGTTATCAGGGGAGGCAATAGCCCAGCAGTATTATCGCTGGGCTGTTAGTACAGAGACCCAAATAACATTCTGGGGATAGTAGGAACTGCAGATGCTGGAGAATCTGAGATAACAAGGTGTAGAGCTGGATGAACACAGCAGGCCAAGCAGCATCAGAGGAGCAGGAAGGCTGACGTTTCGGGCCTAGACCCTTCTTCAGAAATGGGGGAGGGGAAGGGGGTTCTGAAATAAATAGGGAGAGAGGGTGAGGTGGATAGAAGATGGATAGAGGAGAGGATAGGTGGAGAGGAGACAAACAGGTCAAAGAGGCGGGGATGGAGCCAGTAAAGGTGAGTGTAGGTGGGGAGGTAGGGAGAAGATAGGTCAGTCCAGGGAGGACGGACAGGTCAAGGGTCGGGATGAGGTTAGTAGGTAGGAGATGGGGGTGGGGCTTGAGGTGGGAGGAGGGGATAGGTGGGAGAAAGGACAGGTTAGGGAGGTGGGGATGAGCTGGGCTGGTTTTGTGATGCGGTAGGGGGAGGGGAGATTTTGAAGCTTGTGAAATCCACATTGATACCCTTAGGCTGCAGGGTTCCCAAGCGGAATATGAGTTGCTGTTCCTGCAACTTTCGGGTAGCATCGTTGTGGCACTGCAGGAGGCCCAGGATGGACATGTCGTCTAAGGAATGGGAGAGGGAGTTGAAATGGTTCGTGACTGGGAGGTGCAGTTGTTTAGTGCGAACCGAGCGTAGGTGTTCTGCAAAGCGGTCCCCACGCCTCTGCTTGGTTTCCCCGATGTAGAGGGGCCACAATGGGAACAGCGGATACAATATACCACATTAGCAGATGTACAGGCGAACATCTGCTTGATGTGGAAAGTCTTCTTGGGGCCTGGGATGGGGGTGAGGGGGGAGGTATAGGCGCAGGTGTAGCACTTCCTGCTCCCCCTCGTCCTCATGTACCACCACACCAACCTCCGGATCCAACGCATCATCCTCCGACATTTCCGCCATCTGCAATCCAACCCCACCACCAAAGACATTTTTCCCTCCCCACCCTTATCTGTTTTCTGGAGGGACCACTTTTTCTGGGATTCCCTTGTCTGCTCCACACTCCCCTCCAGCCCCACCACACACGATACTTGTCCCTGCAACCGCAGGAAGTGCTACACCTGCCCCTACACCTCCCCCCTCACCCCCATCCCAGGCCCCAAGAAGACTTTCCACATCAAGCAGATGTTCACCTGCACATCTGCTAATGTGGTATACTGCATCTGCTGTTCCCGTTGTGGCTTCCTCTACATCGGGGAAACCAAGTGGAGGCTTGGGGACCGCTTTGCAGAACACCTGTGCTCGGTTCGCACTAAACAACTGCACCTCCCGGTCACGAACCATTTCAACTCCCCCTCCCATTCCTCAGACGACATGTCCCTCCTGGGCCTCCTGCAGTGCCACAATGTTGCCACCCGAAGGCTGCAGGAACAGCAGCTCATATTCAGCCTGGGAACCCTGCAGCCTAAGGGTATCAATGTGGAATTCACAAGCTTCAAAATCTCCCCTCCCCCTACTGCATCACAAAACCAGCCCAGCTCGTCCCCACCTCCCTAACCTGTCCTTCCTCCCATCTATCCCCTCCTCCCACCTCAAGCCCCACCCCCATCTCCTACCTACTAACCTCATCCCGACCCTTGACCTGTCCGTCCTCCCTGGACTGACCTATCTCCTCCCTACCTCCCCACCTACGCTCACCTTTACTGGCTCCATCCCCGCCTCTTTGACCTGTTTGTCTCCTCTCCACCTATCTTCTCCTCTATCCATCTTCTATCCACCTCGCCCTCTCTCCCTATTTATTTCAGAACCCCCTTCCCCTCCCCCATTTCTGAAGAAGGGTCTAGGCCCGAAACGTCAGCCTTCCTGCTCCTCTGATGCTGCTTGGCCTGCTGTGTTCATTCAGCTCTACACCTTGTTATCTAACATTCTGGGGACTCAGGTTCGAATCTCACCACGGCAGATGGTGAAAATTGAATTCAATAAATATCTGGAATTAAGAATCTAATGATGACTGTAAATCCATTGTCAATTGTTGGAAAAACCCATCTTGTTCACTAATGTCCTGTAGGGAAGGAAACTACCTGGTCTGGCCTACATGTGACTCCAGACCCACAGCAACGTGGTTGACTTTTAACTGCCCTCTGAGCAATAAATGCTGCCTGGTCAGCAACTCTCTTATCCCATGAATGAATAAAGGAATTGGTGCTGGCCCTGGGCTCAGAATCAAAACGTCTTGGATTCATGTTCCACTACGGAGACTTGAATACATAATCTGGACTGAACGTATGACTCAGAGGGCTGCACTGCTGTTGTGTACAAGTCTGATGAGGACTGTATCTGTTCTCTAAGCTGTTTAGGTCACTTGCTGTCATTCATTGGTGCTCAAATTCTGCTGCCCTGATGCAATCTTGCTTCAATTCCCATTCACTCATTATGCCTGACCCAGGTTGGGTCTCATTACAACAAAGTCCCAGATTTCAAATTCTTACTCTTGCGTTCAGCTGAGTTCCTGGCCTTGCCCCTTCCAACCTTTGTAACCTTGTTCAGCCTGACAACTGCTTTCCTCCAGTTTCAATCCTTCAATCCATCATGTGTATCCCTCACTTCCTTTGCCTTCCCACTGTCCAGTTCCCGGAGCAGGAGGAAGATTCTCTCCTTCAACCTCTTTGGTCCAAATTTTCCCCTTGTCCTTCAAAGTGTTCCCTAAAACCTACCCACTTGACAAAGCCTTTTGGTCAACTGTCCCAATTCTGGCTGCGTGGGCCAGAGTCATTACTATCTGAGCGCACTGCTGTGGAATGTTCTGGAATGTTTGACAGACTTAAAGGTGATACAGCAATGGATGTTTTCCTCGCTGCTGATAGCAAAGTAACCATGAGAGCAGGTACCAAAGTTTCTGGGTATGTCAGGACGGGCCTGGGTCTGTGAGGCTTTGTAACTTTACCTTGTACTTCATCTACATGCTGAGGTGGTAACAACTGGGTATTAACTCGAGCTCCAGGTTCCTTCTCAGTATAACCACAGACTCCCCCCTCCACCTTCACATCCCATTCCCATGGTCCAGACCATCCCCCCTCCTCCTGCCTGTGAGCAGAGCCAGCACTATATCACCTAATTCTCTGACTGATAGGCATTTCCAGTAGACAACTCAAGAATGGGTTATGGGCACTAGTGTGGCTAGCAGCTGTGAGCTATTTTACTGAAGAAGGGTCTAGGCCCGAAACGTCAAGTTTTCCTGCTCCTATGATGCTGCTTGGCCTGCTGGGTTCATCCAGCCCCACGCCTTGTTATCTCAGCTATTTTACATATGTGTGTTTGCAGCCCACTCCCCACCAGTCCTGCCCCATAAACCCCATCCAGAAGGCTGTCACCCCAACTCCTCCATGTAACCACTTGCCGCCTGTCAGACCTGCTCCAAGCACTCATTGCCAAGAGAAACATGGAGTGTTCTCCCATTCTGCAACCATGGCACATGACCCCAGTCCAAGTATTAATCAGTTAACTCCAGAATTTCTTGTACTGTTAATTGGGATTGGAGTGGCTCCTTTAGACTCCAAGGGCTGCAGTCTCTTCTGGGTCTTCTTACAGGATGTCATAGAAACACAGGAGCAGGAGGAGGCCGTTCTGCCCTTCGAGCCTACCCCCAATTCTTCACAATCATAGCTGATCGTCCAACTTGATAGCCTAATCCTGCTTTCTCCCCATAACCTTTGATCCAATTCGCCCCAAATGATATATCTAGTCCCGTCTAATCCTCTCATTAATCAGGAATGCTGCGGCCTGGAATTTCTTAATCCCTACCTATCTCCTCCCTTGTTTTTCTCCAATAACATCTCACTCATTGACAATACAGCCCTGGGCAATGGAGTGAACCGGCAGAGGAGATGCCAGTTGTTCTGAGGAGTTTTGTCACAGTGGGTTTGAGAAGAGCCTCATCATGCCCAAGTTCATTGTAAATCTCAGCAAGCTTATAATTTTCTGTTTTTGTTTTCACTCATGAACCAACTCTGTACCAATTTCCACACGTCAGGCAATTCTTTCATCTGTTAAGGCATGGAGATAGATTCTTTATCCCTTGCTTTAATTTTCTGCTCTGCTCTCCTTGAAGTGACATTTGCTGAAGTACAGATTCCATAGATGCTACACAGCATTCGGTAACCCATTTAAGTGGCCTGGAAGATGGCTAAATTAAGATAGGGGTGAGGAAATCCCAAGTGAGCCTGATGCTGCATTTATCCAATAGTCAAAGATGCAGTTTCTTTTTTACTGTCTTTTCATTCATGTCAGAAATCACACGACACCAGCTTATAGTCCAACAGGTTCATTCGCAAACACAAGCTTGCAGAACCTCAGTTCTTCTTCAGGTATCAGTGAGAGACATAGTTTCAGACACAGAATTTATGAGTAAAAGATCAAAGATTTACACCATTGATGAGGATATACTAAACAAACCTAAGACGCTGTTAAATCTTTAATCAATTAGAAGATTTTAATTGATTAATATGTATATGTAAATCCCCGAATTTCTTTCAAGCCACGGTCCTGAGAGAACTAAAGGTTTTATCAGTGGATACCCCGTCTTTAACATCAGACTTAGACTAACAATTGGATCCCTACTGACTACACTACTGAAGCACTTTGGGACATCCCAAGGTATGGCAAGCACTAGATAAACAGGATCTTGCCTACTTGCCACTGGGTTGAAAGTAGTCAATTAAACACAAGTCAAATATGGAGCCCATTTACCTATTTGGTAAAATCCATTGACCACACCAGATGAGAATGGCATGCAATTTGGCGGCACAGTGGCTCAGTGGTTAGCACTGCTGCCTCACTGCCCCAGGAACCTGGGTTCGTTTCCATCCTCAGGTGACTGCGTGGAGTTTGCACATTCTCCCTGTGTCTGTGTGGGTTTCCTCCGGGTGCTCCGCTTTCCTCCCGCAGTCCAAAGATGTGCATGGTAGGCAGATTTGCCATGTCGAATACACGGCTATGGGGATCAGGTGGGGAGCTTAGGGGGTGGGGGTTTGCCCTTCAGAGGGTCGGTGCAGATTCGATGGGCTGAATGGCCTCTTTCCACACTGTAGGGATTCTATGAACTTTAATCCTCTTCCAATTGGACCAGCTGGTTAAGGGTCACCACAGACAATTGGATGTGTTATTTCAGTTATTTAAGAAGTGAATACACATCACAAAGTGCTTTCATATCTGTAAAGCACTCTGGGATGTCCCTGCAGTCATGTAAAGTCTAATATAATTGCAGGTCTTTCTCCCTTTAAATATGCCTGGGCCCCAGCAATGAGTTAACACCTTCAGGACTGGAGTGAAGGGTGAGCCAGAAACTGTGTTGTGTCCATTTTTGGAAGGGACAGGCAGTGGCTAACCAAAGAAGCCATCATGGTGAACCTTACCTGTGTGTTGCGCCGGTCACCATCAGCTGACTGGATGATTCTCTCCAGCGTTGCAATCTTTTCGAGCAGTGCTTTGCGCTCGCGCTCATTCCGACGGATTGCTTCCTCCTGCAGCCCAAGTGCAGACTGAGCGCTGACCAGGCGTCCATCAATGCCTCGCTTACCTAGAAACACAAGATTACCACCCACTGTCAGTGCCATCCTCAACTCTTTCACTGCTCTTGGTATCTGGGCTCAGTGAAGCAGAAGCCTGGGCAGTCAGACCTTGGCCTCGTTCACCTCGTTCTGACTTGAAATAAGATGCAGGAGTAGGCTATTCAGCCCTTCGAGCCTGCAACACCATTCAGTATGACCATGCAATCTCAGTATCCCATTCCTGCCCCCTCCCCACACCCCTTGACCCCTTTAGCTGCAAGGGCCACATCCAGCTCCCTCTTGAACACATCTAATGGCTTACCCCTCGTTCTTAGACTGTTACCCCTGGTTCTGGACTTCCCTCAACTTTCTGGAAAGAACATAGGAACATTAGGATGGCAATTCAGCTCTTTGGGCATGTTCCTGTCTGTACTTCCCTCAGTTCAGGAACACGTTCCTCACAACAATTTATTAATCTCATTTCAAAGTCTCAGGAATGTTTTGGCGTGGAGAGTTTCAGATTTCCCCACCCCTTGGTATGGAGAAATGTTTCCTGGAAGTCTGACTGGACAGTGGCTTCCCAATACAAGTGTCAGGAATAAGCCACTTGGTTCACAAGCCATTAGAGAGGCTGGGCACACACAACTCGAGTTTATACTGATTCGGACCATATGGGGTATTTAGAATCAATGAGCATTTTTAACACAATTTCAAGCCTAAGGCAATCCACGTTTGAGATTAGTTTCGGACTGACCTTCCTCGCATTCGGCCAATGATTTCTGCAGCTGCTGTAAGCGAGTGTTGACACTGTCCCGATCAAACTCCATCTCCCTCAGCTGTCTGTTCAAGTTAGAAACCTGAATGTGTGCTTCATCCTGAGTGGGAAAATGACAGAATTACCTGGACAGATGGCATCCTGAGGGAAAGAGGAGACCTAGATAAACAAGCGTTGATTGATTTTGAAAATGATGACCCACACTTCGGCAGGATTTACCAGGTACACACATTGAGCTGGTTGTCTTCTGACAGACCGGTGCTTGGTTCAGTTGTAACTTCAGGTGGCAGCCTTGATGAAGGGAGGTACTGAAAATGGTTTTCCCTTGTTGTCTTTCAGACACTGGCAAGCTCTGTTGTGGTTTTGTAGAGGGAGATTTCTCCTGGTGCCCTGGGACAGTTGCTTGACCTTGATGTCCTAATCCTTCAATGGCCACAAGGCATTGGGCTGGAGCACAGTCTCACACAATTTACACTCTGTCACTCCTTTCCCAATTTCTGACTTGAAATAAGGCACAGGAGTAGGCTATTCAGCCCTTCGAGCCTGCACCACCATTCAGTATGACCATGCTATCTCAGTATCCCATTCCTGCCCCCTCCCCATACCCCTTGATCCCTTTAGCTGCAAGAGCCACGTCCAGCTCCCTCTTGAACATATCTAACAAACCAGCCCCAACAGCTTCCTGTGGGAGAGAATTCCACAGGTTCACAACTCTCCGAGTGAAGAAATTCTTCCTCATCTCAGTCCTGAATGGCTTACCCCTTATTCTTAGACTGTTACCCCTGGACTTCCCCAACATCCTACTTTCACCCTTACCCGGTCCCTCTGCGTGTCTCTCAGTTCCTGAAGGAATTCTCGTAGTGCTGTCCGAACCACTTCTGGGTCAATGTCGGCCACAAGTTGCTCACTGCGGGTCGGGGAGAAGGAGCGTTCGGGTGATACAGAGCGGGATGTGGTGCTGCGCTCAGGGGTTCCAGTCTGAGGAACTGGGTTGCCATGGCCACCATCCACTGTGGTAGTAAAAGAGCCATCAAAACCTGAAACCACACAACGTACAACAGGTGTCAGTGGGTTGTGCCCTCACCCTTCAGTCAGAAGGTTCTGGGTTTGAGTCCCATTCCAGACAGGAGTTCATAGAACTGCAGTCCATTGTTGACGGAGCGCTGCAGTTTTGAGGGGAGCTGTTCGACTGAGTTTTGCCCGTTTAGATGGCTGTCAAAGATGCACTATTTAAAGGAGGAGGAAAAGTGTTTGTTCCCAGCATCCCAGATCCCTTATCCAACGTTACAAAATACAGATTAGCTCCTCATGATCACATTGCTCTTTGTGGGAATTTACAGTGTGTGTACAGGCTACCACACCTCTTACAATCCATTTCCAAAGTACTGCAAAGCTGTTTGGATCATCTTGAGATCGCAAAAGATGACATATGAATGTCAACCTTTTCTTCCTATAAACTAAGATAATGTTTTTTACCAATAGTTTTTCCTCTTTCTTCAATCCACAACAGAAGCTGTGCATCAGGTTGGGGTGTGATTTGGAACCCCAGCCATCTCTCTGTCCAGATGAGCCCAAATGGTGAATGGTAGCTGGTTATTCACCCACAGGGAATATCACATCCAGATGGATCCTGTCCTTGCCTAATATCCAAGCCTACATGCTCACTGACAAAGATTATTGCATAGTGACCTAAGAGCCCTGTTTTACCTTCCTGAACCCAGGAACACAAACTTTCTATCATCACTCTGAGCTGGAATCAACTAACTCAGCATTGAGATTGGAAGTTTTGTGTGATTCAGTGCGAGACTATTGATCGCTACCCAGAGGACACACCAAAGCATTAATATTCCTGCACATTTCATCATAGCACAGCAGCATTCATCATAGGAACTGGAGTTCTTCATTTACCAGGCGATCTCAGGGAACTTTCACTCCGTGCTCTCTCCCCCTTCTCACATTCTACTTAATGTTCTCAATGTTACAATTTCAAAATGGCTGCAAAGACAGAACTACTCCTGAAGCTTTTTGTCTTCCACTGATTAGGACAAATGCAAGAATGCCAAATTCTGAATGATCACTGTAATTTATACTACAGGAGAAAGAGTGGTGACTCATTGGCAAGTTGACTCTGATTGGCAGAGGGATTGTCACACAGAAAGCAATAGTAAACTGTAGGATCCCCAGGTTCCCAGGTAATTCAAAAAAGGCACACGGCTGGAACATATTCCTTTTGTTTGCAAAGAACAGCTCCTTGCATGTGAATGTATATTGCTTCTAACGACTCTAAATGTTACAAGACTGCTTGATTATCTCATAATGGTTGGTTGAATAGCCATAGTGCATTTAGGATTAGTCAGCAAGTGCTTCCAAATCAGAGTGAGTGAATGAGTAGTGAGTGACTGTGTGTGTGAGAGGGAGAGAGTGTGTGTGAAACGGAGAGAGACAGTGCGTGTGAGAGGGAGAGAGACAGTGCTTGTGAGAGGGAGAGAGAGCGCGTGAGAGAGGGAAGCACATCACGTGAGAGAGGGAGGGACAGTTTGTGTGAGGAGAGTGAATGTGTGTACATACATCCATGCGTAAACTGAATTTACACAATTTAGGTTCTATGAGGGGGCAGTGCTGTTTTGTTTTTCAAAAGGATATCTAGCCATTTGGTTCAATTTTATTGAAACCTTCGGAATTGTGTCAGAGATCCTTTCTGAGATCCATAGTTACCTTTTGTGGGAGACTGTGGTCTCTGGGGTGAGATGCTGTGGCCCCTCACTGCGGGACTCTGCGTCCGTCCAGTTCGGCTGATGCCCAGAGTGCGGCGAAGTGCAGAATGCAGACTCCCCAGTTTGAACTCCACGTCCCGCTTCATTCCCTCCACCCGCGCCAACTCGGCCTCCAATCCGGTTATCCGTCCCTCAGCTGCACTCAGCTTCATACAGAGCTCGTGGATCTCGCTGTGAGCTTTCTGCAACTTCAACTCCAGATTGCGAGCGTTGTCCTGGAGCTTCTTCCCGATTCCCTGGGCCTCTTCCAGGTTGCCCAGCAGCTCCTTTTCCCGGATGCGGAATTCCTGTTCGACTTCCGCTACCTTGCGTTGAAGGTTAGCCACCTGCAAAAAGAAGACACCCATTGGAAATCCAGGAGATACTTCATAATAAAGAGTCTCCAGGGCTTTGAGGCCCTAATCAGGTCTCACTAAGCCCATTCACAACATCTTAAGTTATGACTGTCCCTCAGTTGGTAAATCAGATACTGTAGCATCAAGTTTAAATAAGCCAAGGCTGCCCCAGTCAATGTTTATATCTAGTGACTAGCTGAACCATGAAGATTTGGAAGATCTTTGTTCCCATTCCTGGTCTTTGTCAGATGAACTCGAATAAGGACTTTTAATAGTGTAAATATGGAGAAATTGCACTGCCCAAAGGGGACGCTAATCAAGGACAAAGACCTAAGTTCAATGTCAAAGAATGAGAGGGGAGACAGGGAGAATTTATTTTAAGCAGCAAGTTATGATTATCTGAAAACATGGTCTGAAAGGGTGATGGAAGCAGGTTCAACAGGAACTTTGAAAAGAAAATCGATAAGTATTTGAACAGGAAAGGAAATTGCAGGAACAAAAACAGAAGTTGCTGGAAAAGCTCAGCGGGTCTGGCAACATCTGTAAAGGAAAAAACAGAGTTAACGTTTTGGGTCCGGTGACCCTTCCTCAGAACTTGCAGGGCTGTGGGCAAAGAGCAGGGGTTGGGGGTTGGGGGTTGGGGGGGAGAGGGGTGTAAGACTAACCAGACAGCTCTTACAATAGTTAGCATAGGCTTAACTCGCCAAAAGACCTCCTTCTGCGTTCTGGCATTATAAGCTGAATTACAATGGGCTTTTTGTGTCTGTTAGCGGAACCTGTTTAAGTCTCCTACTGCTGGCCCGTGTTGGACAATGGAGATTAGGTGCCAGATGAAGACAGACTGGGTTCGCCTGCAACTTGGCCACTTTGAGGAGATGCCTGAGATACTTGTCCCGAGACAGGAGAGTGCTCACAGGTGAGATGGGAAAAGAACCCGTTGGAAAAGGGAGGAAAATAAACAAATCTTCTATTTTGTACATTTTTATCAAATTTGTTTCCTCACTTCCTGCTGGCAACAGAACCACACAGACAGAGAGAGAGAGAGAGAGAGAGAGAGAGAGAGAGACAGAGACAGAGACATACACACACACACACACACAGAGACATACACACACAAACAAACTATTTTCTGAATTGTATAGCTCAGCACAACACAAAGCAATGCATGAACCCTAAACGTAACTGGGACAAGCTGCACCCACTTTGCATTTGGGTCACATCCTACATTGTGCTGAAGAATCAGATTATTTCTTCACCTCTTTGCGAGCAGATTCCCTGCTGGCTTCAGTTTGTGCTATTTTCTGCTTTAGTTCAAACGACTCACGCCTACTGTCCTCCTCTCGCTGCTCGTCCAGGGTCACACGAGCCTGAAGCTCCAGCACCTCCTTACTCTTCTTCGTGTTTTCACTATCCAACATCTTCACCTGAGGGATCAAAATAAATTACTGCATCAATGATCACTGTGCTACGGCATTAAGAATTGCGATTACTTCAAATAATAATTGGAATCCTTCTGCACCAAAAAAATGAACCAGGATCCTGTTACATTGATTCGTCAGTCATGTTAATAATCATGAACCTATACGATTAGTAATCAAGTTGCCCATCTGTTTCCGATCACCAAACCCATCCCCACCTTGATCAAGAATTAAAGGTAGCCCCAATATTACACACAATGGTTGACACCTCCCCATCTGGCTTCCTAACCTCCCCAGTCAACTCTTTTATTCCACCTTCCCTGCCCCCGCTTACACTTTCACTGTTGGGTCACTCGAAATTTGAGACACTAAGGTACAATCACACCAAGAACCAAATTTGGGAAGCATTGCCTTCAGCCTTTCTCTCTTTCAAAACATGCCTTGAATCTAATTGTACACTGGCTTCAACATTCTCCTCTGGTAAATTATTCCACTGCCCAATTATACTTTGGTTTCAAATATCTATCAATTTTCTTAATCGTAGCTTCCAATTTTAATTTTTATTTATGTTACTTGGGGAAAGGTGGTCTTTCCCCACCTATGAACTTTTTCTGGGTCAATCTTACCAACTCCTTCCCGATTCTGAAACTTGAATTAGTTTACATGTTTTTTTAATATAAAGAAGACCCTCCCCCCTCCCCTCTCCATGGACCACAACTCTTGGCCCACAATTTGCAACTCAGTCAATATCTTTGGACAGAAATGGCTGACAAGTGGAAGAAACCTATTCGATTCTCATTTTAACTGGGTCCTCTTGCTAAATGTAAAATGTTTTCTGATCACTAAGCATTCTTATGCTGATTGTTCCTCATGCCTTTTCCTAGATTCAGCAAATTGATGGGCTACCTGTCGGCGCAGCTCCTGCAGCTCGCGCCTTGCCTCCAGACGGGATTTCTCAACTTCTCGGAGACTTGCTCGAAGGTCTGCCGACTCCTTCTCGATGTTCACTTTTGCCTCTTCCAGCACGGAGATCTTTTGTTCCTTCTCCTCATTAGCTCGTTTCAAACTGAAAACACAACAGATTGTTAGATGCAAGGGGGTATTTTCTCATTAACGGCTCTAACAACAGGACGGCGTTGCTGTGTGCTCTCCTCTCCTGAAGGTGCTGTCTCTTGTCAAGACATAGCTCCAAGGGCACTGGCAGCCATCCATCACCTCACCCACCTTGTGCGAGGTGGCGGCCCCTATCACATGAGCCAACAGCTTCAGGAGAGCAGCGAGGTAAACTGAGCTGGAGGCAACCACATTTGCACTTCTTATTCAGACTCTGGCAGGGAATGTTTGGCTCCTCCCGCACAATTCTACACCTGATCTTTTCGCTCTCTGCTTTCTTGATGTTGCCCCGCAGCTCCTGGTTGGATTTCTGCACGGCCTCCTTCTCCTTCATTTCATCAGCTACAGACCGTCGGAGATCAGTGATCTCTTTGCGCTGCACCTCCTGGGTCTCCTGCTGCTCTCGGATCTGCCGGTGAGCTTCGATCAGCTCGCGTCGGATACCATCACGGGTGTCTTCAGCCACTCGAAGCTGTGTCTTCAGCTCCTCCACCTACAAAGGCAAGTCGGTGTTTACTCCAACATTCAGGTACATAGGGGAATGAGATATAACACACCCCAGGCCCTCGACTGCACTGTCCACCAGACCCTCCACTGCTACAACTGACAACATTCACTGATTGGACATAGCAACGGCTCACGGCCAAACACAACTCATGGTGCGTTGCAGAGGCCGGGAATGCTCGACAGATCGTCAGTGCAATCGTTAGTTTCTGGTTTGTTAACAAATCTCAGTCGTGACCTTAACTAAGCCCCAACATCCTTGAGTTTAATCAGTCAAGTGTTCTCAGCCCTCACCATGACACACAGAGCCAGCCTTCACACATGGGGTTAGGTCAGGTTTGACTCTAGCTTGGGATTTCTCGCCCAGTCTATTGAGCAGCTGTCAGGCATTTAAAAATCGTGGCTCTAGCATATAGACAGAGGGCTCTGCGGCATAGTGGCAGCATCCTCACCTCTGAACGAGAAGGCCCAGGCTCGATTCCCACCTGGCCAAGGTGTGTCATACCAATTCTGAACAGGCAGCTGGGAAAACATCCGAGCGTACAGATTGGCTGTGGTGCTGGAGACCAGCTGTTGTGTCTGAACCTGTTCCCCAACAAGTGGTAGGAAATAGGTGCAGGAGTAGGCTATTCAGCCCTTCGAGCCTGCTCCACCATTCAACCACATTGTGGCTGACTTCCCACTTGAATGTCATTTTCCTGCACTATCCCCATATCCTTTGGTGTCTTTCATATCTAGAAATATTGTGATTTCCATCTTGAACATTCTCACATTCAAACCTCCACAGCCCTAGGCAGTAAAGAATTCCAAAACTTCACTACTCTCTGAGTGAAAAAAGACTCCTCCCCATCTCATTGCTCAATGGCTCACCTATTATTCTGACAGTGTGTCTCCTCATTTTAGATGCCTTCTACCAGCCTAGGAAAACATCCTTACTGCATCTAACCTGTCCAGCCCTGTACAGAATAGGGTGTGCATCAATTGAGATCACCTCTCTTTTTTTCTAAACAGCAGATTCAGAGCCTTGAGGGATTTATTTAAAGGATTTTTAAAATGGGCTGCTTAACAACGATAATGGAGAATCAAAGTAAAAAGGACATCAAAAGAAAATACATGTGCAGCAGCGGCAAAATGCATCCTTTTTCTGGTCATAAAGCAGGACGTTTTTATATCTCTCAATAAGTACTAAACGGCGTCACCAACTTACATGAGGCACAGAAGACACAATAGCAATTTACCCCTTCACCATCACCTAAGGGAACCTTTTCTGAGGTCTCCATTAAGCTTTCAAAGAGTGAGCAGCATTCAACACTAGGGACTAAATCCCAGAATTTACATGTATTTGGAAAGGCAAGGACTGATTAGGGATAGTCAGCATGGCTTTGTGTGTGGGAAATCGTGTCTCACTAACTCGATTGAGTTTTTGAAGAAGTGACAAAGAAGATTGATGAAGGCAGAGCAGTTGATATTCTCTATACAGACTTTGGCAAAGCGTCTGACAATGTTCTACAAGGTAGACTGGTTAGCAAGGTTAGATCACATGGAATCCAGGGAGAGCTAGCCAATTGGAATCAAAATTGGCTCGAAGGTAGGAGGCAGAGGGTGGTGGTGGAGGGTTGCTTTTCAGACTGGAGGCCTGTGACCAGCAGGTGTACCACAAGGATTAGTGCTGGGTCCACTGCTTTTTGTCATTTATATAAACAATATGGATGTAAATGTTACAGGAACAGTTAGTAAGTTTACAGATGACGCCAAAATTACTGTTGTAGTGGACAGCGAAGATTATTTCACAGTACAACAGAACCCTGATCAGATGGGCTGATAGGCTGAGGAGTGGCAGACGGACTTTAATTTACATAAATGTGAGGTGCTGCATTTTGGGAAGGCAAATCAGGCAGGACTTACACACTTAATGGCAAGATCCTGGGTAGTGTTGCCAAACAAAGAGACCTTGGGGTGCAGGTTCATTGTTCCTTGAAAGTGGAGACACTGGTAGACAGGATAGTGAAGATGGCGTTTGGTACACTTGCCTTGATTGGTCAATGCTGAGTATAGGAGTTGGGAGGTCATGTTGTGGGTGTACAAGACATTGGTTAGGCCACTCTTGGAATACTGCATATGATTCTGATCTCCCAGCTATCAGAAAAACATTGTGAAATTTGAAAGCGTTCAGTAAAGATTTACAAGGATGTTGCCAGGGTTGGTGGGTTTGAGCTACAGGGACAGGCTGAATAGGCTGGGGCTGTTTTCTCTGGAGCGTCAGAGGCTGAGGGGTGATCTTATAGAGGTTTGTAAAATCATGAGGGGCATGGATAGGGTGAATAGCCAAGGTCTTTTTTCTAGGGTAGGTGGTTCCAAAACTAGACAGCATGGATTTGAAGTGAGAGGGGAAAGATTTAAAAGGGACCTACAAGGCAACTTTTTCATGCAGAGGATGATGCGTGCATGGAATGAGCTGCCAGAGGAAGTGGTGAAGGCTGGTACAATTCCAACGTTTAAAAGCCATCAGGATGGGTACATGAATAGGAAGGGTTTAAGAGGGATATGGGTCAAATGATGGCAAATGGGGCTAGATTAATTTAGGATTTCTGGTTGGTGTGGACGAGTTAGGACGAAGGGTCTGTTTCCATGCTGTACAATTCTATGACAGTTGGAATTTGCACATTGTAAATTTTGGTGAGTAAAAGTATTGAGAGAATTTGCCAGACTCTGCTAAAGTGAAGGCAGACGGTATTAAAGAGAGCAACATGACAGGAAGTGGATTAAATTACAGAAAACAGACAGTGGTGTTAGTGAGTGTGATACAGAGGGATGCAGGTTTGGGTATATTGCTCTTCTCAATATATGTAATTAATCAGGGTCTGGATAAAGTGGATACCGTACCAAAATATGCAGAGAATAGGGATCCGTGAGAGATAGCTGTGTAAAAAGAATATGTGCAATCTCAGGGGACCTTAAACAGATTCAGAGATTTGGCAGATAGACATAAAATAGAAATAAATATGGAAAAACATGATGTAATGCATTTTGAGCTGATGAATAAGGAGAGGCCACACTTTGAAATTTTTTAAAGTTTAAATTTAGCAAAGAAATCAAGCAATAAGTATTTATGTAGCACCTTTGACATGATAAATGTTCTAAAGTGCTTCACAAGACCATCATCAACCAAATTTTGAACACAGCCACAGAAGGTGATGTTAAAGCAGATGGCTGAAACATAATCAAAGAGATAAAATTTAGGAAATGTCTTAAAGGAGCAAATAAAGCTAGAGACGCAGAGAGATTTAGACAGGGAATTCCAGAGTCTGGGTCTTGGCCACTTATAACAGAGTGATTAAAATTTGGGATGTTGAAAAGGCCAAACTCAGATGAGCACAGATATCTTGGAAGTGATATGGGGCTGGAGGACTTTGTAGACATCAGGATTTATATACATTAATCTCTCAGATTTTAAGGGTAATTTTTTTCAGCTGTCAACTCAAGCGTTCTAGGTTTTATACAGGTGCAGTCTAGCATTAAGAAGTAACAATAACAGATTACCAAAACTGTCCTAAATCCAAAACTAGACTGTGTGTTGAGTTTTAATTGTCTTACTTCAGAAGAGGCAAGACCACGGGGAAGGTGCCAGACTGATCAGTAAAACGACATCAGCAATGGATAAGAGCCTTCAGTTAGGAGGACAGATGGGACAAAGTGGAGCTCATTCCACCTGAACAAAAAGCACCAAGCGAAGTTTCCTGCTCCTCTGATGTTGCCTGATCTGCTGTGCTCCTCCAGCTCCACACTGTGTTATCTCTGACTCCAGCATCGGCAGTTCTTACTATCTCTAAGAGAAGTTTCTGATTTGGTTATTCAAAATTAAGAGGATTTGAATCAGGGAAATTTGGAAAACCTATTTTCAGTTGTGGATAAACAAGTGGCATGAGGCCTTAATTTTTAAAAAATGCAAAACGAATCCTTCTTTTAGTCGAAGTACATTCTAAAGAAAATATGGTGGAAACAGAAGCAAAGTGGATAAATGTTGTTTTCTTAAATAAAAAGTATGAGGGCAAGTCAGAGGAATGGTAATAAGCCCTTTCAGAGAGCCAGGACCAATATGGTGGATTAAATGGCCTTTACTGGGATGTAAAATCCCACAACTCCAAACACTGTAGGTGTGATGAATGGAAAGACTTAGTCAGCTTTGAATGGATATGGCCCTTTGTCAGATATGTACCAACCTCTCGGAGGGCAGCTTCACGCTGTTTCATCAGGTCCTTGGCTTGTTCGTTCTGGTTCTTCATCTCATGCTTGTGGGCGGTGACAGCTTCTTCAAATTGAGCATGGAAATTCTTCAATTCCGATGTCAAGTTGCTAATTTGGATCTACAGGAAATGAAAGACAGGAAGGGTCACAGACTGAGTACAAAGGTTGAAAAACAGAGGACCGATAGCAGGAATACCACACTCAGCCTTCCTGGAGGTACGGAATGATAAAATAGAAAGCAGACGGGGCAACGTAACCCTCCTGCATGTGTGGATCAGGGGTAAACTCTCACAATCGGTTTCATTATGGGAAGTTCAAAATAGACCTGTCCACTCATCCCTACATGGCTCCTTACCCATAATATTCATCTGAGTGCCTTTGTCACACAGTGTTTGAAATTCTGCACATGCTTTTCTATACGTTTTGTGTGTGAGTGGGTGCCTATGTCTGTGTGCCTGTTCGAGTCGGTGAGTGAGAATTTGTTATAATTATGACGTTTATGTGATTGTTACATTTTGAGACTGTATCTTTCAATTTAGGCAAAAAATTGGAGGGGACCATGCGACCATCTGCAACCTGCCTTACAGTAAGCCTGGTTGGTGTGATCGATACAGATGAAAGGAAAGCTGGAATTATTTTACTCAGAAGAAAATACAATGACATTACACTTGGAGACAATAGCAGTAGCCTCTGAGTTTACAAGGAGTATATTCCAAGATTCCCAAAGTCCCAGAAAAGTATTATAGATATCAGGTTGTGAAAGGCTCTTCTGTAAACCATCTCTTTATTTCTAAACATTAAGGAGAGTTTAAAAAAGATAGTTTATTAATAATTAGACCCCATTACAAGGCTAATGTGTTTACCTTTCCTTGGGGAAGAGGGCAGAGCAGCCAAATTTTACTTCAGATTATAGACTTCCATATGAATATCACAGAGAGTTTGGTTTGACATCTGAATACAGAGTAGGAACTGGAGGTAGCCAGTCCTGTGCCTGAAGCAGAGAAAACATTGCTCCTACTGTTGACCACACAGAATGCAAGCGGGAGTATGGAAACAGACATCGTGAATATTTAAAGGCAGCTGAAAGCTTCGCCAAGCTGGAAGGAAGAAGTCTATAGTATAATGCTCACTGAAGGCCAGTTCTCAGGTTAGAAATTATTCATCTGGGAAAGGCAACATCTTGGAAGCTGGGAGAAACTGTGGACTATTTGCTGAAAGAACTGTATTCTGCAAAGCGTGCAACGTCAGTTAAGTATTGAGGGAAGTGTTATCTTTCTATAACTTAATGCATAAATCTCCTCTTAAAAAAGGGTATTTAGTTTATACTGTTTTCTTCAGTCATTTGTTATAGTAAAAGTTTTAAAACATAAAATCTTGCCATGTTATTCTTTCAGGCAATAACTGGAAATTAAATTTCCCTTTCAAAGTGGACAGTTTCCACAGATATCAAAATATTTGTAAGTTTGTGAGTGCAATACCATTCTACACGTGTATACATAATATTCCATTCAGACACACACACACATCTCTCAAATTTAGGTGTCATCGTGGATCTGTCAGTGACAGATGAGTGTTCAGCAAAAAAAAAATGCCAAAAGAAACATGACCGTTTTGGAGTCAAGATTGACATGATCACGTGTGATGTTTGTTCGAGATGCAATCTGCATAATTGATTGTAAACACTGTTTATTAAGTCAGTAATGAAGGGGTGGAGGCCACGGTTTTGTGTTGAGCTCTCTTGCCCTGAACACACCAGTTTAGTTCTCCTTGAACATGAAAATAGCTCAATGACAAAGACTTTGCCTTTGTATGTACGTGTGTGTGAGAGAGCATTTATTCCTTAATGAGATGACGACGTCACCGGCTTAGGCAGCATTTATTGTCCATTCGTAATTGCCCAGAGGGCAGTTAAGAGTCAACCACATTGTTGTGGGTCTGGAGTCAAATGTAGGCCAGAACAGGTAAAGATGGCAGTTTCCTTCCCTAAATGACATTAGTGAACCAGGTGAGTTTTTCCAACAATCAAAAATGGTTTCATGGTCATCATTAGCTTCTTAATTCCACCATCTGCTGTGGCGGGATTTGAACCCAGGTCCCCAGAATGTTATCTGGGTCTCTGGGTTAACAGTCCAGCGATAATACCACTGGGCCATTGCCTCCCCTGGTGTGTGCATGCGTGCGTGCGTGCGTACGTACATACATACGTACGTACAAATGCCCTCTCTCTACAGATGAAACTTTCTGTTTGCACTCTTTACACCTACTTCTGACTTACTCACCTTAACTCAGGCTGAATAATGGTAACTTGGTTCTTAGCTACATTTAACTTTGTATGAAGATTTGATATCCATGAATGGTTTTGTTTCAGCATTAGGATAACCATGTGTTAGTAGCTAAGCAGGGGCCTTAATGTTACACAGTGGATGGAGCTGACAATACGCACTCGGTCCTGTTCGTGTCGGCTATTTGTGTCCCGCCTCAGCTGCTCCAGGTCCATTGAAACGGTGGCGAGCTCACGCTGAGTATTGGTCAGCTTCTCTGACAGAATCGCCTTCTCTGACTCCTTCAAGGACAAGATCTGTGGGAGAGGGACCAAATAATTAGACAGTGTGGCAGGAAGGAATCTGGAGCAGTCACCATCCAGTTAGAAATTCTTAACTAAACCAGCCAGGGGACAGGGGCTGCTATCACAATGGGTTAGATGTACAACTTACAATCTGCGAAAACAATGTTTAACATCCAGCTCCCATAGTACCCAGGATATTAATGCACAGTGAGAACAGTGGCTTGCTGCAGGAAGAAAATACACGCAGAACAAACACAAAGGACATGTGGGGTCCCCAAGCTGAGAAACGCCAGCAGCTACTTGGCTGTTGGCCATTGCACACGGCCACACGGAATCTCAGCCATTCAGTGAACATCCTCTACTCATGAATAAATCCAATAACTATGGTGGGTGAGTGCGAGCAGGCAGGATGATGAAGGTGTGGGGATTCAAGACTCCCTTGTCTTTCGCTTACCTGCTGCTTCTCGTTTTCAGCCAGCAGCAGAGTCTCATCGCGCTCCTGCTGCAGGGCCGTGATCTCTTCACTTAACTCCTCCTTCTCAACTTCGAAGCGAACACAGAGCTCCTCCCGCTCTTGCTTCAGCTGACGGACAATCTCCTCACACTCCTCTTCCAGCCTCAGACGCAAGGCTTCCTGCAAAAAAAAAAGGAATGGACACAGTCTCTTCAGTTCTGAGCCCTCTTGCACTGGCACAGGCTGTGATGGCCCATGGGCATCTTTCGCCCCGTTGGCCCTTCACCTACACAGTCGATCCTCATGCCCACATCTAGACCGTTCAGGCCAGAAGACTATTTAACTGCAGAAGGCAGCACAGTGCAATTCCGTCTTTGTTTGCTGTGACCACATGTGCACTTTCTACAAACAGCAGCGATTAGCAGCGGAAGCCCTGGATAATTTCCTCTCGCTGAGTCACAGCTAACTACTACAGCCCAGCTCAGTATCAGTCAAGGACAGAAGCACAGGGTACCCCGGCTCAGTGGCTGAGCATTTTCCAGTTGACATCCAGGGAGATGTGGGAAAGCACAGGACCTGCCAGTCCCTATTTACAACCTCCCCAATCTACAAAGGCCTTATTGTGCTCCCAAGCACTGGCCTCCCCATTACCTTCTCTTGCTGCAGTCGATCCACATCCTCCTCATGGGCTGTCTGCTCGTTTCTCAGAGAAGCCTGTGCCTCGCGCTCGGTTTGGGAGAGTTTCTGCGTGAGGAGCTCCTTGTCTTGCTCCGCTTTGGTCCTCTCAATCTCTATATCCTTCTGTACACGGTTACTCTCAACTAAGGCACAAACAGAATCGCGTTCAGGTTGGGGAAGTGGGGTTTTCGCTTATTCTTTCAACTGGATGTCAACTAGCTTTTGTTATTGTCCACCCCTAATTGCCCTTGAGTGCAGCTGAGATCCAATATTGCTGGCCTGGAGTCACGTGTAGGCTGAGCCAGTGGAAGAAGGCTGATTTCTTATTGTTAAAGAACATTAGTGAAGCGGATAGACATTTTACAATAACCAATGATATTCATTGTGTTCATCATTACTAGACTAGCTTTACATTCCAGATTTATAAACTGAATTTAAATTCTGTGAGCTGCCATGGTGGGGTTTGAACCCATGCCCCTAGTGCATTGGCCTGGGCTTCTGAATCACTCATCCAATTGGATATTGGATACTGTTCCACTGATGCCCTGTAATACCACGTCCTTCCACCAGGCAACGCTGCCTCGCTCAAACCACCACCACCTATGAACCTAGACTGAGACAATAAGGAGAGCTGGTGAAGTGGGAACACCAAAGCTTAGCTGTGCTCTGTTCCCAGCTAACATCCTGCGACATGGATCTCCTTTAGCGCACGCTCCAAGTTGATGAGAAGCAGGGCTTCTTGACAACTTTCTCTCCTATCTCCACTCCTATGTTTTGAGGTCACCAGGAAAGCTACCAAACAGCTTAAACCTGGCATCTGCATTCCTGCCTTTGCTGAGACTTCTCACATGCTGTCAAAATGAACAATTGTTGAATGGTGAGTGTTGGGAGAGAGATTGGAATTTACCACTTCAGCACAGTTTTACCCAAATTGTTCAAAAACATGGAGGCATCAGTATGGACACGTTCCTTCAGGAAGGACACATGCAGTTCACAGTCCAGACGCCTCTGTTTGACAATGGGGTGTCAGATAAGGAAAGGTTGAGCAGGTTGGACCCTACACCATTTGGAGTGAGAGTTGATCTTATTGAAACAAAAGATTCTGAGATGGAGGTTTCCCTTCATCAAGGAACACAGAACTGGGCGCACAGTTTGAAAACAAGTTTTCCAATAAAGGAACATATAAGATTCTTAAGAGGTTTGATAGGCTGGGTGCGGAGACGTTGTCCTGCCTAATGGGACAGTGTACTACCAGAGGTCAAAATCTCCGAGTAAGAAGTCACCCATTAATGACCATGATGAAGAGGAATTTTTTTTTCTCTCAGAAGGTGATTAATCTGTGGAATTCTTCACTGCAGAAGACTGTCGAGGCTTGGTTGATAATTATAATCAAGGCAGATTTCTACAGACGGGAATGGAGCAGGAAAGCGGATTTGAGGATCAGATCAGCCAAAATCTCATTGAGTAGAGGAGTGAACTCAATGTGCTGAATGGCTTACTGCTGCTCCTATGTCTTATGGTCTTCTGGGTCTTGCCAGTGACAGGCAAAGCATGTGCTTATGCTTGTTTCTCTAGACTGTTTTTCCCGGAGCAGGTTACTAACCTATCGCCAGAGGCTATAGCTTGAGGAGCGCCACCTTGCTTCAAATATGGCTGCCCAGGAGATTCTCCCACTCTTACTGCCTGCCATTGGTGGAATGGAAGGATCAACAGGCTCACAATCAAATCGGTTTGACCATATTATGTAATGCACCTCGATTCAAGTTCCATTCTGGGCCTTGCTGAGACGGAGTCTCTGGCTCAAAGCCAGGGAAGCTAGTCACTGGGCCCCAGGATGTCCTCTGCAGAGAAGACGGGGAGAAACTGTTCCTGTATCAGAAGGATCAGGAACCAGAGGACGGCGATTTAAGGTGACTGACAAAAGAAAAATAAAGGCAACATGAGGAAAAATCATTTTAATGAATCGAGTGATGAAGGGCCTGGCTGAGAAGCTGGGGGAGGCAGAATCACATGCTGTTTACAAAAACAAATTGTTTAATAAACTGAACAGAAATAATTCTCATGCTTGGCAGAAAGGGCAGTGGAGTGGGATCAACAGAGAATAGGCACAGACACAACTTCTGTCTGTGCTGCCATCATGCCTGGCTTGTACAAACTGCCACAGTTTATGCTGCGTCACTCCTCTAACGACAGCCTTACCTTGCAGAGCCTCTTTAGCCAGTAGTAAAGTCTGATTCTCTCCATGAAGCTGCTCTCTCCGTGCCTCCAGGGTTACCAGCTGCTGCTGGGTATCAAACAACGTGGTTTCCAGAGCCTCCTTCTCAGACCTGACATGACATGACGAGAGATACAGTCAGAGAATGGGATATATATGCGGGAGTTGGCGACGTAGTGGTAATGTTACTGGACTTGTTATCCAGAATCCCAGTCTAATGTTCTGGTCATTGGTTCGAACCCCACCATGGCAGATGGTGAGACTTGAATTTGTTAAAATAAAATGTTATTCTAATGTTGAATTTCATAAAATAAATCTAATGTCCTTTAGGGGAGGAAATTTGCCATCCTGATTTAGTCTGGCCCCTATGTGACTCCAGACTCTCAGCAATGTGGTTGATTCTTAACTGGGTGGGCAATAAATGGTGCCTCATTGGCAGAGTCTACATCCCATGAACGAATAAAAAAGACCCCAAAAATATCAGACTGTTATACTGAGGAGAGTGTGGCACATCAGAGGCTGTTACGCTGAGGAGTATCAGGTATATTAGAGTGTATTACATTGTAGGCTGTGGGTTATATCAGAGGATGTTACAGAGAGGGGTATGGGTCACATCAGAGCGAGTTACAGAGAGGGGCATGGGTCACATCAGAGCGAGTTACAGAGAGGGGTATGTGGCATATCAGAGAGGGTTGGGGGGGTGTGGGGTACATCAGAGAGGGTTAGGGAGGGGTGTGGGGCATATCAGAGAGGGTTACAATGAGGGATGTGGGGCATATCATAGAGGATTACAGTGAGGGGTGTGGGGTATATCAAAGAGGATTATTATGAGGGTTGTGAGGTACACAAGAGAGTACTTCACCAACATTTTTCCTTCTGTATGGATCAGCTTGGATGCCACTCCTCTTTATTCCCAGCATCAAGCTGGTGTTTGCACCCACCTGAGAGCAGCCCCTTCATCTGCCAGCGCCCTGTTCTCACGCTCGGAAGCTGTCAGCTGAACCACCAGACTGGCCTTCTCCCTGGTCAGTTCTTCCCTTTCTTTGGCAGCTCGGAGCAGAGACTCGCTGCTGCGTTCAATCTCACAGCGGACCTCGAGCAGCTCCTCGGCCAGGCTGTTCTTTTGCCGGGTCACCTGTAGGGCAAACAGATGAGAGGATTGGAGTGCCGTTGCGGGCCTTACACACAGTGTGGAATGGTGTCTGCTTCTTCCGCATGGGTAAGGGCGGCTCACTGTGTAACTCTATGCCGTTGTTGCTAATTTGGCAGGGGGACGAATCACTAGCAGCAGTTTCGCTACCTGTGCGAGCTGACCCTGCAGTTCCCCCTTCTCCCGCTGGTATGTCATCAGGTCCTGCTCGAGCCTCTCCCGGCTTTGCTCCACAATTTGCAGGGAGTGGTCCAGGCCGTGGCGTTCGGTATGCAGGTCCAGCTTTTCTTGCTCCAGTCGCACCAACTCATCGCGGATCGAGGCCTTTTCCTGTTCAACTTCTTTCTTCTGTCCCAGCAGCGTGGCCTTTTCATCCTCTAGCTACAAGACAAGTAGCAGACAGTAAAAGAGTTTAACTAACGAAGTGATCACTAGCTCACATATTGGTCTGCTGTTACTCCCACAACTTCTGGTGGGTCAGTGGTCAGTCGCACTGCTCAATGTGGAACCGCGCCAAAAGTCCGAGGTTCCACCACAGTGTGTGTTTGTGGACCTCAGCTGCAGCAGCAACGGGGATTCTTGGTTAGGGAGGGGAAAGTAAGTTGGGCTTTCTGCATCCGATCACTGCCCCGTGAACTGCTTGGAAAGAGTGTGCATGTGCTGTGTATGTGCTATGTGCGTGTGTTGTGTAGCATCCGTATGCACAAAATGGAACTGGGATGTGATGCTGACCACAGTCGAACAGCTCTCCATGAAGGGTGGTGCACAAAGGACGTGGAGGAACTGGAGAGCTGCCGGTTCCTCTGGAACTCCAGTCCAGCGAGAGATTGAATATTTTAAAGAAGGTGATCAATCTAATTCTTAAGACTGAAAGGGTATGGGGACAAAGTGGAAACAGGGCACAGAGTTGGCTGATCAACCATGATCAGATTGAATGGTGGAGCAGGGCTGAATGGCCTACTCCTGTTCCTATTCCCTGTGGATCAATGAGGCTCAGGGAGAAGAGGAAGGGAACAGCTGCTAGAGGGAGGGCAGGTTTGACGGTTGAGGCACACAGTTTCCTGCTTTGTTACCTCCAGGATGATCTTGTTCAGCTGCACTTTGTCCTGGGCCAGACCCTCGTTGAAGGCACTCATCTTGGTCAGAGAATCCCGGAGGGAGGCCTGCTCTGCTCTCAGCTTGTTCAGGATGAGCTCCATCTCAGCGTTTGCAGTCTCCACCTGGGGAGGAACGAACAGGCACAGCACCATTTAATCTGACACAGTCCCAACGTTCTGCACTCACGCTTACGCACTGTCAACAGCAAAACTGAGGAGAATGTTCTGTCCGATTCCACTTTCCCACGTGCATAACTCCATTTAGGTGACACCAAGGGAGCACTCAGTCCTGTAGGTGAGGGATTTCCTTCCTCTGCGTTTTTCTTACACGTCTGACTCTGGGCTGGCCAGGGATTCTGCTCACAACGCTCTCTTTCTATCGTTTCCATGGTCACAACCACTCGCACAGCACACACAGCTACCCAGTTGCTGAAAATACATACTACCAAAAAACAATTCCTGAACTTTTCACGGTGGGCAGAGCCAAACATAGGAACAGGAGTATGCCATTCAGCCCCTCGAGCCTGTTTCGCCATTCAATGAGATCATGGTTGATCTGTGGCCTAACTCTATATCCTTGAGTCTGACCCATATTCCCTAATACCTTAGCTCAACAAAAAAAAATTATCTAACGAGAGAAATCAGAATTAACGTTTCAGGTCGAGTGACCCTTCCTCAGTTTTTTAGAAGTGTCACTCGACCTGAAATGTTAAATCTGATTTCTCTCCATAGGTACTGCCAGACCTGCTGAGCTTTTCCAGCAATCCCTGTTTTTGTTTCTGATTTACAGCATCTGCAGTTCTTCTGGTATTAAAAAAAAAATTATCTAACTCAGATTTTAAATTAACAACTGATCCAGCATTGATAAGTCCAGGGATATTTACAGGATCTACTCAATCACCGAAACAATTTTTGGAAATATAAGAGAAGCTGACTTTTTTTAAGCTGTCTTCTTTCAGCGTGAACATGACATCAGCAGACAGATGAGCAACATTCCAGCTCCAGCACTGCAGTCTAACTCCAGTCTGCATGACAGGTAGATAGACAAGTAAATTTCATAAAAGCTTAGGGGCGCCTGACTTTAGGATAAAAATGTGTGGGCATTACAGAAGGTGTAGAACACATTCAATGGGATGATTGCACAAATGAGGAACAATAGTTAAGTAGCCAGTTTGGAGAGGTTGGGACAGATTTTCCTGGAAAGAGATGGTTAAAAGGAGATTTGATAGAGGCAAAATTATGAGAGTTCCGAACAGACAAGATAGGGGAAAACTGTTCCCACCGTTAGAAGGAACAAGGGGACACAAATTTTTGGTAATTGGCAAAAGAAACAATGGAGAAATGAGGAAATACCTTTTCTTGCATTGAATGTTTAAGATCTGGAATGGGCTGCCTCAGTGTGGTGGAGAAATATTCAATCGAGGCAGTCAAAAGTAAATTGGATTATTGTCCAAATAAGAAGGATATTACAGGCAGAGAACTGGGGGAGGGACACAAGGTGAATTGTCCCTTCGAGGAGCCAGTGCAGACTCTATGCACTGAATAACCTCCTGCTGCGCTGTAACAATCGTGTGATAGACTTGCAGTGTTTTAGTAGATCATTCCAAGCCCTGGTTTGTCACCCGTATGTACACGTCACTCAACAGATCCCAGAGTCAACTCCAAACCTGTGCGCCAGTATCTGATCTCATCCACGTTTAGCAACTGAGAACAGAAGCTTAGGGTCAGAGAAGGAAGAATCAGGCAGGGATCCTGCTCATTGTCACCAGACAGACAGGTCACCAAGAGCTTGTGACCAATGCACTGTGAAAACATCACCACATTTCCCCAGAGATAGTAAGAACTGCAGATGCTGGAGTCAGAGATAACACCGTGTGGAGCTGGAGGAACACAGCAGGCTAGGCAGCATCAGAGGAGCAGGAATGTTGATGTTTCGGGTCGGGACCCTTCTCCACTATTTATTGTCTGGTTCTACTTTGACTCTTCCCTGCCCAAGTGTACCTTTCTTAGAGCCTCTTCAATTCCGGCCTTCTCATTCTCCAGCACTTCCTTATCCAGTGCTGCCTTGCTCAAGGCCTCCTTCACCAGAACCAACTCCTTTTTCATACTTGAGTTCTTTACTTCCATCTGCTCAAGCATCTTGTGGCTGTCAGGGGAGAGGGGAGAAAGCAGACACAGATTCAGAACGGTCAGGCCACAAGGCCTGGCTTTAATCCTGAAAGCTCACCCACCACACCAAGCCTCACTCACCCTCGCTCAATCTCCTTCTGCGCCCTCTCCTTGTCCTTCAGAATGTCCTCCTTCTCGTCCTCCAGGTTGTCTCGCTGTCGCTGGAGTTCGCTGTTGGCCAGCTGCAATTTCTCATTCTCCTGCCGCGCCGTCTCCATCTGCAGCTGCAGGGACTGAAGAGACTTTTCCAAGTTTGACTTCTCACTTTCAGGAAGGAAAGAGATCGACCCAGAGCGATTACAGAGAGGAAAGTGGGGGCGGGGGGGGGGGGGGGGGGGTGCGGGGCAGTGCAGAGAACGGGGGGCGCGGTTTAGAGCGCAAGGCGCAGTGGATTGGTTATGGCAGCAAATTGCCAACTGCAGTTCTGCATCGAAAAGCAAGAGAGCAAGACTGAGAAACTGAGATCCAAACAGAGCAGAGAAAGGTGGCAGAAATACTGGGAGAGAATTTGACACGTTTACCTTCCGAGCAGGTCGGTAGAGGAGCGGAAGCGGTTGGCATCGCGCCTGGCATCATCCTTGGCTCGCACCAAGTCTTCAGTTTCCTCCTTGAGCTTCAGGATGTGTTGCTCCAGGCCTCGGCGCTCGTTCTCACTGTCACCCAGCTGCTTCTTCAGACTGGCCACCGTGTCCTGGCACACCTCGTGCTTTGCACGGAGCTCCTGCCAGAGCAAACACAAAAACCCGCAACAAAAACGTTTCAGGAGTGATCGAAAAGGAACATCTTTCTCACACGGCGCAAGCTGTGTTCTCCAGGACTGGCAAGTAGTTGGTAACCTCATCTCTCTGCAGTGCATAGGTACTGTCCCTCCCTCTGGGACCGGAGGTCCAAGCTCAAGCTGCACCTGGCCCGCAGGTGCCTGTTAACAATGTGTCTTTGCTTTAGGGTGGGCATTTCAAACCTAAGGGGCATATTTTTAAGGCAAGAGGGGAAAGATTTAAAAAAACACGAGCGGTAATTTTTTTTTAAACAGAGAGTGGTTTGTGCGTGGAAGGAACTTCCAGAGGAAGTGGTGGATGCAGGTACTGTCACAACATTTAAATGGCATGTAGATAAGTACATGAACAGGAAAGGTTTGGAGGGATATGGGCCAAACGCAGGCAGGTGGGACTAGTTTAGTCTGGGGACATGGTTGCCATGGACCAAAGGATCTGTATCCACATTGCATGACTCTATGACTCTAATGCCTGAACAGGCAGATTTAAAAATTAATTACAATGCTACACTAGATGCTAATGA
Source organism: Ginglymostoma cirratum (assembly GCA_024137785.1). Taxonomy (NCBI): domain Eukaryota; kingdom Metazoa; phylum Chordata; class Chondrichthyes; order Orectolobiformes; family Ginglymostomatidae; genus Ginglymostoma; species Ginglymostoma cirratum. The sequence goes on along the minus strand of JAHRHZ010000004.1, from coordinate 21,316,432 downwards.
TCCATTAAAGCAACAACCTTGAGAGTCTCTTGCATCCAGTACTTCTGAGGGTCTAGGAGCATAGAAATGAGAGGACCGGTGACGTTTTGCAGTTTTGTTTTATTCATTCTTTCATGGGATATGGGCATTACTGGCGAGACCATCCCTAATTGCCCTAGGCCAGTGTGGCCAGCTGGGCCATTTCAGAGGCCAGTTAGGAATCAACCACATGTGCTGTGGGTCACATAAAGACACATTATATGGGTATGGATGGCAGATTTCCTTCCTGGAAGTAGTAATGCTATTTTGCAAGGGTTCAGCATGAGAGGTAGACGGTCCCATTCCTTGGTCTGTCAGCAGAGAAAAGACTGGTCCATCACATTGTCTAAACAGTATGCCGGGATCTTTCATGGTACCTATATGTTCTGAAGCAATCTGATCTAAATCAGATCCAGTGTCCTCCCCTGCGACTGTTCTCAGGATTTGATGGTAGTGATGTAGTAGACTCTGCTTCTACAGAAACTATTCCCAGCCCTGGTAAGTTCGGATTTGGATAATAAAGGGTTGAAGTGGAATGTGTACTATTGGCCTTTGTGTTCTGGAGTCCCAGAGGTGGAACTGAATGAGGTGTCAGGTTCTGGACCCTGCTGGAAACCACGTGTTGGGATGGGGGTGTGGGCATAGCCATGAGGCCTTCTGTGGCTGAGTAGTCACTAAAGGGTCAAGTGGATATCTGGGTTAAACGTAAAAGGGCATTCTTGATCCGTGCCCCCAAGAACAGTCAATGCCTTCAAGAGGTAAAACTGGGCTGAAGAAACCAGGATGTCTGACCATAAGAAGATGTAGGAGCAGAAGTAGGCCATTCAGCCCATCAAGTCTGCTCTGCCATGCAATGAGATCGTGGCTGATCTGATAATTCTCAACTTCGCTTCTCTGTCAATTCCCCCAACCCTTGATTCCCTTACTGAGTAAAAATCTCAGCTCTGAATAGCCTTAAAGACCCAGTCTCTACATCCCTCTGAGGTAAAGAATTTCACAGATTCACAACCCTCTGAGCGAAGTAAATTCGTTCTCATCTCTATCTTCAATGTGCGACCCTTTATTCTGAGATTATTCCCTTTGGTCCTAGACTCTCCCATAAGGGGAAATAACCTTTCTGCATCCACCCTGTCAAGTCCCCTAAGAATCTTGCATGTTTCAATAAGCTTGCCTTTCATTCTACTATATTCCAACAAGTATAGGCCCAAGGTACTCGGCCTCTCCTCTATACCTGGGATCAGCCTAGTGAACCTTCTCTGGACTGATTCCAATGCCAGTACATCTTTCCTTGGATAAGAGGACATAAAATTTCTTCCAATCCTGTCATCCCATGATCACGAACATCACGGTCTATAGCTGTCTCTCTACCTGGATCAGAAGTTGCCTCTTCTGCACAGCAGCTTGAACAGCTGAGTACATGGAGTCCGAGAGTGCTGGCGAGAGATTGTGTCGCGGTGAATGGCTGCGGCGGGGAGAGGTCCGTCGCCGTGGAGAGGGGGTGCGCAGGCTGGATGTGAGCCCCAGGGGACTGAGCAGGGAGGAATCCATTTCCGTGACCTCGCCGGTCCGCTCAGCGGCTGGGAAGGGAGCCCCACTTTCAGAAATGATCACCTGGAAAAGGGAGAGTTTGGGCAATGCTGGTCACCATGGGAACAGACACCCGAGACAACCTGTGGACAATCAACAATCCTGACCCTTGCAAAGTCCATCACAGCCCAGCAACAGGTCAAAGTACTTACACCAAGGAATAACCAAGTCAGGGAGGTCTCCGCCACGGTCTAACCAGGTTACACACTTCTCCCCAACCCAACACCATCGGTCAAGATTAACAAACACTGGAGTAAAATGGTCAAACCATGAGACAGCCTAATCCCCCACTTTATAAAACTCAGTGTGCAACTTAATGAGATTTTAATAAACTCAAAGTAACAACATATAACCTATGAATTTCGATACAAAATGTGCAGTAAAGTGGACCTTTCAATTTTATTCTGTAGATTAAAGAAACCTTCAAATTTCAAAAAATTGTAATCGTTTGCTCACTGAAACATTCATAATTGTGTGATCATTTTAGATTTTACTTTTGACAACCATTTACAACCATGCTTTGAATTCTAATTGCTGGTTTTGCTTAAATGGTCATCAATTTGGCACTTGCAGCCATGATGGCTTTTCAGTAAACCAATTATCTACCTATTTTGGCCACTGATTTGTTTTCCCTTTTTGCCACAGGTACTTGCCGCTTTCTAAAGGAGCAAATGTCTAAATGTAGCCCCTCAGTTACTGCCCCCACTCAATTGGTGGTGCGTTTATCAACTGAGCTACTGCGATGAGCATTCTCAAAGGCAGCGTTCAATAACCAGCCTCATTGGAGCTCACCTATACAATGTAGTTTTAAAACGAAAAGTGTCATTTTTATTGGATGGCAGCACTATAAGGTTCTGTCATCTTCCTGTCTTCTTCAAGAGATTCCGTGCGAAAACAGACACCCAATCTAAGCGGGTCTGCCCAAAAAACACCATAGCGTATCAAAGCCCAAAGTGTACCACAGCCTCCCCCTGACACTGAGAGGCTCCTGTATCACATAGTGTATTGAAATCAGATGCTGTGTTTGGGAACTGGATGCAGCACATGGGATTAGTACGACTGTTCATGCGGATGTTACGAACCAGGAATCATTTTAAACAGAAGCATTCTGCTTTTTCTTTTAAAGTTCTTCCTACAACAGTGAATCACAATCTACATCCACCGCCAGCTCACACCCTCACCTGTGTGATATCTCTGAGGATTTGATGCAGCGACTCCAGCTCTGCTTTGGCAGACTCGATTTCAGTTCCATCCTGACCAACCTGGGTCTCAGCTTGGCTCGCCTCCTGTAACCACAAAGGGCCTGTTATCCAGCACTCACTATACAGCTCAGCACCCATCCGTTTGGCACCAGGTCACAGTCCCACTCTGGATCACTGTATAATAAATTCTTGCTATAGACCAGTTGATCAAATTGAATGGACTGATGGGTTGAATGATTGTTGAAATGGACAAGAGTGCAAACTACTTGTTTTTGGAGTGAGGCAACTAGATATTAAGATGTTAAAATATCTCACTGGTATGAGACTATGACTAGGATTTGCAGAAGAAAAAGTAGGTATCTTACGGAATCCTATAAAATTTTCACAGAATAAATGAGGAAAGGATGTTCCTGATGATAGGGGAGTATAAAACCAGGGGTCATCGTTTAAACATACAGGGGAGGCCATTTAGGACTCGGATGAGGAGAAACTTCTTCACCCAGAGAGTGGTGAGCCTGTGGCATTCTCTGCTGTAGAAAGTGGTTGAGACCTAATTATTAAATGTTTTGGAGAAATTAGATCTAGGTTTGAAGGTATCAAAGGGCATGAGGTGAAAGCAGGATCAGGTTAATGAGTTGTATGGTCAGCCATGATCACATTGAATGGCAGAGCAGATTCGAAGGGCCGAATGGCCGGCTCCTATTTTCAATGTTTCGCATTCAGAGCTTGAATCCATCGTCCCCACACCCTCCTTCCACCAGGTTCACCCACCAGATTCTCCACCATCTGGTTCAGGCTGTTGATTGTCTTCTCCTTCTCGTTATTCTGGGTTGTCAGTCGTTCAACAGTCACCATCAATTCGGTGATCCTAGAAGAAACACTCATGTTTATGTTATTACGTTTAACCAGCATCGTCAGCAATTGCTTCACACACACAGGCACATCCCTGGAAATATATCGCTGTTCCTCCAGTGTCACCGGGTCAAAATCTTGGAGTCTCTACCTCCGCTACAGGTGTTCAGTCACCACGTGGTCAGCAGTGGCTCAAAGTGGCAGCTCACTACCACCTTCTCAGGGGTGGGGGGTACTAGGGATATGGAACACACGTTGGCCTTGCCTGCGATGCCCACATCTCAAGAAAGAATGAGGAAAAGCAACACCAACTCTAAGGTTGTTGGGATACCGGGTAACACTTATGCCAGTAGGAACTAAAGAGGCATCAGTGTGGAATATTCCAGAATAACCTGCTGGAAAGCCTGAGGGATGGGACAGGGTGGAGTTTTCAGACTTCAGCAAGGGTGGAACAATCTAAATCAACATCAAGAGACAACAGGGCAGGCAAGGTGCAGGCAAAGGATATTGTTAAAATTTGGCCTCTTGGGGACGACAGTGTTAAATTTCTACTGCACCTCCATGCCCCAAAGTGCTTTAAAGCCAATGTTCAACAGTATAGTTCCTTTTGTAATAAGACGCGAAAATCCATAGTCCCAGAGGCTGGTGCAGAGCTTAACCTGAGGGTCACCGTGCCTCAGGGAGGGGGTGAGGTCAAGAATGAGGGTCCTTCACATTAACCACAGCCAGACCAGTCGTCTAGTCAACTGAGCTGACCAACCTCTTGGAAATGGTTTTAATAATTTCAGCACATTCAGTTACAGTGTATGAGGCCACTTGGCCCATCATGGGTCTGTGCTAGCATGCCAAAAGTGCACTTCACTTGGTGCTATTCTCACACCATCACCCAGTAACCCTGCGTGTTCTTCCTTTTCAGATAATGGTCTAATGCCCTCCTGAATTCTTCAATTGAACCTGCTTCCATCAGCCCCTCTTAAGTGCACTCCAGGCCTTAATCCATCTCTGTGTGAACAGACTTTTTTCTCACATTGTTCTTGCTTCTTTTGCCAAGGGCAAACCGACTCAGGAAATCTCCATGTGCCTTGGCCTGGTTTTATATCACTTGTATTGAGCCCATGGGCCCGAGAAATGAGCTTTATGCTGATACTCGCTACAGTCCCAGAGGAGCATAGGGCTACTCTCTCAGTACAGAGAGACACAACTGGAGACTGGTTTAACTGGAGGTCACCACATTCCAGGTGAAGGGAGAGGTTGAGAAGGGATGGTAACCTCAGGTAGTGTGGGAATTGAACCCCGACCGCTGGCATCACACTGCATTGCCAACCTTCCATCTATCCCACTGAGCTAACACTACTTTATTCTGGTGCCACAGTCGCTGAGAACCCCCCAGCTTCAGGACCCCTCCCCCATACACATCTGACTTGAAGCCAAGCCGGATGGTCCAAATGCCTCGTGGGTGGGGATCGTGTCCAGGCTGAAATTCTGTGGTGTCAAAGATCTGCTGCACCCAGACTTCCACACCTCCCGTGTGCTCCCAGAGCACCAGCAGGTTGAAAATGTCTCCCCCACCCACCCCCACCCATCAACCCCACCACCACCGACCACTAACACTGTTCCTTTCTCCATAAATGCAACCTGTGCTGTGGTTTACCAGCATTTCTGGTTATGACTTCACACTCCCAGTATCTGCAGTACTCTCCTTTACTTTTAGACTAGATTTTTAGATTGCTATAAAAGAATCAATTTGGAAAACTGTAGTCAATAACAGCATCATTTGTTCAGTATTGAGCGACACGGTGGCTCAGTGGTTAGCACTGTTGCCTCACAGTGCCAGGGCCTCGGGTGACTGTCTGTGTAGAGTTTGCACATTCTCCCAGTGTCTGCGTGGGTTTCCTCCCACAGTCCAAAGATGTGCAGGTGAATTGGCCGTGTTAAATTGCCCGTTAGCCATGGGAAAGGCAGGGTTACAGGGAATGGGTAGGGGGTGGGATACTCTATGAAGGGTTAGTGTGGACTTGATAGGCAGATGGCCTGCTGCCACACTGTAGGGATTCTATGATTAACCCAGTGGCATTCAATAATTCAGCTGCACTATGTCTGACTGTCTGTCTGCACAGATTTGTTTCTTCTGAAAGAGTTCCCCTCCCGGTCCTGGAGATGCTGATCCTCACCAGGACAGGGAACAAACAGCATCTATTACTGCTCCAGTGAAGTGAATCACTCGCTGTCAGACCACACTGAAGTGTCGGAAAATTCATTTGGTCGTCTAGAGAATTACAGCTGATTCTGTCATCAGCCAGAGCTCATGTCTGTCTGAATGGAGTGACACATTGGTGATCTGAGTGGACAGCCTGGTTGATTCCTCTCCCTCACTATGGGCTGGTGAAGATGAACTTGGAGCAAGTCTAACCCATATTCAGATTGATGATAACCACCAGAAAACCTATCGGGACATATGGCACTGTCTGGGTCTACCTGCTGCAGCGACACCCAGGGCCACTGGGAAATCAGGGCTGCTTCTTTATTCACCTTAACCAAAAGCAAGATACTGTGGAGGCTGGGATTCTGCTATTAACACCTGTTCTGGCTCTCTGCCACTTCTCTACAACCATTACCACTCCCTTTGCCTTTTGTTCTGTGACATCTACAATTGCTAATCTCTCTTGCCTTCTAACCTTTCGCTCTGTTCCACCTGCTAGACTCACCTTTCTCTACAGTATAAAACTCATCACTGTTCTGCCTTTCTCCTGCTCTGAGGGCAGTCACATCAGACTTCAAACATTAACTATTGTTTCTCTCTCCATAAACGCTGCTAAACCCGCCAAATTTCTCTGGCACTTTCTGATTTTATTCACTTTATTCACTTCCCTGTTTTATTTTTTAAATTTGAGTCGCCTTGATTGGAGGCAAAACAAAACTGGATGAGCCCAAGAGAGAACAGGATAAGTTTTAGGGAAGAATTAGGGAAGGGTGCTCTGAAGAATGGTCCCTTGACCCGGAATCTTAACTCTGCTTTCTCTCCACAGATGCTGCCAGACCTGCTCAGTTTTTCCAGCAATTTCTGATTTTGTTTTGGATTTCCAGCGTCCACAGTTCTTTAGTTTTGTTTGTTTGGTATTTATCATGTAACACAGAAGATAGGAGCAGGAGGAGGCCATTCGGCCCTTTGATCCTGCTCTGCAATTCTTCATGATCATGGCTGATCGTCCAACTCAATAGCCTAATCCTGCTTTCTCCCCATAACCTTTGATCCCATTCAAATGCGTTGTTGCCTTCTGAGAAGGGCAGGCAGAGCCGGGTTTTCACCAGCAGGATAGCACCTCCAACAGTGCAGCACTTCCTCAGAATTGTACTGAAGGATCCGTTTAAATGTTACACAGAGAGAGTTGCACAGTAGTGTGTTAAAATTAAGGGTCCAGGGTATATTACATCGAGGGATGTAGAAGACTGAATGGTACAGGTTATGAGAGAGGTTGGATATATATTACAGTTAAACCAGGGGTTATATCAGACAGAGTCACATTGATGAATGCTGCAGCAAACATCAGGATTAAATCTCTCTCTCCGCGATTCCCTCGTCCATTCCACACTCCCCACCAGCCCCACCACTCCCAGCACCTTACCCTGCAACCGCAGGAAGTGCTACACCTGCCCCTACACCTACCCCTCACCTCCATCCCAGGCCCCAAGAAAACCTTTCACATTAAACAGATGTTCACCTGCACATCCACTAATGTGGTATATCGTATCCGCTGTTCCCGATGTGGCCTCCTCTACATCAGGGAAACCAAACGGAGGCTTGGAGACCGCTTTGTGGAACACCTATGCTCAGTTTGCGACAAACGACTGCATCTCCCAGTCGCGATCCACTTCAACTCCCCCTCCCACTCCTTGGATGACATGTCCATCCTGGGCCTCCTCTAGTGTCACAACCATGCTACCCGAAGGCTGGAAGAATAGCACCTCATATTCTGCCTGGGAACCCTGCAGCCCAATGGTCTCAATGTGGACTTCACAAGCTTCAAAATCTCCCCTCCCCTGACCGCACCCCAAAACCAGCCCAGCTCCTTGACCCAACCACTTTTCCTCCCACCTACCCGCCCCTCCCTCCCCACTGACCAACCCCCACCTACACTCACCTTTACTGGCTTCATCCCCGCCTCCTTGACCTGTCTGTCTTCTCTCCACCTATCTGCTTCTCTATCCACATTCTATCACTGCCTCCCCTTCTCCCTATTTATTTCAGAATCCCCTTCCCCCATTTCTGAAGAAGGGTCCAGACCCAAAACATCAGCTTTCCTGCTCCTCTGATGCTGCCTGGCCTGCTGTGTTCATCCAGCTCCACACCTTGTTATCTCAGATTCCAGCTTCGGCAGTTCCTACTCTCCCTGAGGATTAAATCTCCATCTTTCAGCTCAGAGGCTGGAAGGAGGAGCTGCCCAGTTCAGGTGATCTTCAGGCGCCATCTACTGCCAGGTTTGATAACTGCAGCATAAACTACATAGATAAAAAAATCTACTGGAGGTTGTATTATTGCAGAACAAACTATAGAATTAATATAAAACAAAGAACTGTGGATGCTGGAAATCTGAAAGAAAAGCAGAAATTCTGAAGGAGCGACACTGGATTCAAAACGTTAACTTCGCTTTCTCTCCACTGATGCTGCTGAGTTTCTCCAGCAATTTATGTTTTGTAGCATTAATGCAAACTGGCTTTGCTTCATACTGCCTGTAGCTAGCGCAAACAGCCTGAATACAGAGTCACAGCCCTTCTGAAGGAGTTAGTTTCACTCTACTTTGTTTCAGAGTCAACGCTGGACCCCTAGACCAGAGTTATACCACAGATTTATACCAGATTTACTGTTGCTGCCACACTCAACAAGCAATGGAACGAAAATAAAGGGGAGTGGACATTGACAAAAATTTGCAATATGTATTTTCCAATGCAGTGAAATTTAAAACATGACATCAGCTCCCTATCCTGGACTCTGTCTCCTGTTGCTGTAACCCCAACATTCGCAGAACAATGCCCATGTAATCACCTCTGGTAGAGCAAGTGGCGGGGGGAGGGTGCACGATGTCATGCACCTCATCCACCAGGTGAATCATTCTGTCTGAGGTCAGAAAGCGATCATCAACAAGATATTTGACAATCATAGAAATCACAGCTGCATCCACATCCTTGCACTATCCAGCAGGAATTGCTGGACAGTCCTCAGTAGCAGGAATCCTGCTCTGAATGACTCAATGCTACATTGTATGGTGAGATTATGATTTGAGGCAAAACAGTGAATATATTCACTAAACTGCAATGCCAAACTTTTAACTTTATTTTTCTAATTTATAGCTGAGATTTTGTACCTAGGCATCTCGGTACCTAGCTTTATAAGGACTCTGGAGCTGATCTTTTAACTTTATTTCTTCAATTTTCTAATATATACCTGAGGTTTTGCACCGAGGTATCCTTGTACCTAAGATGGTACTGGGAATGGTGACTTTGTACACTTTTCGTTGTACTCGTGTATCCCTGTACTACAGCACATGTGACAATAAAAACCTAATTCCAAATTCTAATTCTAAATTGGTCCTTAGAATGAAAGGGGGGGATTGTCCTGTGACGAGAGGCTGGGTAAATTGAGTCTATACTCTGAGGTTTAGAAGAATGGAAGTTGATCTCATTGAAACACACAAGATTCTGAAGGGGTTCTACAGCTTGGATACTGAGAAATTGTTGATCCCAGCTGCAGAATCTAGAACACAGGGGCACGGTCCCAGGATAAGAGGCTGGTTATTTAGGACTCAGATGAAGAGGAATTTCTTCATTCGTGGAATTGCGAGTCTTTGGACATCCACCAAAGAGGATTTGTGGACGCTCCAGTGGCTGAATATATATTTACAACTATAAGAGGCAGAGTCTGGATCTCTCGGGGAATCACAGGATGTTGGGAAGATCATAAGACATGGGAACAGAAGCAGGCCATTCAGCCCATTGAGACTGCTCTGCCATTCAATGATTTCATGGCTGATCCAATAATCTCAATTCCACTTTCCCGCCTTTTTCACGTAACCCTTGATTTCCTTGCTGATTAAAAATCTATCTCAGCCCTTAATAAACACATCGATCCAGTACCAACAGGCCTCTGTGGTAAAGAATTCCACAGATTCACGATCCTCAGAGAAGAAATTCCTCCGCATCTCTATCTTAAAGGGCATGAATGTGGAGTTGAGGCAGAAGATGAGTATTGAATGGCGTACCGGGTTCGAGGGGCTGAATAGCCTACTGTGCCTATTTTTCCTGTGCTCTTCTGAAATCAAGGGAGCATCAACCTGGGTGACATTCAATTCACACACATTTTTTACATCCCAGGGGGTAAAGTGACCGCAGACTTGTGCGCGCGCACACACAGACCTGGCATTCTGCTCGGCTTTCTCCCGGTCGTACTTGGCTTGAAGCTGGATCATTTCCCGCACCTTGTCCCGGAGCTGTTCCTCGAGCTGAGCGAGCTGGATCGACTGTTTCTCCAGCGTCACCGTGGAGCTGCTCTCCGACAAACGCAGGTATCCGCTCAGGTTCAGGCATGACGCGTGGATCGTGCGCGAGGATTTCGCCAGATCGTTCCGCAGCTCGGAGAGATCCCTGAGGGAATCTGAGATTGTCTCAACTCGGACAAAAAGAGCCTTCCAGACAGTCCCACTCTTCCGCCCTCTCCCCACTCCACAGAAACAGGCACAGGAGAAACAGTCCCCTCACTGCAGAAGCAAGCACAACCTGCAGCCCTCTTTGTTCTTGTAAATTAAGATATAACAACCCCCTCATCCCCACACTCTTCTGAGTTACTTCTGGTCGTTGGGATCAGGATCTGGTCTTCAGCTGAACTTAAATAGGGTTGTAAAGGTCCATTAATTCTGCCTGTCATTTGCCCTGTCGGTATAGTCCCTGCCCCTGGATATGTGGTTATGTGATCTAGAGGCATCAGTTGCTCACCAATAGGTCATGCAGATGGTCATTCTTCAGTTAACCTTGACAGAATGATAGTATGACACAGCACACAATGCAGTCATTGGGCCCATCATCCTGTGCTGGTTTTCACGGTAGACCTGGCTCTAATTCCAATCCTATTCTCATACAGTTTCATCCCCATTTTCATCAAGCACCCAACTAACAAGATCTCTGCTTCAACCATTGACTCCAATCGAAGAGCTCATGGAGTTTGCCCTAACATCATGTCTGCTGTACCCTGTGGCCCAAAACACACAGCAATCTAGGCTAAAACCCTGGATCTCCCTCCCTCACTGCACTCTGGGTCTACCTAGCCCACATGGACTGCAGCAATTCAAGAAGGCAGCTCGCCAACACCTTCTCAAAGGAAAAACCATTCCCACTGGATTCCATCTTCTGCTGCATCTTAACTCGATTTCCCCACATGGGCTCTGCAACACTGCATGCTGTCGTCCGACAAACTCAGTGTTAACCATTCCAATCAGCTTTTAACCAGCTACACTTGTAGATTCACCACTGTATGTGCAACCAAGGGGAGTTCATGATTAAAGTTCCACGCTGTCCTGCTTTGACATCACGCACCACACCGACTTTTGAAAGAGTTGGTGGATGGTTACTGGAGACAGGAACTCAAACTCTGTCTCTCCTTAAATCCACCACCTTCCTCCACCATAACCAGGACTTTGTAGGGAGTACAGTATAACAATCTCAACCAAACAGAAGTCACGCATGAGCAGACCCATTCCCAAAGTGTGCACTGCCCTCTGCCCCCTCTCCCACAGTATTCTCTGTTTAAACTATGTTGCTGTGTGTCTCACCGCTCACTGGCCGATTTTATCTCACAGAAGTGACGTCTGAAGCCCACAACCTGTCTCCACAGTGTCAACAGGCGATTGTGTTCGTTGCTGAAATACGTGTTAAAGGACTAAAATAAAAAAAAGATAAAGAAAGATTAAAGCTAAATATTCACTAGCTCAATATTCTAGACTAGCATCAAAAAAAACCAGAGAATTCAGAGTGAGGTAGTGGGTATATCAGAAATCAAGAGACTGAGAGGAGAGAGAAATGTCTAAGCCAGAGGGGGTCCAGAAGAGATTTATCAGGATGTTGCCGGGTATGGAAGGTTTGAGTTTAAAAGAAAGGCTGGATAGGCTGGGACATTTTTCACTGGAGCATATGAGGTTGAGAAATGACCTTATATAGAGGTTTATACAATCATGAGGGGTTTAGATAGGGTTAATGGTGGCTGTCTTTTCCTTAGGATGGGGGATTTCAAGACAAGGGGCACACTTTTAAGGTGACAGGACAGAGTTTTAAGGAAGACATGAGGGGCAAATTTTCTACACAGAGGATGGTTTGTGTGTGAAATGAACTTCCTGAGGAAGTGGTGAATGCCAGTACAATTACAATGTTTAGAAGACATTTGGATACGTACATGAATAGGAAAGGTTTGGATGGATGTGGGCCAGGAGCAGGCAGGTGGGACTAGTTTAATTTGGGATTATCTTTAGCATGGACTGGTTGGACCAATGGGTCTGTTTCCATGCTGCATGACCCAATTATGATACAATGATGAGGATCTGCCATTTCAGACCTTGATACAGGATCAAATGCGCGGTATGTTTGAGAATGTTAGATCGAGCGTTACACGGAGAGCTGCAACAGAGAATGTTACACTGAGGTCATGGGATATATCAGAAATCATATATACACACACGTGAACAAACAGCAGGACTAGGACATTTAATGCTCCACCATTTAATAAGATCACGGTTTTTTTGATTGTAATTTTAACTCTAATCTAAAGTCCCACCTTAGCCTGTAACCTTTCATCCACTTGTTCATCAAGAATCTCTCTAGCTCTGCCGGAAAAATATTCAAAAAATCTGCTTCCACCACCTTTTCAGGAAGTGAGTTCCAAAGACTCACGACCCTCAGAAAAGAAATTGCCTCATCTGTCTTAAAGTGGCAGCCCCTTATTTTTAATCAATGCCCTCCCCCGCCGATCTTGATTTACCAATAAGGGGAAACACACTCTCCATACCTAACCTATCAGGTCGCCTCAGGGTCTAAGACATTTCAATCAACTCTGACTTTTTGAAATTCCAATGGAGGGTTGTACTGAGGCTCGACGCTTACACTGAGGGTCATAACAGATATTGTTACATTGAAGAGGTGCACCAGAATGCATTCTTTTATTTTTACGCTCTTTTTCCTAATACTCTGCAGTTTGTCTACTCGCGAACACTCCATTCCCCATCATGTCTCAATGTACCCCATTAATTAGAATCACACTGTCATAAAGCTTCAGTCTGACCCATTCGCAACGACAAGACACCCCAATCTGACCTAGTCCCTTTGTCAAGCATTTGGCCCATATCCCTCTAAACCCTTCTTATTCATATACACATCCAGATGCCTTTTCAATGCTGTAATTGTACCATATTTCACCACTTACTCTGGCAGCTCACTCCAGACATGCACCTCCTTCTGTGTGAAAAAGTTACCCCTCAGGTCCTTTTAAATCTTTCCCCTCTCACCTTAAACCTATGTCCTCTAGTTTTGGACTCCCCCACACTATCCATGCCCCTCATGATTTTATAAACCTCTATAAAGTCACCCCTCTCCCTCTGACGCTCCAGGGAAAATAGCCCCAGCCTATTCAGCCTCTCCCTATAGCTCAAACCTTCTGGTCCCAGCAACATCCTTGTAAGTCTTTTCTGCCCCCTCTCAAGTTTAACAACATCCTTCCTATAGAAGGGCAACCAGAATTGTACACAGTATTCCCAAAGTGGTCTCGCCAACGTCCTGTGCAGTCATAACATGACACCCCAACTCCTAAACTCAATCTTATGACCAATGAAGGCAAGCGTGCCAAACGCCTTCTCCGCCACCCTGTCTACCTGCGACTCCACTTTCAAGAAACTATACACCTATACACAAGGTCTCTTTGTTTGGCAACACTCCCCAGGGCCCTACCATTCACTGTATAAATCCTGCCCTGGTTCGCCTTACTAAAATGCAACACCTCACATTTACCTAAATTAAACTCCGTCTGCCACTCCTCAGCCTATCAGCCCATCTGATCAGCGACCCGTTGTACTCTGAGGTAATCTTCTTCTCTGTCCACAACACCAGCTATTTTGGTGTCACCTGCAAACTTACTACCATACCTCCTATTTTCACATCCAAATCATTTACATAAATGACAAAAAACAATGGACCCAGCCCCAATCCTTGCGGCACACCACTGATCACACGCCTCTAGTCTGAAAAACAACCCTCTACCAATGCCCTCTGTCTCCTACTTTCAAGCCAATTTTGTATCCAATTGCTAGCCCCCACCGGATCCCATGTGATCCAACCTTACTAACCAGTTTACCATGTGGACCCTTGTCGAATGCTTTACTGAAGTCCATATAAACAAGGTCTACCATTCTGCCTTCATCAATCTTTTTTGTCACCTCTTCAAAAAACACAAACAAGTTAGCAAGACACGATTTCCCACACATAAAGCCATGATGACTATCCCTAATCAGTCCTTGCCTTTTCAAATGCATGTAAATCCTATCCCTCGGAAACCTCTCCAGCAACTTACCCATCACTGACGTATGGCTCACTGGTCTTTGGCTCCTTGGCTTTTTCTTACGGCCTTTCTTAAATATTGGCACCACATTAGCCATCATCCAGTCTTTCAGCATTTCACTCGTAGCTATCAATGATACAAGTATCTCAGCAAGGGGCCCAATAATCATTTCCCTGGTTCCCATAAAATTCTGGGGAACACCTGATCAGGTCCCGGGGGATTTATCTACCTTTATACATTTTAAGACCTCTTCTTCTATAATATGTACACACACTGCCATATATCATGTGTCTAACAACAGTCTCTTCTATTACGAATTAATGACCTCTGTAAGTCACTATTCCCATATAATGTTCATTGCTTGTACATTGCAGCGGCCAGACTGCATTCAGCAGCATTTATGTCTTACTGAATATGCAGACATATGACCAAGGATGGTGCGGGCTTGGGTGTAAATGTACTGAGATGTTTTGTACCTCCTCTTCCTGTCTCCATTCCACCTCCTTCTGCTCGAGTTCCTCCCGTGCCTTAGTCCAGTCGGCAGTCAGTTTGCGAATATCCTCACTCAGGGCGAGGTTGGCAGAGTTTGCCTGGTCTAACTGCTCCCGGAGCATGGAGTTCACTTGGGTCAAGCTGGCACTTCTAAAAACGCAAAGGACAGACACGTCAAATTAGACCAGGCTGCTTGTGACTCTAGAAACAGACAAATGGTGGATTCAGGCAACAGATTCTCGGCCTGGACTGTGTCAGCGAGGAATGGTGCAGCAGAGAATTCCAGAGCTCGAATGTCGGGCTGCCTGGTTAGGCCAAAGGCTCAGGCTGACTCTGTGTTCACTGTCAATGGCCTACAATGAACAAGTCAGTCAAAGAGCTCAGGCTGAGTGAACAGTCATAGAAAGTAAAAGGAGAAAAATTACTCAGCAAAGCACTAACTAAAAATGTGGATTCGAGCAGAAAGAGCAAATATTGGATTGAACTGAATTCGCTTTATTCTCACATGTACTCATAAAAATACAGTAAAATGTTTACAAGTTGCCACTTAAGGCACCATCTTAGGTACAAAGGTAACTAGGCACAGATTCATGAGTATGAGTTCTTAGGAAAAAGAATTAGAAACATAAGGAAATAATAAGTCCAGCATTCAACCTTCAAGAGTACAAAATCATAATAATGTTAGAAAAATAAAGAGATAAAACTTCAGAATAACAGAGGTCCCACAATAATAAAGAAAAGAAATTTTAAAGAAAGAGAATTTAAGACAATTTAAGAATTTAAGTCCACTCAGTCCATTTCACAGCTCTGGGCTCAAGGACTTGACTTTCATTGGAATCAGAGGCCAGATCCACTGATTTTCTTTTATTGATTGTAAAGAGAAATTCTACCAAAGGTATCAAGCCGAAACATTAATTTTGTTTGCCTTTCCAGATCCACAGAGAATTTTCTATTTTTCCTGCCTTTACTTCAGAGCTCTGCAGGTATTAAGAAGGCCCCTGGTAATGTGTCAATATTTATAAGGCCTCCGTAGGATTGTGACCCTGGGACAGTAGGAATATTTAAACAGGATCCTTGAGATTGTGAGAATATCCATATCACTGGGATTGTGGGAATATACACAGGGTGTTTGGGATTGTGGGAGAGGATTCAGGATGGTCTGGAATTGTGGGAATATTTTCATGAGAGCCTGAGATTGGGATAATTATAGAAGACACTGATGTTGGAGAGAAAAGAGAGAAGAGGAAAAAAAGAGAGAGAAAGAACGACAGAAAAGGAGAGAAAGAGATGCAGAAAGAGAGATAAAAGAAAGACAGAGAGAAATAGAGTATGTATTGGAAACTTATTGTCTACAGAAGAACATTGGATCAGTTCTGGGATGGGATTTTGGTTTGGTATATGGTTATAATTCTGTAATAGTTGCAGGTGGAAAAGGATCTTGGCTTTAACACACTCGATCTAGATGGGTGGAGGGCTTGTGTGGAGCTTTTCTCTGACAGTTCTGTGCAGCAAAATCCTAAATGGGTTTCCACATGAAGGGTTTGGGAATTCACTACATGTGGGAAATCACCTCCTGCCCACTCCCTGGCTCAGATTCATGTGATTTTCCCCCACTTGCCTCTGCTGTTCTTCCTCCAAGCGGATCAGGGTGTTTTCCAGTTCATTGCTCTGTTCCTCTTCAGACTGCCGCAGTCGTGACTCTGTGAGGTCCAGTTGGCTCTGCAAAGACAATACCGTGGGCTTTAATTAAAACACGTGCAGAAACTGTGGAGGATGAACTGCGTTGTTTGCCACACTGTGCGGCAAATGTGTTCAGGGTGATTTTCTCTGCGTTTCTGCACTTTGCATTTCAGTGTAAACCCCCATCAGAAGAAAATTGCAAGGATACACATCCAACTTTACAAGCTCAACAGTTCGCCTCCTCACAGTCGCATCCGGATCCAAATGGGCATTAGAGTCAGATAGCAGGGGACAACACAAAAAAAGTTGCTGAATCCACCAGTATTCCTCTCAGCCCTATGGATATCGGCAATGGAGTCAGATCTTGGAAGCTAATCCTACAAAATGCAGCAAAATCTTAATTTTCACAGCAATGAGATTAGTCCGTACTTGGGGGTGCAAGGCAGGCTTTTAAACTTTCTAACAATCAATGAAACAAACAAAAAAGTCAGAATGTCTGCTATTTTTAAGCAATTCAAAATCAGTGTAATCCTTGAGGCAAAGGCTAGGAAACCATCACCTTCCAGAATGTGAGTTTGCCAAGGGCTTTTGCAAAGAAAGGGGACAGTTCTTGTTGAAGTTCATCTCAAATCACACTTCTCTTTACGAACTATTCCTGGGGATGTACAAGAAGATAGATATTGACATCCGCTGGGATGGGTGCCATCAACTTGGCGAAAGATGTTTGTTGGTCTTGAACTGTGAGGACCAAATGTTGCTGACTGGCACATTACAAGCTCCAGGACTATGTGCTGATGGACAGCACAGCAGCCTGGGAAAGCTGTCACAGAGGGTCAATGGGGAAGAGATGACTTATATGGCCCTCCCAACTTCCATGGCACATCTGCAAAGAAGCAGTGTAAAACCCCTTGATATGGATGCATCAGAAAATGTTTAATGTGATATAAATGTAAATGCAACATAAATGGAATCAGATATTTGAATGCTGCTTACTATATTTCACTGCTTGCCACTCTTCAATTCTATTGTAATGCACTTCTACAAATGTTTCATTTTTAATTTTGGAAAGGAATTAAATTGATCGACATACAAAAAGTCTTTGTGTCAAATTGGCAGAATGAAAAGTTGGTTGAGAAGAATTCAAATCTGCCCCAATTTAATATGGCAGCCAGTGCCCTCCCCAGAGCTCAGGAAACAACGTCCACACAGTGGATTAACTCAGATAGGCCCTCATCACCACAGTAACTACATATCTACTCCAAAACAGGCCTGCTCCATGGTGCAAGAGCTGCAGTGTGATAAAACACAACCTCTGGGCACCTTGCATGTTATTTGGGGGTTCAAAGGTAAAGGATGAGTTGGAGTGAACTCCCCCCATGGCACTTACAGAGAGTCGGTGCTGTTCCAGCTCTGTGGCTTTCTCAATCAGTTGCTGCTCCACCTCACCACATTTCTTCTTGTACTGAAGGACCTGCCATTTGAAGCAGACACAGTCAGTCCCACAATGCACAAGAACCGCCCCATAATGCAAACCCACAATCCACTAGTGGGCAGAACCTCACAAGGACAACATTGACATGGTTGAAGAAAGTCATTTGGCAGGTCTCAGCTCAACTATCCAAAGGGCTGTACCATCAGGCCCCAGATAACTTACAACTATTTCTCAACCTTCAGTCTTAACTATCCTTGGTGTGGCTTGAAGGTATGTCTCTCTGTCAGTAAGCAATGTTACAAGGATGGATTAGAGCAATACACAAGATGGGAAAGGGGAATCTCTGGCTGTGGATAATGTTCAAATATTTGCCTTTCTGATTTCAGTTAAAAAAAATTTGCTTATTTAATTGATCCATATAATTAGCAGCAATTGGAAGCCACAGGAACTCCATCTCACAACTGTGAAAGCAGGAAGGAAAACTGGTGGAGACAGACAAGAGAAACTCAGAGACACGCATTCAGAAAACCAGAGGTAACAAGGTGTAGAACTGGACGAACACAGCAGGCCAAGCAGCATCAGAGGAGCAGGAAAGCTGATGTTTCGGGCCTAGACCCTTCTCCAGAAATTCTCAGATTCTCCAGCATCTGCAGTTCTTATTATCTCTCATTCAGAAAACCTCATGGTTCATATCCCAGTACCTTGGATTGAAGTTTCTGGACCAGTTGGGCCTGCCGCTGCTGACCCTCCTGGTAGGCCTGAAGCTTGCGTTTATAAGAAGCCTGTTCCTCCTCCAGGCGACGCCGTAGCTCGATGTTCTGCTGCGCTAGGCTCTTGTTTTCCAGACTTTCGCGCTCCCTCTCCCCTGTCTCCAGCTTCAAGGCTTGCTCCAGCTGTGAGGAAAGAGAGAGCGTGAGGCATCAGTCAAGGCTGGGACAAGTACACCTTGGACAGTTTCATTTTCTCCTTACAGTCAGAACTGGTTAACAAGATTGTTTAATGGTCCGTTCTATCCCGAGGACAAGCAATAAAACATCATCCTCCAGGCGCTACCCTGAATGGCAGACATTTTCCGGCTGTGCCAAGTCTCTAAGTCTTCCGCTAAGTGCTGGCATGCTGCTTGGGTGACATAGAAATATAGAAAAAAGGAGCAAGAGAAGGCCATTTGGTTCTTTAAGCCTGCTCCACTATTCAATTTGATCATGGCTGATCATCCTGCTCTCTCCCCAGATACTTTGGTTCATTTAGCCCAAGAACAGTGTCAAATTCCTCCTTTTACATTCATTGATCTCTACTGTACAGAAATAGGCCATTCAGTCCACTGAGCCCACACCAGCCCTCTGAACAGCATCCAAGCCAGACTGAGTACCCCCACTCTATCCCTGTAAACCCATATTCACCATGGCTAGTCCACCTAGCCTGCACACCCCTAGACAGTAGGGGGCAATTTAGCATGGCCAATCCGCCTAACCTGCATATCTTTGGACTGTGGGAGGAAACCAGAGCACCCGGAGGAAACCAGAGCACCCAGAGGAAACCCTTGCAGACACGGGATGAATGTGCAACCTCCACACAGACAGTCACCCACGAGTGGAATTGAACCTGAGTCCCTGGTGCTCTAAGGCAGTGCTGACCACTGAGCCACCATGTTGCCTGTTCTTGAAAACATTCAATGTCTTGTACTTGATCTGCGGCTGAGAATTCCATAGGCTCACCACACTCTGGGTGAAAAAATTTCTCCTCTCATCTCAGTCCTAACTGACCTACCCAGTATCCTTAAACTGTGACCTCAGGTTCTAGATTCCCTGGTCACTGTTCCTGCACTTAGCCTGTCTTGACCTGTTGGGATTTTATGGGTTTCTATGAAATCACCCCTCATTCTTCTAAACTTCAGTGATTGTCCCAACTGACTGAGTTTCTCTTCATCAATCCTGCCATCCCAGGAATCAGTCTGGTGAATCTTCTTTGAACTCCCTCCATGGCCAGAACATCCGTCCTCTGATAATGAAACCAAAACTGCACACATTACTCCACACCTGATCTCACTAAGGCCTTGTACAATTTCATCAAGACATCCCTGCTCCTGTACTCAAATCCTCTCACTATGAGGCCCACATACCCTTTGCCTTCTTCACTGCCTGCTGCACCTGCATGCTTACTTTCAGTGACTGGTAAACAAGGACACCCAGGTCTCATTGCATCTCTCCTTTCCCAATCTATCGCCATTCAGATACTAATCTGTTTTCCTATTTTTTTCAGCAAAGCAGATAACCTCACATTTCTCCACGTAATACTTCAATAGCTATGCATTTACCCACTCATCCTACTTGTCCAAATTACACTGAAGCATCTCTGCATCCTCCTCACGGCTCACCCTACCACCCACCTTTGTGGGGTCTGCAAACCTGAAAATACTACATTAAATTTCCTCAGCTAAATCATTAATATATATTGTGAATAGCTGGGGTCCAAGCACCGATCTTTGCAGTACCCCACTAATCAGTGCCTACCACTTGGAAAAAGACTCGCTTATTCCTTCTCTTAATTCCCTGTCTGCCATCCTGTACTCTATCCCCATCACAATCCCCAAAACCAGGCATGTTAATGTCAGACAGGCACTTCCTCCACCGACGCTCACTAGCAGCAGTGTGTACTCCCTACAAGATGCGCTAGAGAAATTCACCAAAGATCCTTAGGCAGCACCTTCCAAACCCACAACGACTTCCATCTAAAATGCTTGCTAAGCCTTGGGACTGACAACGTTGCACCAAGCTTCCCAAATCTGTTGCCTGTCTTGCACAAAAACCATAGCAGCTTATTTAGCTCAACAGTGAAAAGACTGGGAACAGCCCAGTTAATATTGGTGTTTGCAAGAAAACTTCACAGTAAGACACCAAATAACAGTTGGCAGCACAGGAACAACTGGGAATAATTTGTACTTAGAGAGAAAGCATAAAGAAAAGATATAACAAGGTTGGTTGTGACAGACAGAAAAAGGTAAATTGATCGAGTTTTTTGAGGGAATGATGAAGACGATTGATGAGGTAAAAGCAGTTGATGGTGACTACATGGACTTCAGTAAAGCCTTGACAAGGTCCCTCATGACGAACTGGTACAAAAAATGAAGTCACATGGTACCAGGGGTGAGCTGGCAATATGGATACAGAACTGGCTTAGTCGTAGGAGACAGAGGGTAGCAGGGGAAGGATGTGAATGGTAGAACCCTTAGGAGTACTGACGTGCAGAGGGATCTGGGTATGCAGGTCCACCGATCACTGAAGTGGTAGCGCAGGTAGATAGGTAGTAAAAAAGGCTTATGGCATGTTTGCCTTCATTGGAAGGGGCATTGAGTATAGAGATAAACAAGTTACGCTGCATCTTTATAGAACTTTAGTTAGGCCACACTTGAAATATTGCGTACAGTTCTGGTCACCACACTACTAGAGGATGTGGATGCTTTGGAGAGGGTGCAGAAAGAATTTACCAGGATGTTGCCCGTTATGAGGGATTTTAGCTATGAAGAAAGGTTGGATAGATTGGGTTTGTTTTCACTGGAACGCAGGAGGTTGAGGGGCGACCTAATAGAAGTTTACAAGATTGTGAATGGCATGGATAGAGAGGAAAGTATGAGGCTTTATCCCAGGATGAAGGAGTCAATTGCTAGGGGAAACAGGTTCAAGGTGCGAGGGTTGGGGAGGGGGGAAGGCGAATTTAAAAGAGATGCACCGAGCACGTTTCTCACACAAAGGGTGGTAAGTGCCTGGAACATGCTGCCAGAGGAGGTGGTGGAAGCAGACACAGTAACAGCATTCAAGAAGCACCCGGACAAATACATGAACAGGAAGGGAATAGAGGGATATGGATCCTGTTTTCTTTTAGTATTGAAGGGCAAAATATGTTGGCACAGGCTTGGAGGGCCGGAGGGCCTGTTCCTGTGTGATACTGTTCTTTGTTCTTCTTTGTAACAGGGGCAAGGGAGTTAATATTAATATGAAAATAACTTTTAAAACTAAATTAATTGCCAATGTGGTTCAGCTCAAGGTTACTTTAGAATAGAACTCTTCGAGTTTCATTGTAAGTACAGTGCTAGAGTTTTGCGTGCTGGTTGGGACTTTGTTACAGAGATTCATTACTGATGGACTTACTCTCCTCATGCACTGATGTACCAATGCTCACTGACTGACATTTTAATCACTGCTGCACCCACATTGATAGAATTGGATCTCTCTGCACCTTCACATCTTCAGCCCAACAAACTAAAGTTTCCATAGCAACACCTGGCAGATAACTCTTCAGTCCACACACAATTACTTGCCCTCAGACTCTCTTATTCACATTGAGCCTCAGGCCAAACGGCCAATCAGGTTGTGAGGACTTCAGGCTATTTCCGGGGCAAGACGGGCCATTCAGAGATATTAGGAATGCTGCAGCCAATCTCTCATGTGTTTTGAAGCCTCTTGCTTGTCTCCATGGTAACTGCTCAGGCATTGTGGAGAATGGGACTGTACCTTTGGGACGGTCTAAACCGAAACTAGGCTGGGGCCAGTATTCTAGCGAGCTGCATAACCAGGAGGTAGGGAATCTTTTAATCTAAATACCGCATAGGGACAAGGGATTAGATTTGGACAGATGTCATAAAGGTGTGTTGTGCTTCAGTTATACAGGGCATTGGTGAGACCACACCTGGAATACTGCGCACAGCATTGATCTCCTTATTTAAAGAAAAACATAAACATGTTGGAAACAGCGAAGAGATAGACGCGTTGTCTCATGAGAAAAGGTTAGACAGACTAGGCTCATATGTACTAAAGTAAAAGGGGAACTTGACTGAAGCACACAGGATCCTGAGGGATCTCGACAGGGTGGATGTGAAATGATGTTTCATCTAGTCGAAGAATCTAGATCTAGGAGTAACTGTTTAAAAATAAGGGGTCACCCATTTAAGACAGACGTGAAAAATGTTTCTTTTTGTCACAGAAGGTTGGCAGTCTTCACAATTCCCTGATGGAAGATGGTGGAAGCAAAGAACTTGAATATTTTTAAGGTCGAGATAGACAGATTCTCAACAAGCGAGATGGTGAAATATTATCACGGTGGGCGGGTATGTGGAATGATTGGTTCAGCCATGATCTTATTGAATGGTGAAGCAGGCTTAAGGGCCTACTCCTGCTCTGATTCGTGTGTTTGTACGTTCATACTGAATATATTTAAGGCTGTTAAATTGGAGCTGAAAATCAATCACAGCAGGTTCAAGAGGTCACATAGTCTACTCCTGCTTCTATTAAATGTTCTTTTGTAGCCCAAAACCATCATAACCTTAAGAAACAGACAGCTGCAGTGTGTCCCTTTCTGTACTCACCCCTGGCTGTAATTCAATTCCATGGCTTTCTGAGCTCCATATTTAATTAGAAAACTACCTTCTAGATGCCTGGCCACATTATGGTTAAACCGTTAAAATGCAGCGGTCCGTTAGAAAGTCAAGATGTGTTTTTTTTTCTCCCCCTCAAATGGTTCAGAAACATCAAAGCCATGAATTCCTGCAGACCGCACTGCGGGGGGGTCTCAGAATTATTTTTGCGACCTTATCCCGTCCCTGCAGGCCCAGATGGTTGCGTGTCTTATTGCTTTCCTCTCGAAATTTCCATACCAATAGACCCTGCCATTCACTGGAACATCACCAGCCTCCCTGGGAGGATGTTGCCATGGCAACAAAGCAAAGAATTGCGTTGCTCTTGTCAATGTGAAAAAAACAAGGAGGGGGGAAGCGGCTGCTGGAGGAACTGGAAGTCAGCTGATTGCTGGGATGTATTAATAAAACAGGGATCAAGCAAAGGGCTCTAAGCTTTCCTGGCGTACAGCCTGAGGGAGGGGATTAGTGGGGATTAACATCTTGGAACTTCTGCCTATGAAGGCTGTGCAAACAGATGGTTAGTGAGCTGAAGAAGAAAATGAAATGGCACAGGAAGGAAAACTAACTGGCTGACAACTCAGATAACGCAGGGAGTTCTCATAGCCCTAGACTGCTCTGTGGAAGGCCGGCATAGATTTGATGGCGAGTCTAACCCACCCTCTACAGCCCCCCTCCTCCTGGACACCACCCGAAGGCCTCCTACCCTCCCTCAACCTCTTCATTTCCAACTGTGATCGCAACATCGATCGCCTGAACCTTTTGACCCCCTCTCACTCACTCCAACCTCTCCCCCACGGAACGTGCAGCCCTCTGCTTCAACCCTAACCTCACTATCAAACCCGCAGATAAAGGAGGCGCAATAGCGGTAGGGTACACTGACCTTTATACCCCATCTACCTTCCCCAGCCCCACCCCTCCTCTCTCTATTTATTTCTGAACTCCCATCCACCCTCCATTTCTGAAGAAGGGTCCCGACCCGAAATGTCCACTTTCCTGCTCCTCTGACGCTGCCTGGCCCACTGTGACCCTCCAGCTCCATGCTGTGTTACTACTGACTCCAGCATCGGCAGTTCTTACTATCTCTTTGATGACCTCTTTCTGGGCAATAATGACTCGATGGTTAGTTTTTACATGTGGAATCCAATGCTTTGCTTTTTGCGAACTCAAACCAATCTGTCACTTTTCCAGGTTTTAATTTTTTATTTTCTTTCCACCAGAGTCCACACAGACATCAGCTACCCTCTGGTATCTAACCATTCTGCATGCCTGTGATCCGACCTTGAAGATATTTGATTGAAACAGACCTTACAGCCAACTCCTTAATCCTGGCCTCATTCACTCAAACAGGCTGGTGATGGTACATTCTTAGTGTCACTTGTTTAGTCATCCAGAATCCCAGGCTAATGTTCAGGGAACACAAGTTTGAACTCCACCGTGATGGACGGTGAAATTTAAAATCAATTTTTTAAAAATACCTGGAATAGCTAGTCAAACAGAGACCATGTAACCATTGCCAATTGTAAAAACCCATCTGACTCTCCTGTGGCCTTCAGGGAGGGAAATCTGCAATCCTTAACTGGTCTGGCCTCCATGTAACTCCAGACCCACAGCAACATGGTTGACTCTTAACTGCTCTCTGAAATGGCTGAGAGAGCCAATCAGATCAAGGGCAGTCAGCGACACCCACATTCCCAACAGGAATAAATGAACACAATGCCTGATCTAGTGATCAGGGACAAGAACCACTGTGATTTCCCCTCTTCCTAGCAATCTACGTCACTGAACCAAGGATTTGTTCTGGGCACATGGTAGTTGAAGCATAGACCATCACCTTCAAGGAAAAGCTGGATAAATATTTAAAGTAGAGGATAACGAATAGCTCAGTGGTTAGCACTGCAGCCTCACAGCACCAGGGACCTGGGTTCAATTCCGCTCTTGGGTGACCATCTCCCCATGTCTGCATGGGTTTACTCCGGGTGGTCCAGTTTCCACCCACAGTCCAAAAGGTGCATTGGTTAGATGGGAAATTGCCATGTACTGTCCAGGTATGTGCAGGCTAAGTGGATTAGCCACAGGAAATGCAAGGCCCAGGGATGGGGGGAGGAGGCATGGGTCTAGGTGAGATGCTCTTTGGAGGATGGGTGTGGACTGGATGGGCTGAACGGCCTGCTCCTACACTCTAGGGATTCTATAATTCTAAAACTAACATGCCCAGCACCAAGCTACTAATTGCCCAAAGGAGGACACATTGACTGTATGTTCCACTCCAGAATCCTGAAGCAACTGCCAGGGGAAGAGCAGAAAAGCTTCAGGTGTATACTCTGAGTAAACCTGAAGAGATCAAACATCTCCCCTGGCTCATGGGAGACCCTGTCATCTCAATCGGGAAGCTTAATTGACTGAGGCACTATATTGGGAGATTTTTTTTGGGGACCAACCAAGGTAAAATCAAGGCACGGGAGAGAGGACATGCACCTCCAAACACCTAGAGCGGCACGGTGGCTCAGTGGTTAGCACTGCAGCCTCACAGCACCAGGGACCTGGGTTCGATTCCAGCCTCAGGCGACTGTCTGTGCGGAGTTTGCACATTCTCCCCGTGTCTGCGTGGGTTTCCTCCGGGTGCTCCAGTTTCCTCCCACAGTCCAAAGATGTGCAGGCTAGGTGGATTGGCCATGCTAAATTGCCCATAGTGTTCAGGGGTGTGTGGGTTCTAGGGAGATGGGTCTGGGTGGGATGCTCCAAGGGTCGGTGTGGACTTGTTGGGCTGAAGGGCCTGTCCCCACACTGTAGGGATTCTAATTCTTCTAATTCTATGTCGATGACTTCTCTTACAACTTGTGTTTGTGTTACAGCGGATTGTACCATGCCTCCAAATCTACTGTATCAGCTCTGGAACCCCTGACGTGCTCACCACCAGTCTCTATGGCTCAGTACCCCACAAAGCATCGCAGTAACCAATAGAGCCTAACAGGAAACTCGAAAGTGAAACCTAAAACTCAGGCCGATACTGCAGTAGCTTGGAATGGGAGGTGTTGCGTGCATATCACAAGCCAATGCCTTAAATTGAAAGTATTCAGTGATGCTAAAGTTCAGGTCTGTACTAAGGCAAGTTTGAACATGTCGATGAATTACTCAAAAGGGAAGGCAAGCCCAGGCAGGTCAACTGCTCCTGGGCCACTGCCACCATTCACCTTGTTAATGAAACCTAAGCATATTCCAAATAGACGATGACTCTGCATTAGCGTAAACACGGTTTTCCATCCCCAACAACGTACTGTGCCAGGTCACGGAGCAACCACCATGAGTGGGAAAACATCTTGCTACCAAGTCTCTTCCATACACATCAGCGTCAACAGAACAAAAACCAGGCTGTAGGGTCAAAACCACATTTCTTAAAGAAAGGAATAATTGAACAATACGCCTTTCACCAGCTCAATCCCAAATTATTTTACAATCGATGAAGAATTTTTTTGGGAATGTAGCTGCCATTTTACTGAAGGAAACCTGGCAACCAATTTGCATACAACAAACCACCACCAGCATTAGTGACTGATCATTTGTTCCCTTAGGTCTTGTGTAAGGGACAAACTGGAGAAGATAGTCCTGCTCCCCTTTGAAATATTGTCATAGGACCTTTTTTTATCAACGTGAGGGAACCTTAGTCTAACGTACCAGCCAAAAGGCAGCATCTCCTGTATCACAGCACTCCTGTCACCTTAAATTCAGAATTGTTGAACAGGTATTTTCTGTCTGTCTTCACTGTGGAAGAAAACTTCTCAAAGATACTTAAAAATTGAGAAGAGAAAGGAAGTGGGGAGGAATTTAAAACAATCACCAATACTTCGACAAGGGAGCCTCCGAAATGTCCACCTTCTTCCTCAACCAAGGAGTCCCCAGCTCCGTTGTTGACAGGGCCCTCAACCAGGTCCGATCCATCTCCCGCACTTTCGCCCTCACCCTTTCTCTTCCCTCCCGCAACAGCGATAGGGTTCCCCTTATCCTTACCTACCATCCCACCAGCATCCACATCCAGAAGATCATCAGACACCATTTCCGCCACCTCCAGCAAGATGCCACCACCAGACACACATTCCTCTCCCCTCCCTTGTCCGCCTTCCGCAGGGACCATTCCCTCTGGGACACCCTGGTCCACACTTCCTTCCCCCAACACCTCCCCACAGCCCTACAGCACCTACCCCTCTAACCGGCGAAGGTGCAACACCTGCCCATTTACCTCCTCCCTCCCCAATATCCAAGGGCCCAAACATACCTTCCAGGTGAAGCAACACTTCACCTGCACTTCCCAGAATCTAGTCTACTGCATTCGCTGCTCACAATGTGGTCTCCTCTACACTGGGGAAACGAAGCTAAGACTTGGCAACCGCTTTGCAGAACATTTACGTTCTACTCGCAAAAAAGACCCTGAACTACCCGTTGCCTGCCACTTCAATGCACCACCCTGCTCCCTGGCCAACATCTCTGTCTCTGGCTTGCTACACTGTTCCAGTGAAGACCAATGCAAGCTGGAGGAACAACACCTCATTTTCCGCTTGGGGACGCTACAGCCCTCTGGACTCAATATTGAATTCAATAATTTTAGGGCCTAAACTCTCCCCTCTCCCAGCCCCCCACCCCACACACGAGGCTTTGTCACCACATAGCCTCCCATTACACGCCCCCTGTTGTTAGTCACTAACAGTCTCCATTAACAACTATTCACCCTCCCAGCCTGATCATTAGCAACTCCTCTGTCTGTCCAACTGTCTTTCTTTCTCTTTGGGCTCTATCCTATCATTTACTCCCTACCCCAACCCCCTCCCTAATTTCTGCATATAAACTGACGTTTTCCCAGCCACTGTCAATTCTGAGGAAGGGTGACTGGACCCGAAATGTTAACTCTATTTTCTCCTTCACAGATGCTGCCAGACCTGCTGAGCTTTTCCAGCAACTTTGTTTTTGTACCAATACCAGGGATAAGGTCTTGGGAAATCTTTTAGCCCTAAAGGCTAAAGTCCTGAGGACCTGATGCTGACATCCTAGGCTCTTAAAAGAAGTGGATGCAAATATAATTTTGATATCGGTCATTGAAAAAGGTTTCCTCATCCAGACTTTGGTTCATGACACCTCCACTTAATCTTGTCCAACCTGTCTCCAGGAGAAAATCTGTTAGTTCAGACTGTGTCAACCATCAGGTGCCCTTGATTCACCTACCCGCTCACTGATGGCATTGTATTTAATCGCCAGTTCATCGCGCTCAGCTCGGCTCTGAGCCAGGAGGTCCTCCACACGGGATAACTCCTGTTGCAAAATACGATTCTCTTCTTGAATAGGCAGCATAGATGTCATCTCCAGGGGCAATGCTACAGCAGAGGGAGCCAACATCAAAAGAGTACATAAGATTAATTAGCTAAATCAAATGGGGGAGCAAGAAAAAATGGCACGGGCTATTTCTCACAATTCCTGGAGATGATGGATACTTAATGCAAGACTGTGTACCTAATGATATCAATGCTTTCTGCAATGCATCATAGTATTCAGCAGAGTAAGGATTACATTGTCTGACTGTACAGAGTTACAATTTATTCAGAATGATGTGCAAACACTGTGCATCACACAACGTTATGCGTTATACAGCAGAGTAAAAGATCATTTTGTAATTTACTATTTATTTAACAGAGTAAGGATTACTTCCTAATTATCTGTGTTCTGCAGAGCAAGTTTCATTCCAATTCAATGGCTGCAGAAGCACTGTTGGTTATAGTTTAAAAGAATCAGCAGGGAAGTGGTCTTTTATACTGTTGGCTCTTCAGTATCTTTGTCCTTACCTGATTCCTCCTCCTCCTCCAGGTTTCTGGTGACAATTTCTCGTATTTTGGCAGAAAGACTGGTCAGAGGAGAACCCTCTGTATCTCCTCGAAATAAAATGTCTTTCCCGTTCTCTGCACTCTGCACCGTGCTCTGTAATGTCTGTCAAACAAATTGAGAAACCTATCAAAGTGTCGTCCTAGACAAACTCAGATGTTAGTCCGTGATTCCAGCCTTCCTGAAAGCTGTGGCTATTCTCACCACAGAACTGTGGACCTGGGCAAAAATCAAGTTTAATTTCCTCCATGCAACTGAGTCCCCAAAGGCAACTAAGCAAATATCAAGCTGTGATGCCCCCATTTACTCAAACTGGTGCAGAACTAGTTGCAATTGGCAAAAAAATTCAAAGGAGACTTCAGGAAAATTTTCTCAGTAAATGGTTAGGATCTGGAGTGCACTACTTGACAGACACGTGGAGACAGGTTCAGCTGGAGCTTTGAAAAGAGAACTGGATAATTGTCCAAACAGACAAAGCCACCAGGCTGTCAGGGAAAGGTGAAGGAATAGGAGGAGTTGTGTTGCTCTTGCAAGGATTCAAAGGGCCAATTAGCCTCCCTCTGCATTGTAACCATTCTGTGATCCTTGGTGCGATACTGAATTATACAAACTCCAGAGTCCTGGTCTCAGCCATGTTAGCAACTCTCAGCTGGACATTGTGAGGACTATTAAGTGGGGTCAATAGACTAGGACTGCTCTCCCTGGCAGCTACATAGTGCCTTGTCATGGAATGTGCAGGTAATGGATGAGACCATGCAGTCATCTCCTTTCAATTGATATCCTATTGGTCCTCACCATGTGGGTTCACATGAAGGGTGGCCACTCAGACCAGGGTCAGAGAAATACGTAGGACCAGAAAAGACCATTTGGTCCATCTACCAGTGTTCAGGATACATTCTGTCCTATTCATCCCAGATAAATGTCCCTCATAAATACTTACCCAACTACCAAACCCTCCCTCTTGCTTATGCTCACTGACTCCCCCTATCAGTGTTTCACCCATCCATATTCTCTGTACTACAGTTCAATTAAGGTTCTTGTCACCGAGTGATTGTGTCCCTGCCTTCGATCCAGAAGGCCCGGGCTCCAAACGTGTGTCATAAGACATCTGAACAGATTGATTAAACATACCTAACGATAATTTAACTCTCAATTATCCTTTCGCCACGTCCCCCATCAGTTTACTGTATTCTTGGAGAATCTGAGGCTACATTGAAGAGACTGGCATTTAACTCCCGATCCGTTCAAATCTCACGCGTTTCTTCAAGTTTTTATAACATTACCCGTCCCCCAGACCTCAGCCTCTGGGGCACGGGAGTAGTTTGCAATCATAAGGAATCAGAAAACGGAGACGCGGAACAGGATTTACAGAGAATAAAACAAGTTCCTCTACCAGAAGCCCCAGGGATACTGAGGCCAAGGGAAGAAAACAAATGCCAGAGATCACAGGGGGTCAGACAGTATCGACGGAGAGAGAGCAAGCTAGTGTTTGGAGTTTGAAGAGTTGAAGTTTTCAGTACAGATTCCAGCATCTGCAGTAATTTGGTGCTAGATACTGAGGGCAATTCGAGCTGCCTCCCCGCTTTCTGTTGACATTAGCTAACAGTACAGGATGCAAACTTGCTCGCATTGTTTCGTATCAGTAAACTGACCGATCACATGAAGCTGAAACCCATTGAGTGCAACGCGGCGCTGATTGCAGGAGGCCCCCCCCGGGGGGCACCGACCTGGATCACCGTCTCCAGCTTGTCCCCCTCCTCGGCTGCAAAGTCTCCATGAGAGCTCATCGAAAGGTCCAACCGCCACAGGAGGGGAAAACTTTCCAATGGAACTTGCAGCACAGGTCAGGGCGGAGGCAGGGAAGGTAATCGATCAGCTCGCTCCAACTATCAATGAAGTGACCGCTTCCAATGTGTTTCTTCTAGGAAACCTGCTGAGAGGGGGGGGTTGGGGGCAACTGGCATTCCCCCACTCTCTCTGGGTTTTGTCTCTGTCTCTTGTCTCTGTCTCAGTTTTATCTTCTCTCCCTCTCTCTCTCTCTCTGTGTAAACACCTTTTGATGCTGAACTGAATCTCAACGCCTCGCCCGCGTGTGTTTATCATTGGACGGTGTTCTCAAATCTCCTGTTTTCCCCCAGCCCCAGCTCACAGCGCTGAGAGCCAGGATTAACTTAACCCACCTCCCCCCCCGCCCAATACAACTTCCATGTGACAGACGCTTGAGTATCTGGAGGGGAGACAAGAGCCATCCTTTTGGAACCTGCGAGGTCCTAGTGTCTGAGACTGTACAGTATCTTGGCAATTGATTACTGTCTGATTAACATTGTGTTTGACTCTGGGTTTTGTGGATAGAGTCAAACTCCAATATTTTGTTTCTTTACTTGACATGCAACTGTACAGAACAGAACTGCATTTGTGACTGTATATATACATTTTGAAATAAAAAACGTCTAACATTATGTTGCTTTGTAAATTGATCGAACGGTAAAAATTCAAAAATTACTTGAGCCAGCATTGATAGAAGTAATCAATGATTATTGCTGAACCTGGCCAGACACAAATTGCAGTTCAATGAAACAACATTGTTAAACTGTAAATACATTGCGACTGGTGAGTGCTGAATAAACAAATGCAAAACTTTCTTTCTAACACTGCAATGTAGGAGGTCTTCACTTAAGCAGGCACTCAGGATCGATGATGACATGCCTGGTTCTGAGACCAGCAAGCAGTCCGTGGAGTCATAGAAATGTACAGCCCAGAAACAGACCCTTCGGTCCAACTCGTCCATGCCAACCAGACATTCTACATTAATCTAGTCCCATTATATAGTCTGCAAATTCTGCAATGAGTAGGTGGTTCTCGAAGGATTACGTAGATGAGGTCATAGATCATCATAGAATCCCTACAAGTGTGGAAACAGGCCCTTTGACCCAACAAGTCCACACCGACCCATCCCCCTATAATCCACCTAATCTACACATCCCTGAACACTACGGGCAATTTAGCATGGCCAACCCACCTAGCCCTCACATCCTTGGACTGTGGGAGGAAACCGGAGCACCCGGAGGAAACCCACGCAGACACGGGGAGAATGTGCAAACTCCACACGGACAGTTGCCCCAGGGTGGAATCAAACCCGGGTCCCTGACGTTGTGAGGCAGCAGTGCTAACCACTGAGCCACCGTGCCGCTCTCGGTGTTTGGAGGTGCATGTCCTCTCTCCCGTGCCTTGATTTTACCTTGGTTGGTCCCCAAAAAAATCTCCCAATATAGTGCCTAAGTCAATTAAGCTTCCCGATTGAGATGACAGGGTCTCCCATGAGCCAGGAGAGATGTTTGATCTCTTCAGGTTTACTCAGAGTATACACCTGAAGCTTTTCTGCTCTTCCCCTGGCAGTTGCTTCAGGATTCTGGAGTGGAACATAGTCAATGTGTCCTCCTTTGGGCAATTAGTAGCTTGGTGCTGGGCATGTTAGTTTGGGCCATGTCGCTGCCAATGGACTGCCATTCATGTCACTGCATTTAGCTGGAATTTAGACAAATGATAAGACACGTGCACAGCTGCACCATTTTGTTGCATGTAGATCATAGCATGCATCGTCTGTTCTCATGGCTCAGTTGAAAAATGCAGCAGAAAGGTTTCATCCTATGTCTATGGTGAGTTAACCAAGAACTACAATTGACCTGAACAGTGTGGGTTGGCGTTTGCACAAATTATCCCTGAAGGCTGCGCAGTGATACCTGCTGAAATGTGTAGGTCTACATGTGGGGTGAGTGCATGACTGAGTTTTGCTGAGATGCCCCCACAGTTGAATACCCAACTGGCACTGCCTGTCTTCACTTGCGCCTGGATACTGAGTGAGGCACGCCAGAGAGCCCTATTGAAATCTCTCGAACGTGGACTCTAGGAGAAGATAACATACTTGTGTTCAGGGACTTTAGTGGGAGGAGGAGTTGGTGAGAAAATAAAAATGGAAAGGAAGAAGTTGGTGCCACAAAGTGAGAAACATAGCAAAGCAGGAATACAATCGGTGCCTGACAACAGAACAGAGCAGCACAGCTGTGAAGCAAAGTAATTACCAGGGTCTTTTGAAGTGCAGGGTAATGGATTGTCTTGCGATCTGTGCTCAGTCTGCAGGTTCTAGGACCCAGCAGACACTCTGCAGGCGGGTCTGTACGAACGTCCTCCTAGCAACTGCATGCGTCTGTCTCCGTGGTAACTGTGCCAAATGTTGCTTGCTTCCTGCCACCTGCAGCACTCGCTGTGACCATCAGGTAGCCCAAATACCCTCGGAGACTTCATATGGCACCATGTTTACAGAGTACAGTTTAAGTAAATTGTGCATTTTGTCTCTTCTGTAACTGTTGCTTGATGAATACACTGTGCCCTTGACTGACCCCTTCCCCAAATCAGTACAAACATCACTGCCCACGCCCAGCAGTAAAGCTACCCGTAAGCCAGCTCCCCAGCACAGTTGAGGTGGATAGTATCTAACTCAAGGCTAATTACAAACTTGGAGCTGCACTTTACAGTGCACATAAAAGCTTGTCTTTCTTCGTTTGCACTCTGAATTTTGAAAGAAATTGCTTTTGGACTGTTCCTTTCGGGGCCCACAATGTTCCAAAATGTTTTCTATCCAATGAAGTAATTTCTGATTGTTGTCACTGTCATAATGCAAGAAATACAGCCACCAGTTTTCACACAGCAATTTCCCACAAACAACAACGAGATAATGACCAGATAATCTGTCTTAATGGTGTTAGCTGTGGATGAACTCTCCTTCGATCCAGTGCCATTGTTTTTAAATCTGAAAGGCAGCATTTTTGAGACTGCAGCACTCCCTCACTACTGTACTGGAGTGGTAGCCTGGATTTTATGCTTAAATCTCCAAAGTTGAACTTGAAAAGCAACAAAACTTTCCAACTGCAGATTTGTGTCATTAGTCATCTCCTTCTCACCTCCAAAAGTTGATATTGTCCACCTTTGTTCAGGAAATTGTTATAGAAAGTGGGTTTGAATGAAAACCCACAAACCAACACTGGCCAGATTTCAATGCCATGCAAGTTAGTGGTTTCAAGAACTTCTTAAAAATTTATTGTCAAGCCTGGTCACACCAAACAGCACACATCAGGATCTCATTTTTACCCAGGTTTCTTCCCTTCCATTTCTGAAGAAGAGTCACAACCCGAAACGTCAACTTTCCTGCTCCGCTGATGCTGCCTGGCCTGCTGTGTTCCTCCAGCTCCACACTGTGTTATCTCTGACTCCAGCATCGGCAGTTCTTACTATCTCTATTAACTCTTGCTGAATTACATGGGCATAGCAACAGGAGTCAGCTCCTTAATCAATTAGACCATGGTTCACACTCCAAAAGTGTCAGTCTCTCACCCAAGAGGCAGCTTTTCACTCAGAAGCCAAAGTACTAGCGGATGCTTAAATTTATCAGGTGATGCCCACACAAACACCCAGTCTTAGCAAGACTCACTGGTTAGTGAAGCACAGCAGAAGCTTTGGCTGTATTTTATTCCCCTTCCCTATCTTAAAAGGATGCTTAGGTCAATTGCAGTGCCCTGTTTCTACCCTGTTGAGGTACGTTTAACTCATCACAGACCTGGAATAGAAAGTGAAACTTCAACAGGTCTGGCAGCATCAGTGGAGAGAAAACAGAGTTAAGTCCAAGTGACCTTTCTTCAGAGCTGATAGAAGCGAGGTAAAGGTGGTATTTATGATGATAGAGGGGGGTTGGGGTGGAAAAGGAGTGAACAGGTAGATGGAAAGAGAGAGAGTGAGAGAGAGAGAAAATACAAGTTTAGGCAGACAAAGGAATTGTTGATATTAAGCTAGGGAAGAATAGAAGCTGGGTAGATGATAATGGGAACTATGAGTAGATGAAATGGGTTGGCTGTGCTGAAAGCAGCCCATGTCTTGACAGGACGTGGGCTGTGGGGTCGGCTAAAAGACATGGAAGTAGCTGTTCAGGCTCTAAAATTGTTGTTCAATGTTGAGCTATCTTTGAATTCTCTTCCTCACTGGCTTACCATCAACAATACTTTTAACTGCCTAACTTTTTTCTTCTCTCCTCTCAGGGCTCCATCGCCATCTCTCCGCAAACGTTTTCTCCGCCCACGACTCCATCATCAGCATCAACACCACCTTTTCCTAGCTGCTCAGTTCTGAAGAAGGGTCACTGGACTCTGTTTTCTCTCCACAGATGCTGCCAGACCTGCTGAACTTCTCCAGCAATTTCTGTCTTTCTTTGTTTGAGATCTCCAGTATCTGCAGCTCTTTGTTTTACTGTAAAAGTCAGGAATTTCTGATTGGCATTCCTTAATACCCGACTGGGTGCTGCTATGAGAAAGAGGAGTTGCATGTCTGCAGCATCTTTAATTTCTGCCCATTCCAAAACCCTTCACAGTAAAAGTACTTGAATTGCAGATATGCTGAAATGCAGGAGCAACCAGTGAGTACACCGTTGTTTGTATTTCAATTCCGTCTGATTATGTTCTTCTGTTAACACCCAAACAACATATTTTCCCTCTTTCTTATCAAGCTTCAACTACTCTACTTGTCACTTGCATCTCCAATCACATTTAGTCTAAATTGTTTTCATTCTTCTAGACATTAAACTGCACAGAGATCTCTTTAGATATCACTACGACCACTTGGGTTTAGGTAACCAGGGAATGTAATACAAAATTAATCACCACTGAAAGTGGGAGGGGATAATGCATTTTAAAATTGAGATTTTGTTACACATTTAATAAATACTATAAAAGGTACAAACGCTTAATTGGAGTCCAAGAATTATGTCAAGAAGTTTTTAATGACAGTGAAAAGTGCCTGAAGTGGTCCAATGAACATAGAACATAAAACACAGAACAGTACAGCACAGTACAGGCCCTTCGGCCCACGATGCTGTGCCGAACTTTTATCCTAATCCTAAGGTCTATCTAACCTCCACGCCTACCTTGTACTATCATCCATATGCCTATCTAATAGCCGCTTAAATGCCCCTAACGAGGCCGACTCCACTACCCTCTCCAGCAATGCATTCCATGCCCCTACCACTCTCTGAGTAAAGAACCTACCTCTGACGTCTCCCCTATATCTACCTCCACTCACTTTAAAACTATGCCCCCTCATAATAGCTACCTCCACCCTAGGAAAAAGTCTCCGGCTGTCTTACTCTATCTATGTCTCTGATCATTTTGTACACCTCTAAGTGAAGGGAAAATATGATGTAGGAATCAATCAACAGGCAGTTAAATTGTATATTTCTACAGGTATAATATTGGATTCAGGACGTTATGTTGAGATTGTATAGGATGTTGGTGAAGCCTCTTCTGGAGTACTGTGTCCAGTTCTGGTCTCCCTGTTATAGGAAGGATATTACTAAGCTGGAGAGGGTTGAGAAGAGATTTACCAGGATGTTACTGGGAATGGAGGGTTTGAATTATAAGGAGAGGCTGAATAGGCTGGGACTTTCTTCACTGGAGCGTAGGAGGTTGAGAGGTGACCTTATAGAGGTTTATAAATAATGAGGGGTACAGATAAGGTGAATGGCAGATGTCTTTTCCTTAGGGTGGAGGATTTCAAGACTAGGGGGCATATTTTTCAGGTGAGAGGGGAGAGATTTTAAAAAGACATGAGGGGCAACTTTTTTTACACAAAGAATGGTTCATGTGTGGAATGAACCTCCAAAGGAAGTGGTGGATGCGGGTACAGTTACAACATTTAAAATACATTTGGATAAGTACCTGAATAAGAAATATTTGGAGGGATATAGGTGAAGTGCAGCCAGGTGGGACTAATTTAGTTTGGAATTATAGTTGGCATGGACTGGTTGGACCAGATCTGTTTCTGTGCTAATTGACTCTATGACTCTAGATGGATGAACTAGATCTGAATGGCTTCCCTGGTCTTTTATTGGATCTTAAGGCACATTAGGAAGCCATTTGGCTCAATATGCCTGTGCTGTCTCTTTGCGAGAGATATCAAAATAGAGTAGGAGGATGGGAATTTCTACATAGAACAGCAAAAATATTAATTATCAAATACACTTCCAATTCCCTCCTGAATATTACGACTGGATCTTCACCTGCAACCCTTTCAGGCAGTACATTTCAAATCATAACGCGCTGTGTAAAAATCAGTAAATTACAAAAAGTATTAAGGCACATTTTGAAGCAATCACCAGGGTTTGTGTTCGAGTGGCAGTTGTGCCGAGTCTGTGCTCAGAGATGCCAATGAATGCTATCAGTGAGACTCAGCGTGACCTTGCCCTATGGTATTAATCAGCCTTTCAACAACCCCAAAACAGCAAGCATAAACTCGGTAAGCGTTTTGACAGCACAACAACAATAGTGATAACAGTTCAAAACACATTCAGAGTTCAGTTAGCTTATCTCAAGCAGAATAATGCAGTAGATATTACATTTAGCATCAGAAAGAAGGACACACATTTTTATAGCACCTTTTACGACCCTAAACCTATCACTTTCCAGTCAATGAAGTACTTTTGTAATGTAGTCACTCGTGTAATAGAGGAAACACAGCAGTCGATTATGTACAGCAAACTCCCAGGAACAGCACGGAGCTAACAACCAGATAATCTACTTTTGTGATGACATTTGAGGAATAAATACTGGTCAAAATACTGACAAAATCTCCCCTGTGCTTCTTCAAAATAGAACCAAGACAAAAAGGCCTGATGCAACCTCCGTTTTAAGGTTTCATCCAAAACAAATAATATTTGTAACAATGAAACAATTCCTCATTATTGCTCTGGAATGCTAGCCTTGAATTTTCTTTTTGTTCACTTGTGCGACATGGGAGTTGCTGGCTGGATCAGCATTTATCACCCATCTCTAGCTGCCCTTGAGAAGGTAGTGGTGAGCTGCCTTCTTGAGCCACTGCAGTCCATGTGCTGTCGGTTGACCCATAATG
This sequence comes from Ginglymostoma cirratum, assembly GCA_024137785.1. Taxonomy (NCBI): domain Eukaryota; kingdom Metazoa; phylum Chordata; class Chondrichthyes; order Orectolobiformes; family Ginglymostomatidae; genus Ginglymostoma; species Ginglymostoma cirratum. Next base: position 21,278,366 of record JAHRHZ010000004.1, on the reverse strand, counting down.
CCCTTAGGGAGGGAATTCCAGCATTTTGACGCAGCAATAGCGAAGGGACGGCAATATATTTCCAAGTCAGGATAACGAATGGTGTGGAGGGGAACTTGCAGGTGGTGCTGTTCCCATATATCATCTGCCCTTGTTCTTTGAAATGGAAGTGGTCATGGGTTTGGAAGATGTTATCTAAGGACCTTTGGTGAATTTCTGCAGTGCATCTTGTAGATAGTATACACGGCTGCCACTGAGTGTTTGTGGTGGAGGGAAAGAATGCTTGTGGATGTGTGCTAATCAAGTGGGCTGCTTTGTCCTGGATGCTGTCAAGCTTCTTGAGTGTTGGAGCTACACCCATCCAGGCAGGTGAGAGTATCCTGACATGTGCCTTGTAGATGGTGGACAGGGTTTGGCGAGTCAGGAGGTGAGTTACTCACCGCAGTATTCCTAGTCTCTGACTTGCTCTTGTAGCCACTGTGTTAATGTTTTGATTTGATTTATTATTGTCAGATGTACCGAAATACAGTGAGAAGTATTGTATTGTGTGCTAACCAGACAAATCATACCTTACATAAGTACATTAGGGTAATAGAACAGCATGCAGTATACAGTGTTACAGCTACAGCGAAGGTGCAGAGAAAGATCAATGCTAATATATGAAAGGTCTGTTCTGTCTGATAACAGCAGGGAAGAAGCTGTTCTTGAATCTGTTGGTAGGTGTTTGCAAACTTTTGTATCTTCTGCCCAATGGAAGAGGTCTTTGATTTATTTGGCTGCTTTCCCAAAGCAGCAAGAGGCATAGACGGAGTCAATGAAGGAAGTATGACAAGTCAGGTTGAGATGCTGGTCAATGGTAACCCCAATTGACGTTGATAGTGGGGGATTCGGCAATGGTAACACCATTAAATGTCAAGGGGTGGTCATTAGATTGTCTCATATTGAAGATGGTCATTGCCTGGCATGACTGTTAATTGTGACTTGTCAACATATTGTCCAGATCTTGCTGCATTTGGACATAGGACTCTTTCAGTATCTGAGGAGTTGCAAATGGTGCTGAACACTGTGCAATCTTCAGCAAACATCCCACTTCTAACATTATGATGGAGGGAAGATCATTGACGAAGCAGCTGAAGGTGGTTGGGCCTAGGACACTACTCTGAGGAACTCCTGCAGAGATGTCCAGGAGTCGAGATGACTGACCTCCAACAACCATGACCATCATCTTAAGTTGTAATTAAAACATTTAAAAGACAGTTGGACAGGTACATGGATAGGAAAAGTTTAGAGGGATAAAAGCCAAGTGCACGCAAACAGGACTAGTTCAGTTTCAGAAATCTGGTTGGCACGGACACATTGGGCTGAATGACCTGTATCCGAGCTGTAGACCTCTATAAATTACAATGTGCCTGGCTAAATTCTCTTCCACCCTCTTCCGTTGGGCAGGAGATACAAGTTTAAAAACACCTACCAGCGGACAGCTTGCCCCCAGATACCCACTGATTCTAGCTTTGCTGGGTTTCCTTGATGCCACACTCATTAAATGCAACCTTGATATTAATGGGAGTCACTCTCACCTCACCTCTGTAATTTAGCCCTTTTGTCCATGCTTGAACCAGGGCTGCAATGAGATCAGTGCCTGAGTGGCTCTGGTGGAACCCAAACTGGTCATCACTGAGTAGGTTAACACTTGCCATTACTTTACTGATGATTGAGAATAGACTGATGGGGCAGTAAACTGGCTGGGTTGGATCTGTCCAGCTGTGTGTGTACAGGACATACCTGAACAATTTTCCACATTGTTGGGTAGATGACACTGCTGTAACTGCACTGGAAGAGCTTGGCGAGAGGAGTCACAAGTTATAGAGCACAACTCTTCAGTACTATTGCCAGAATTTGTCAGGGCCTAAAGCTTTTGCAGTATCCAGTGCCTTAAACCATTTCTCGATAATTATGTGGAGTGAATTGAGTTGGTTGAAGACTGGGATCTGTAATGCTGGGGACCACTGGAGGAGGCTGAGATGGATCATTTACTCAGCACTTCTGGCTGAAGATTGCTGTGAATGCTTCAGCCTTATACTTTGCACTGATGTGTTGGGCTCTTCCACCATTGCGAATGGGGATATTTTGGAGCCTCCTCCTCTGGTGAGTTGTTTAATTGTCCCCCACCATTCACAACTGGATGTGGCAAGACTGCAGAGCTTAAATCTGATGCACTGCTTGTGAGATCATTTAGCTCTGTCTATCAATTGCTGATTATACTGTATGGCATGCAAGTAGTCCTGTTTGGTAGCTTCGCCAGGCTGACACCTCATTTTTAGGTATGCCTGGTGCTGCTCCTGGCATGCCCTCCTGCATTGTCCATTGAACCAGCGCTGATTCCCTGGCTTAATGGTAATGGTTGAGAGGGGGATATGCCAGGCCATGAGGTTACAGATTGTGCTGGAGTACGATACTGCTACTTTTGATGGCCCACAGCGCCTCATGGATGCCCAATCTTGAGTTGTTAGACGCTTTCCCATTTAGCACTGTGATACTGTCACCCAACACAACGGAGGTATTCTCAATGTGAAGGTTCTCAATGCTTTATCGCCACACAGACTGTACAGTGATCACTCTCTTACCAAGACTGTCACAGACAGATGCATCTGCAGCTGGCAGATTGATAAGAATGAGGTCAAGTATATTTTCTGATGAAGGGTCTAGGCCCGAAACGTCAAGATTTCCTGCTCCTATGATGCTGCTTGGCCTGCTGTGTTCATCCAGCTCTACACCTTGTTATCTCTATCTTTTCCCTCTTATTGGTCCCCTCACCACCTGCTACAGACCCAGCCTAGAATCTATGTCCTTTAGGACCAATCAGCTCAATCAGTGGTGCTACTGCCAAGCCACTTTTTGTGTTGGACATTGAAATGCCCCACCCAGGATACATACTGCATCCTTACCACTTACTGTACTCTTCTAAGTTTTGTTCAACATGGAGGAGTACTGATTCATCACCTAAGGGAGGACAGTAGGTACTTATCAGCAGGAGTTTCCTTGCCCATCTTTAACCTGAAGTCATGGGACTTCATGGGGTCCAGAGTCAATATCGAGGGCTCCCACGGCAATTGCCACCTGACTGTACACGACTGTGCCACCAAATCTGCTGGGTTTACCTGCTGCACCTGTGTACTAGCTTTCTACATTTTGTGCACAAGTACCCCCAAGTCTCGTTGTGTTCCAGCTTTCCACAGTTTTTCTTCATTTGATTAATACTGTTTTGTTCTCCCTTCCAAAATGAACAACTTCACATTTTCCCACCTTATACTCCATTTGCAAACTTTTTGCCCATTTACTTAACCTATCAATATTTCTAAACTGTTTGCATCCCTCTCACAACCTGCCTTTCCAACTATTTTTGCATTGTCCGCAAATTTGGCTACAGCACATTCATTTCCTTCCTCTGGTCGCTATCCTGTCACTCCTTTAAATACCTCCATCCCAATGCCTTCCTCTCCTACAAACTCTTTTACATTTCTATTGAGCTCTGCTAGAATGATCAATAAACAAAGTATGCGAGCACAAGGGCCTTCCTAAGGGGGAAAAGGTCAAGGCATAAAAACCAGTCTCTTCCCACTGAGTGGAGTAATAGGAAACAACGTTTGGTGTGGGGCAGGATATGCACAGCTGAATTTAAAATAAATTGGAACTGGGATTGTGGCAGTGTCCCTAAAAGAAAACTCTATTGTTCCTGATGTTCAGTTAGATACAATGTTTACACATCTATCCAAGCATATGAATTAAATACTCACGAAGTAGCGGTAGCGTCCTTACCTTTGGGCGAGGAGTCATTGCGCTATACAGCACAGAAACAGAGTCTTTGGTGCAATTCGTCCATGCTGACCAGATATCCTATACAAATCTAGTCCCATTTACTAGCATTTGGCCTCTATCCCTCCAAACCCTTCCTATTCATATATCCATCCAGATGCCTTTTAAAATGTTGCAATCGTACTCACCTCCAGCATGTCCTCTGGCAGCTCATTTCATACACGCACCACCCTCTGCGTGAAAAAGTTGCCCCTTAGGTCCCTTTTATATCTTTCCCATTTCACCTTAAACCTATGCTGTTTAACATTGGACTCCCACATTCTGGGGCAAAGACTTTGGCGATTTACCCTTTCTGTGCCCCTCATGATTTTATAAACCTGTATAAGGTCACCCCTCAGCCTCAGATGCTCCAGGGAAAATAGCCCCAGCCTATTCAGCCAGAAAAAAAAACTGTGGCTGTAAGAGCTGCTCCTTTTTTGAGATATTTTCAGCATTGGAGCTGATTTCCTCAAATTCTAGGAGCAGTAATTACTGCTTCATAAGCTTATGTTGTTTTGAAACTTTGGTGGGGGGGGGGAAGAAATCAAAACAAGGTACTTTAAATACGGAAGACAAAGGTAGTGACCACATGGTGGGAAGTGAATCCACAGAGGAGATCCAGGTTCAAAACCCACCTGCTCCGGAGATGTAATGATCTCTGAAAACACTGATTGGTTTGCTTTCTATTTTTCAATCAGAAGCAGGCCATTCAGCCCCTCAAGATTGTGCTGCCATTTGATGAAGATTTTCCTGATGAAGGGTCTAGGCCCAAAACGTCAAGTTTTCCCGCTCCTACCATGCTGCTTGGCCTGCTGTGTTCATCCAGCTCCACACCTTGATATCTCGGATTCTCCAGCATCTGCAGTACCTATTATCGCTGCCATTTGATGTGTAGTTAAGTATAAGCACAGGTGTAGGATGTGGTGAAGTGGTCGAGCTTGGTTTAATTAGAAATTAATATTTAGTAATTAAAGCAACGTGAGTCCTCCCCAATCCCTCTGGTCAGAAGAAGCAACCACTAACTGGTTTAGGCTTCACTGAAACGTAAAAAAGCTACAGGCCGTTCCAGAGTTAGGGCATTTGACTACTCTGTACCAATCACCACTTCCAGATCATTTTCAAATCCCACCCTAACTGATACATTCGAGACTTAAAGAACGCTGGCAAATCAAAATAAAAACAGAAAATGCTGGAAGCATGCAGCAGGGTATAGTTCTCCAGGCCCTTCAACACTTTTTCCCTTTACAACTTGTCATGTTAGGAACTGAATTCAATATTTTCTTGAACAAAACATTGCTCATTTGTGGCTCTGACTATCGGAAATCTGGCATTTATACAGTGCCCTTGTTGCAGTAAAACATCTCAAGAGGGAAACTGGATTAAGATAAATATGCGTTTGGTTCCGAGATCCCGCCACAAATAACAATAAACGCGAGCCTTAGAGACGGACATTTCGCTATAATTGCGTTGTAATTTTGCCGAGAAAAAAAAGGTCCAAATATTTGTTGAACTGCCGGTCAGTTTACGACGACTTCCCGGTTATTGTTTCCAGGTCACACACTAATCTTCCGTCTCCCAGTTTTTCGCCGCTTTTGTTCTTTGTGCCGTGAATCCTCCTCCTACCTCCTACCACCCTCCCTGGGCACTGTGCTCCTCCCTCTGCCCCCGGGGGGGTCCAAGCGCCGATCTTGGCTGCTGCCTTCAATCTTTGCCGCTTGCTCCCTTCTCCGATCCTGAGCGCGGCTAGGAATTTCCCCGGAGCCAGTAGGAAGCACAGGGGCCGAGAGGGCGCTAAATGTCACCCGATGCTGGGTCGAAGCCGAGCTCAGTTTGCATACTCGTGGACGCAAGGTTGGGGCTGCAGCGTGTGCATCATATGCCGACGTCGGTTTAAATTCATACTGATCCAGGTTAAACTTACCAAGGGCACAGATAGTGGCCTCGGTTAAGCCACGGGCTGTGAGCACAGGACCCTTAGGCAAACTTGCAACATTTGTGAATAAACTAAACAGGACCCGCTCTCCATTCGGAAAAGAGACACTGGCACTTTACCTCAAATCATCAACAAACGCATGAAAAATTACTAGTGTGTCAGAATGTGATGAAGCTGAAAATATGGTAAAGAACTGATCATCGGAACAATAACGCCGGGAAAGAAAATTGCATATCTAATCCGAACTGTGTCTCATTTCAATTGAATCCTGTTTGCAGTTTTGAAGGTGCTTTCTTTCTGTGTTAGGCGCTTTTATTCCCTAAACCCATATCGGAGTTCACACAGAATTAAATGCTCCAGAGTTCAACAGAGCAATTATAGAGGGCAGCAATTAGTTGGTAGTTTTGAAAGGTAGCCCGCCTTACTCCACTGCTCCTTGTTAACGTTTGAAAGGCGGCTAATTTAATCAGCCTGTCCAGAAATGTTATGGCACATTCTTGGGGGAGGTGAGACTTGAAGCCAGGCATTCTGACTCAGAAGACAAACACTATCACTGTGCCCCAAACCTTAATATTCCCACGTGGTTTATTGTTAAGAACCAATTGCCTATTTTTTTCGTAGAATCTGCCCCACCCCCCGACAGGATTCAACTTTAAATAAATCTCAACTTTAAATAAATCTCAACTTTCCCTTCGTTGCTGTTCCGTATACGTTTACTATTCTCTGTATATGGTAATCTTTCGATTCGTTTAATTTCAACGGCGTAGAGCCAGAATATCCAGTCCTTACTCAAAAACAGGCTGCAGTCCGTCCTCTTGTACCCCTTCGTGAAACTCTACTGTATCTAAAAACCACACATTAAAAGCTTCAAAACTCACCCCTGTCACAAGAAACTCCATGAGCCCATCTGCAATAAAATTTAAATTTTTGAGAATTTCAGCAGGTCTGGCAGCACCTCTAGACAAGTTTGACAGATAACATTTCAAGTCCGATATGATTTTTTAATTCAGTCTGGAGATGTGAAAACCTTTATCACATAGTGTGACTCTCTCACGAGCTGCGCTCAATTAGTCTACAAATTTCAGAGTTAGTCGTTTGGGGCGGGGCGCTCGTGGTGCAGAGGAGTCCCCGAACCGAAAGTCCTGAGTTTGGGGAGGTGGTAAAGTGGTGGTATTTTCACTGGACTGTTGATCCAGAGACAAAAGGTAATGTTCTGGGGACTCGGGTTCAAATCCCCCCACAGGCAGACGGTGGAATTTAAATTCAATGAAAATCTGGAATTAAAGGTGTCTATTGATGATCGTGAATCCATTGTCAATTGTCGGGAAAAACCCACCTAGTTCACTAGTGCCCTTTAAGGTCTGGCCTACATGTGACTCCAGACCCTCAGCAATGTGGTTGACTCTTAAGTGCCCAGAAGGCAGTTAGGGATGGGCAATAAATACTGCTAGCCAGTGATGCCCTCATTCTGTGAATGAATTAAAAAAAAGTCCCACCTGCTGCAGAGATGTGTACACATTTCTGACCAGGATGATTTGAAAAATAGTTGAAAAAAAAAAGTAATTCACCAATACTCTTGCTGCTTTTGAGACGTGGGCACTGCAGGGAGTAAAATGCTTTATCTCTTCCTCTCCCCTACCTTTGATGGTTTGTATTGCCCTTAACAGGCTTTACCTATGACTTATTCAACTGGAAGCACAGATTATTTACTGGTGGTGCTTAATGGATTTTTAAAAAAGTGATTTGGAAAGGGGTGAAAAATACTTACAGTTATGTGTAAGAGCACTTCTGATGCAAGGGAAAAAAAAGTCAGCCATCGTCACCATTGTGGATGACCACTATCTGACCTTCCTTACTACCAGCCTGGACAACTTTATTGCCATTACACTCCTGCATTTCATTAATAGTTACTGGCAATTCAGAACTTTCCTCTCAACTTTAAGCATCGATCAAGGACAGAGTTTTAAAGTGTTTTACAAAAGGAACAAACGTGAGCTGAGAGAAACACTTTTTCAGACAGCAAGTATTTAGGGTCTGAACTGCACTGCCTAGAAGTGTGTGGCAGCAGGTTTAATTGAGGCATTCAAGAGGGCAATAGATAATTATTTAAATAGAAACAATGTGCAGGGTTACAAGGGAAAGGCAGGAGATTTACACTAAGACAAAATATCTAGAGACATGACGATCCAAAATAGCCTCTAACAATTCTGCAGACCTCTTCTTACCAGTTTTCCTATAATCAACAAATTTAAAAAATTGAAACTTATCTAATAACTGATTTAACATGCACATTATTCTACTTTGACAGTGACCAGTTTTATGTTACAGGCCTTCATTCTTATTAAAAAGAATTAACTCTAAAGAAATTAAGCCATGATAAGAAATCCTACTGGAATTTATCACCCTGAAGAGTAAGAATTATCAATTACATACATTTGGACAAAACAAACGTGCACTTATATAGCATCATATGCAAACTTTCGATGTGAAAAAGTGCTTTACAGGTAACTAGTTACATTTTAAAGTATGGTCGTTGTAGTGTGAGGCACCATGGCATTCAATTTGCACACTATTCATAAACAGCAATAAGAGAAATGATTTTAAGAGAGTGATGATTTGTTAAGGAATAACTCTTGTCTAGGACACTAGAAGAACATACCTGCTCTTCACTGAACAGTACTGTGGGATTTTTCTTAACATCCATCTCACCTAAAAGCACCATGATCAATACAACGGTTCCTCCATACTCTGGTGAAGTGTAAGTTTAGATTATGTATTCATGTCTCTGGTGTGGGCTGGGACCCACAACCTTCCAACTCAACAGAAAAGAATGGCTACTTTGGTTATAAGTGATCAATTCTGGTTTGACTAATTTTACTTATCAAAAAGGAGTTCCTAATACTCAAGTATTTTAAATTCTACTGTATCAATCACACACAGCTCTACAACAGTTTTTACAGATGATCAAAACTCAAGAATATGTGCTCGTACTTTGGTTCACAATCTCACTTAAAACTCAGTTGATAAATGTACCATCCAGTTCAACAGCAAAGCTACAGACTCAGGAAAGTGGCAAGCTCCATCACTCATCTTAACTGGGGACAGCAGAAAGGGTGATCTAGCTGGGCAAGAAAAGTCAGCTGTACATCAGACCACTTCCACAAAGTTTCTGGACTTGGACAGGGCTGAATATAAAGAAGGATGTCACAGTGAATTCCTACTTACTGTCCAAGTGCACAGATGATAAACAGTAAGATGGTAGTTGACATTAATAGAACTGTATGTGAAAGAATATGCTGCTGGGTCATTACGGTGGCACAGAAAATTGACAAGATATTCTTCACAATCTGGGCACATAAATTTTGAGGGCTTGGTTTGGAGTGAAAAAAAGTACTCTTTATGTTCACAACTGACAATGGAACATCAGAATAAAGAGACTGTAGTTCTAAAATAAACTTCAGACAAACTTTCAAGGCAGTGAAAAGTTTTTATCATTGTCCAGGTACAATGGAAGAAAATATTGTGTCAATTTATCTATCATACCCTGGTCTCAGAATTATGAACACACTAAAAATAAATCTGCTCTTAATGATGTTTAGGATTTTGAATTGTTTTAAACTGAATGAATGACTATTCCAAATCTTTTAGCAATTATGCAATTTGTTAATTATTTCAGACCCAAATGAAGTGTTACATAGAAATAAAAATATTAAGACAAAACGCTTGTTAAATCTTACAGTAGTCACCACTGACTTAATCATAAATCAGGAATAATCAGTACTTACAACATCAAGAGTCAGGTAAACAGCGGGTGATCCCTAGCTGAGCTCCGATGGACAATGTTGGAATGTAAAATTCTCCTTCAGCGTCCCTGGGCGGGGCTTGTTGTAGAATTACTCTCCTTTATATAAGATGGTTATCTGAGCCAGTGCGGGGGATAGTCCTGGCCAGAGGCTTTGTTCTGCAGTTGTGGTGGCAGGTAACCAATAGCAAACATCTACCCCCGCCACTGCCCACGCTAACAAGCCATAATTCAGCTTTCTCTTACACAACACTCTTGAGATTTGGGAACAATATGTTTTAATATTCATCTTGTTTTAATGTTCTGGTAAACAGTGAAAGGTTGTCACCAAGGTGACAGCAGAATTTCTTCTTTCACCTCTGCAGGTATTGTATTTTTTTTCATAAAATAAATCATCAATTTCTCTTGGAGTACTGCATTTCTAAATGTCGATTCAATTAGTTATACATTTGGCTCAGAATTAGTAGATAATGGGTTCAAGTCCCATGCTTGACTTTAATCTAAGCTGATCTTCCAATATAGGAGTGCATATTTGTTGATGCAGCCTCTCAGGGCTACCTGTTCCATTGGGCACCAAACGTCTCTCAGTACCATTGAAAAGAAGAGCAAAATGTTCTCCAGATGTCCTGACCGATATTCCTTCAACAACTAACAATCCAAACAGGTTGTTGGTCATTCAACTTAGTGCTGCATGTCGGATCCACACACGTGCAAATTACCTCACTGTGTTCATCAGTGTAACAGCAGCTGAGCTTCAGTGGTAACTGTTTGTGAGGCACACTGAACCAACGTAAAATCTCAAATATCCAAATAGAAATTGTTTTAATACACTTTTTTTTATTTGCAACACTTCCAACTCTAAAGAAATTCCCTGATTTTAACGCAGCATTAACATTAACAGCTCCCAAATTCCACCCCCTCCCCCCTCCAATTTGTATAAATACTGAAATAGACAAACTCTTATTTACAGACACAAATAGTTCACAGGTCAGCCCAAAAGTTAAAGGTTGCTGACCAAAGCGGACAAATATTTTGGAAAAGAAAAGCAGATAATGTTTAAAGGCCCAGTTTTTTGCTACTCTATACCACACCAATCACCATCCACATCAATCCACCAGATTACAAAACCACCACTTAGAAGAAGATATATGTCACGCACATGTTTCCTCGTGTGGCACGTGATTCTGTGGGACCTCAGTGAATCATATAGCGCTTTGTTCTTTAAGTACAAATCAGTTCTTCACAGTACCCTTCCCCACCCCACAAGCTGTTACATTGGAAGATTATGTACGGAATGGAATCTATTGAAAACTGTGTCTGTGTGAAACAATTGTATACATGTGCTTAAGAAACGTTTCAGAGTTAGGACCATTATTACACATTATACGCTTCTGTGTAAAAAATAAAATTCAAATACATGGTAACTTCTTTTCATTATACATTTGTGTCCCATCAAACTTTATGAAATGGAGTCCAATCACTTGTGAAGCAAAAGCATTGCTACATGGTAATGCATATCTGGGCTCTTGCGAACACTGTGGTTACAAGGATGGGACAGATGTTCTGGTAGAGATGCACTATTGATGGAAATGAAAAATCCCAAAGCTGCAGCCTGAGAGTCCTGAATCCTGCTGGCTCGGGCACCATGGATTCCCAGTAGGTTCCATCTCCAAGAATCTCATCAGAAAAGAATAGTCAGTTATGGTCTCTCAGGATTGCAATTTCAAAGGAGAAGGCAGAAGGCTACCCCATGTCAAAACTGAACCCAGTGAGTGCTCTGGGTCACTTGGGTGGTAGCAGGGCTGAGGAACAAGAAATTTAAAATTATCAGAAGGCATTTAATAGAAAATATATTGTTTTAATTTTTTAAAAAAATTATTCTTTCATGCAATGTAGCCATTGCTGGCAAGGCCCAATCCTAATTGCCTTTGAATGGAGTGGCATGCTAGGCCCAGGATAGTTACCAGTCAACCACATTATTGTGGGGTCAGGATCTTAATGACAGCCATTGATATGGGCATGGTCACCAATACTTTCAAATTCAGATTTTATTAAATTAATTTTAAACTCCTCCAGCTGCCATGCTGAAATTTGTATCCATGTTTCCACAGCACTTGCCTGGAACTCTGGATTACTAATCAAGAGACATTGCTGTTACATCTCCATCTCACTCAACTACCATGATTTAGACAGATATTATGACGCAGTTACTGTGTACAGCTATCCCTCATTTAGCACATTTAACATATTCCCAAAAACAGCATGCTAGATTCTGAGAGATAATATTTATAATTATTTGGAAAAGCACAGTGTGATTAGAAATAGACAGCATGGTTTTGAGAGGGGCAGGTCATGCCTCACAAGCCTTATTGAATTCTTTGTGGATGTGACAAAACACATTGATGAAGGTCAAGCAGTGGATGTGGTGTATATGGATTTTAGCAAGGCATTTGATAAGGTCCCCATGGTAGGCTCATTCAGAAAATTAGGAGGCATGGGATTCAGGGAAATGTGGCCGTCTAGACACAGAATTGGCTGTCCAATAGAAGACAGAGGGTGGTAGTAGATGGAAAGTATTCAGCCTGGAGCTTGGTGACCAGTGGTGTTCCGCAGGGATCTGTACTGGGACCTCTGCTCTTTGTGATCTTTATAAATGACTTGGATGAGGAAGTGGAAAGGTGGATTAGTAAGTTTGCCGACGACCGGAAGGTTGGTGGAGTTGTGGACAGTGTGAGGGCTGTTGTAGGTTGCAACAGGACATTGGCAGGATGCAGAGTTGGGCAGAGAAGTGGCAGATGGAATTCAATGTGGAAAAATGTGAAGTGATTCATTTTGGAAGGTCAAATTCGAATGCAGAATACAGGGTTAATGGCAGGATTCTTGGCAGTGTAGAAGAACAGAGGGATCTTGGGATCCACCTCCACAGATCCCTCAAAGTTGCTACCCAAATTGATAGGGCTGTTAAGAAGGCATATGGTGTGTTGGCTTTCATCAGCAGGGGAATTGAGTTTAAGAGCTGTGAAGTTATGCTGCAGTTCTATAAAACTGTGGTTAAACTACACGTGCAATATTGTGTTCGGTTTTGGTCAACTCATTATAGGAAGGATGTGGAAGCTTTAGAGGGTGCAGAGGAGATTTACCAGAATGCTGCCTGGACTGGAGGGCAGGTCTTATGAGGAAAGGTTGAGGGAGCTAGGGCTTTTTTCATTGGAGTGAAGAAGGATGAGAGGTGACTTGATACAGGTGTATAAGATGACGAGAGGCACAGATAGAGTGGATACCCAGAGACTTTTTCCCAGGGCAGAAACGACTATTACGAGGGGGCATAATTTTAAGGTGACTGGGGGAAGGTATGGGGAGATGTCAGAGGTAGGTTCTTTACACAGAGAGTAGTGGGTGTGTGGCATGCATTTCTGGCAGTGGTAGTTGAGTCAGATGATTTGGGGACATTTAAATGACCCTTAGATAAGCATATGGATGATAGTAAAATGTAGAGTACGCAGGGTAGTTTGATCTTAGAGTAGGGTAATAGGTCGGCACAACATCATACGCTGAAGGGCTTGTACTGTGCTGTACTATTCTATGTTCTAAATTAACATACATTTCCAGTGAGGAGTGAACACCAGGCGTGACGTTCTGGATCACAACCGGGCCCAGAATCATGGCATCACAACCAGCTGTTAGCCAGCAGGATCCCAAGAAGACACTAAGCTCTGAATGGAGTTATTGCTGGGAGAGTCCAGAGTGGCTGCAGGCAAACACCCCACGCCAGAAGAGGAAGGGAAAGATTTTATTCCAATTGGGAGAGGGCTGGAATCAATTCCTATCCCATTAGAAAAGCCTGGGAATCACTCCCATTCCACAATGTAGGGCCTGTGGTTGCGTCACTTCTCAATAGGAGAAGATGAAATACTTCATTGTGTGGTTGTTGATTTGCTCACTGAGCTGGTATGTTTGTTTGCAAATGTTTTGTCATCATGCTAGGTAACATCATTAATGCGCCTCTGGTAAAGTGTCGGTGTTCTGTCCCGCTTGCTATTTACGTGTCTTGTTTTGTTGGGGTGGGTGGCATCACTTCTGGATTTGTTTCTTTGTGGTTGGTATATGGAATCTAGCTCTACATGTTGGTTAATGGAGTTCCAGTTTGAGTGCCAGGCCTCCAGGAATTCTCATGCGTGTCTTTGCTTGGCTTGTCCTAGGATGGCTATGTTGTTCCAGTTGAATCGGTGTCCTTCTTTGTCCATGTGTATTGAAAAGTGTGATAGTTGGTCATCCTGGGCTTCCTCCAGTGTCGCAATGATGCCACCCGCAAACTGGAGGAGCAGCACCTCATATTCCACCTCAGAAGCCTACAGTCCAATGGCCTAAATGTGGATTTTACCTGTTTCAAAATCTCCCCACCACCCTGGCCTCATCCCATTACCAATGCTCCCTCTCATCCCCACCTCCCTGACCTGACACAGCCTGTCCATCTTCTCTTCCACCTCGCTGACCAATCCCCACCACTCCCTACCTGCACTCATCTATCTCCATTCCACCTACTGACCCGAAACGTTAACTTTCCTGCTCCTTTGATGCTGCCTGGCCTGCTGTGTTTCTCCAGCTTCACACTGTGTTATCTCTGACTCCAGCATCGGCAGTTCTTACTATCTCAGATAGTTGGTCATGTCTCTTGGTAGCTAGTTGGTGTTCATAAATCCTGATGGCTAGTTTCCTTCCGGTTTGCCCAATGTAAAGTTTTTGGCAGTCTTTGCATGGTATCTTGTAAATAACATAGGTATTGTTAGTGGTGGTTGTTGGATGCTTTATTCTTGTCAGTAGGTGTTGTAGTGTAGCCATCAGTTTGTGGGCTACCATGATTCCTAGGGGACGGAGTAATCTGGTGGTTATTTCAGAAATGTCTTTAATGTATGGAAGGTTGACTAGTATCTCTGGACATGTCGTGCCTTCCTGTTATGGTCTGTTGTGTAGGTATCGACAGACAATGCTTTTTGGGTAATTATTGTTTCTAAAGACACTGTATAGGTATTCTTCCACAGCTTTGTGTAGCTCCGGGGTGCTGTAGTGTGTTGCAGCTCGCTTGAAGTGTTTTGATGCAGCTCCGTTTGTGGGTATTGGGATGACTGCACGTAGAGCTGGACCATATATACAAACCACTAAGAAACAAATCCGGAAGTGATGCCACCCACCCCAACAAATCAAGACACATAAGTAGTAAGCGGGACAGAACAGCGACGCTTCACTAGAGGCACTGATGATGCTACCTAGCATGCAAACAAACTTCCCAGCTCAGTGAGCAAGTCAACAACCACATCAACAAATCTTCTCAAAAAACTTGAATATTTCATTATCCCACTAAGAAAGATGGGAACATTGATGAGCAATCCATTCAGTCCCTTGAGCCTTTTCCACTGTGTTAAACAAAACTGGGCTCACAGGCAGCACCACTATTCACAAAAGTTCCCTTTTCTTTGAAAACTGCTACAAATTGAGAAAAACACTCTGAAGTAAGTCACTGTAATTCGTTTTAACTAGTTTACCTACACTAAAGAGAAATTTAAAGTGGATAGGACACAAACCTAGTTGCTGCTGCAAAGTCTCCCCAAAGGTCAGTTGTGGCAGTATGAGAAGCCAAAGCAGGAGATGGATTTGGGGCATCAAAGCCTCCCAGTAATTCTGTAAAAAATATAAATGTATAAGTAATATAAATACAAATGAAACCAGCAGGCACTACTCAAAGCAAAATGAATCAATTAATCAATAAAAGCTGAATTCACAGAGGCAGCACACACCAGATTCAAGAACTAACCCAGCAAGCACAGAGAGTACAGAATCAATCCACAAAATCATGGTCAAAAGAAAAATCAGATAATAAATAGGACACTTGCAATACAACCGATCCCATTGTCTGAATATATCTTCAATACTACCACAACCTGTAATGCACCCACAATGTTTCACTGTTAAGACAGAACTATCTTATTCCTTTAAAGTTACTGTTCAAGCTATCTATTTGAGGAAGTGGTCTAAATAGACAAAGCCAAGCAGCTTATCAACTCAAAGATCATTTATGGCTGCTCAGATTATATTTCTATGTCAAAGTAACTCAAATGAAATAACCATTTCTTCCCTTTCAGCTTCTTATAACCCGATTATCAGTCATGGCACAAGTTAACAAGACCACACAGTGAAGCTTGAATTTTTCTGAAGCACTCTACCTGTAGAAGATGACTGTGTAGGCTGTTGTGTCATGCCTTGTGACCCTGGCGGTGGCAGCAGAATTGGTGTTTTAGTCCCTGGAGGTGGTGGTAGTAGGCCTATTCCAGTACCTGTTAGACGTGGTTTAGTCGATGAGTTCTCCTTTTTCCGTACATTCTGAAAATTAAAACGGGTTGGAAATGGTTTTGACTGTACTAAGATAATAAATTGGTTTCTTTTTTATTCAGTTAATGTCTCTTTCTGCTACTCTTCAACAAACTGCTAATGTAGCTCACATTTTCTTAAAAACAAAACACGGAATTCCTAAACTCTTCTTTCATATCCTGCTGTTTCTGTACCTTTTCTCTTATTACTTTAAATCACTTGGAACTTCTTCTACCCTGACTGTTTTGGAGACTGCTAAATTGCACTGCTGCTGATACTACAGACCTTTTCTCTGCGAATGATATTTTTCCCTGAAAGAAACCATCTTTCTCTATCTCCCACATTAAAGGATATATTGTTGCTAAGCAATAAGGTCAATTTTCTTTTCTCTCTTCTACACTTACATTGAATTACACATCTCAATGGTTTTAAAGACCTCACTTAGATGCACATAACATCAGACAACCTGCACCACTCTCAGAACTTAAAAATGAAACTAAAACTATATCCTTCCTTAACTCTGCTTTCTCTCCACAGATGCTGCAGGACCTGTTTCCCAAGAATTTGTTTTGTTTCTGATTTCCAGCATCCAAGGTTCTTTGAGTTTCTTTTCCTATATCCTTCCCTTCTGGGCACACATGATGGTTTCGTCCACTTAGGAACCCAAGTTTCAGAATTATAACAACATAACATAACATAATCATGAAGCATCATCACAGTTTGAAGGAGCTTCTTCCCACGTCGGATTTAAAGGTATTTCCAGTAGCTGATATCTTTGACCTTTGGTCACGTAATCTGGTCTTATTATAAATAATAGATGCACGATTATTTTAATATTCAAATCTTCTGTGCCTCACCCCAATATTTAGCTTGATGGTCTGCCCCTCTTTAAATCCTAAATCCAATTTAGGTCCGGAGTCTGGGTTCTGAGCTTGTTTGGCGAGTTCACTCTGCTGCTTGACCCATCTACAAAAGAAAGAAAGCACAGCCTGTTGCTTGGGAATAGATGAAGCTTTGTAAACCACAACTTAGAACAAAAATTAGATCTTAACTTAAAATAAGCAAATGTTTATCTTTTTGCATTGTCTTCATATATGGTTTAGTTCATACTGACTAACTCCAATTTTATAAATACCTGTAAGACTCCAAATTGGAGCTTTGACAGTGTTGCCAAGTTGCTGCCACTTCAAGTTGAAAGGTTGAAATATGATCTCTTGCATACAATTACCTACATACAAAAACCCTACATAATTTACTCCATTTACTTTCGACAGATCTTTGCAATTATTGTTCTCACGTTTAATCCGATTCCTCTGAAGTCCTCAATCAAAATATGTCAGTACTAAAATTTCAGGCAACTTACTTGAAGTGATCCTGGAGACCGACATTAAAATCAAAAGCATCTCCCCGGTCAACAAATCCAATGCCAATGAATGCACGTCGCCCTGAAAAATGTAATGGGTTTTCTCAAGTGATATAATATTTCAAATTTCCACTTTACGTGCCCTCATTCCAGCCAGTTTATAGTAGTTTATCAATATAATATTACAGACAACCTCACAGAAACTACAGTCAGCCATTCAACCTCATCAAACCAATTTCAGCATTGATTTTGATCATGGCTGATCTGCACTTAAACTTAATTCACCTGGGTTTGCTCCAAACAATTATGTTCTGTTATTATTTCATTTGTCAGATAAAAATTTCTACATACTGACGCTATTTAATTCCTCTAACATTTTAAATATTTTGTTAAGGTCATCCCTGAACCATATGAACTTGCTGATATGAATCTTGCTGTTTTGTGAGATTACCAATGCTAAAAAAACAGATTAAAAAGAACATGCAGATACCAGGTTGTGCAGCTTACAACAGCTCAGTATTTAATTTTCATATCTGATAATGTGAGCTCAGGGACTGCAGACTTCACAAATTTAAATTGCTCTAACCCAGTTACGTATGCAGCTCCCTTGTGGCCTTAGATAAAGTCACCTGGCGAAAGCTCTTAAGGTGTAATGTCTATAGGTTTTACCACACTTAGGAGTGAATTTAAGCAAGGGAAGTGAAAAAAACAGCCACTGTATATAGAGATAACAAGCATGGGGCTGGATGAACACAGCAGGTCAAGCAGCATCATAGGAGCAGGAAAACTTGACGTTTCGGGCCTAAACCCTTCATCAGAAATGGGGGAGGGGAAGAGGGTTCTGAAATAAATAGGGAGAGAGGGGGAGGCGGATAGAGGATGGATAGAGGAGAGGATAGGTGGAGAGGAGGCAGACAAGTCGAAGAGGCGGGGATGGAGCCAGTAAAGGTGAGTGTAGGTAGGGGGGTAGGGAGGAGATAGGTCAGTCCAGGGAGGACGGACAGGTCAAGGGGGCGGGATGATGTTAGTAGATAGGAGATGGGGGTGTGGCTTGAGGTGAGAGGAAAAACAGGTTAGGGAGGTGGAGATGAGCTGGGCTGGTTTTGGGATGCGGTTGGGGGAGGGGAGATTTTGAAACTTGTGAAATCCACATTGATGCCATTGGGCTGCAGGGTTCCCAGGCTGAATATGATTTGCTGTTCCTGCAGCCTTCGGGTGGCATCACTGTGGCATTGTAGGAGGCCAAGGATGGACATGTCATCTGAGGAATGGGAGGGGGAGTTGAAATGGTTCGCGACTGGGAGGTGCAGTTGTTTGTTGCGAACTGAAACTGCCACTGTATATAGGTCTGTTCGTTATTCAATAATATATGGAACAAAGGAAGGAAGTGTGTGCAATGACCTTGTTTCCACCTCCTAGCCCCTATTACTGAACACAACGATATAAAGCAACAGTGAAATTTTTGCTTGCAATCTTTCCAAATTTACAACCCGTACTTCAACCTACAGTGTAGCATAAAATTGCCATGAATGCATTATTTCCTTTCATCTCTTTTGACGGTTGCGATTTGTGTGCATCCCACTCCAGGTCTTGAGCTTGTTATCTTGGCTGAGGGAGGACTGGAGTGTTGTAGGCACTGCCGTTCAGCTGATACATAATTTGAGGGTCTTTTTTCTGCCCAGGGGCATGACACTACTGTAACAGGTGTAGAAAGCTCTGTTGCTGTCCTGGTCTTGGGAACCAGTGTAGCATTCAGTTTTTCGAGCCTGCTTCACCATTCAATGAGATCATAGTTAATGTGATGACGATGGTTTCAAATCCACATTCCTACCTGGCTCTCATACCCCTCAAAAATTTATATAACTGTGCCTCAAAGAAATGCAATGAACTGCTTTTTGGGAAAGGAAATTTCATATACTAATGATCTCAAGAAAGATAAAACTCTGATCTTCATTTTAAAACTGAGAAGTCTCATTTTTAAATTTTGCACCCTAACTCTAGTCTTGCCTACAAGAGGTCAAACACCAGATAGATCAGATGAACTGATCTTGCTAGTTGAAGGATCAGTCCATGGACACAAGAGTTACCATCATCACATACAAATGGCAATGCACCCCCAAGCTGTGCATGCTTGCAACAACTGGGACAATAGGTAGGGGGACAGATAGTGTTGAGGGAGCATATGAACATGAAGATGTTTCCACAAGTGTGAGAGACTAGGGCCCAAGGGCACAGCCTCAGAGTGTAGGCATGACTCCTTAGAACTGAAAGGAGTTGGAATTTCTTCAGCCAGAGTAGTGAATCCATGGAACTCACTGCCACGGGAAGTTTGGAGGCCACGTCATTGATTATCTTTAAGACGGTGACAGATTGCTTCCTTTACTAATCAAGAACCTAAGGTACAGGAGAAGGCAGGAGAACGGGGTTGAGAAATATGTCAGCCATGACCAAATGGAAGCCCAGACTCTTTGGGCCAAAGGACTTAATTCTGCTTCTGTATTTTATGGTCTTATGGTACCACATAGGGGCAAACAGGCACAAACTCCCTTTAAAATGCAAATTTTTGAAACTGCATGGCAACTTTAAAGGGACCACGCAGCACAGTAAATGAGACAGACAAAGGCGAGGGTTTTTAAATGCCGTGGGAAGCATTATTACATCAAAGGCGCTACATAAATACAAGTCGTTGCTATCGAAATTAGATGGAACACTGGTGCACATCAGGAAAGAAAGCAATTTATTTTATGTGAAACATTTAGGCATACTCTAAACTGGTCAATAAGGCATGGTACGAATAAAAATTCATTCTTTCATGTTTTGTCTCTTTCTCACTTATTATGGGATTTTCCAGTCGTAACCGCAGATCACAATGTAGACAGTGTTATAACAGAACCTAGAAGCACAAACTAATCCACATGCAGCTAAAGATGTTGTGAATCACCTCAAGCAGCCAAAGCCACAGAATTCAGTAAAACTATGCACAAATTTAGTTACCCTGCAGCGAAAATAATGCAAACTTCCATGTCCTTCAGCGCATTATGGTAACGCTAAAGAGCTAACAGCTTCCAACATTAGGCTTGAATAAAATCCCAAGGTAGAATTACCATTTCCATCTTCGATGCGAATGACAAAGTATCTGCTTGAATCAACAACACTCTCCACTGCAATCCCAGGAAACTGGTCCACTGGGGATTGTGCGAACAACTCTCCTGAAGAGAAAAACAAGCAAACAATACTGGGTTATATACCATTCCCTTCAGCATTTCAGCAACAACTTTTGTTACCCACTGGTAGATTGCTCCAACGTTCTTAAACTCACAACAGAGCATACCTGTTAAACATTCAGAGATAGTATGAACTGCAGATGCTGGAGTCAGACATAACACTGTGGAGCTAGAGGAGCACAGCAGACCAGGCAGCATCAGAGGTGCAGGAAACTTGACGTTTCGGGTCAGGACCCTTCTTCAGTCCCGACGTGAAACATCAACTTTCCTGCTCCTCTGAAGCTGCCTGGCCTGCTGTGTTCCTCCAGCTCCACACTGTGTTACACCTGTTAAACACAGCTAGTTATCAAAAACACACTCAATAAGGAACAAGTACTTTCAGCACACACATTTTGTTGGGCCAGCTATCTATAATTGATGCATTCCGGTGTCAGGAATGTGAGCACTACAATTTCATTTGATAATATTGTGGGGTAAGTTTTATAAGAGGGAGCACGAAATTCCCTTGCAACGGGTTAAAATCATAGCAGCAACTAGCAGTTCATTCTAATTCAAAAAAATATTGATAAAGACACCGTGTACTCACCTTTTTTGAGCTTAGTTTTCCAAGTGCAATGTGAACAGGGACGTTCATTTGATGTGAACAGTGTGTACACTATTTCTCAGGGTGTTGGGAGGAATCTTTCAGCAGACAATTCAAAGCAAGTAACAAGATGACGTAGACAGGTTGGTCAAATGGGCTGAACACTGGCAAATGGAATTTAATCTTGAAAAGTAAGAGGTGATGCATTTTGGGAGGAATAACAAGGCAAGGGAGGACACATTGAATGGCAGGACTCTAGGAAGCACAGAGGATCAGAGGGATCTTGCGCGAATGTCCACAGATCCTTGAAAGCAGAAAGAGAGGTAGATAAGATGGTTAAGGCAGAATATGGGATATTGCCTTTATTAATCAAGGCATTGGAATACAAGAGCAAGGAGATTTAGACAGAGCTATATACAACATTATATAGTCCACAGATGGAGTAGTCTGTGCAGTTGTGGTTGCAGCACTATAGGATGCGATTGAACTAAAGAGGTAGCAGAGGACATTCACCAGGATTTTGCCTTGGCTGGAGAGATTCAGCTATAAAGACAGACTGGATAAGCTGGGGCTGGTTTCCTTAGAGAGGAGAAGGCTGAGGGGATGTGATTGAGGCATATTAAGTTGAGGGTGCATGGATAGGGAGGAACATTTCCCTTAGTACAGGGGTCAATAACCAGACTGCAACATTTTAAAGCAAGGAGCAGGAGGTCTAGAGGGGATTTGAGGATTTTTATTTTTACCCAGAAGGTAGTGGAAATCTGGAAATCACTGCCCAGAAGGGTGTAGAAGCAGGCAAAATTACAACATAAAAGAAGTATTTAATTAAGCAGCTGAAATGCAATGGCATACAAGGGGGCCAAATGCTGGTAAATGGGATTAGAGTAGATGAATGCTTGATTACTGGCATGGGTACAACAGACCAAAGGGGCTTCTTCCATGCTGTAAAATCTCTAGACTTTCTAAGCATGCTGTCTGAACTGAAAACTGATTATCTCACAAGAATATTGAATTTTTGATTTCCAGAAAATACCTGAAATCTTGTCTTCCAATTTAATGTAAGCAGTATTTCCTTTTGCTGTTATCCGGAGTCTCCCAGTCCAATCAGGTTGGTCCAACTTCCAATCTGCAGCTCTGAGCAGGAAAAGAGAACATCTTTATAATGATGCTTCTTGAAAATAAAACATCCTCTGGTCAGACACATCAGTGCTGCTGTGTACTTCAACAGCTGCAAATATCACTGACCCCAATAATATTCAGCAGCAAACATAGTCAGCCCTTCACACTTGACACACAAGCACACCTAGAGGCTTATTCCCTTGACATCTGAAATATCTTGGAGCAATACAATGTTAGTTAAGCTAAGTCATATTCAAATAACAAGCCATCATCTGAGGTCAGTATCTTCAGCACTAGCCAGGGTGAACCTTGGCTGGTGGAGTTTTTTTCCAGTTAGTAATAAAACAGATATAATAACATTCTCCCACCATATTACTTTGGAAACTAGCAAATTATCAGATTGGCCAAGATATAATTTTGTACATGGAAATACAGATAGACAGGCCTATACCTGAAAATAACAGCACCCCAATATTATAAAGAATACTGATGACTCATGACAAAAAAGTAGTCTACATTACCAATGTTTTTCTCACCCAAATTTGTTTAAAGTATAAGTTCAAGTACCAGATAATGAACACTCAGAGCGAAGCATAGGAAAATTTGGAACATTCCAATGTTACCATCCTCACTGAATCCTTTATTTCTGATTTGGTCAGCTCAACTTTCCTAGAGATTTTCTTTGATTCATTGTTGGACACTGTTCACAAGCCCTGACAAACCTCCACCATCTCAGACAACAGGTCATTATTCAGATCTAACTCCAAATAGCATTGGCAGTTTATTCCAATGTAGGAAACCATAAGAGTCAAATTTTTTGCTGTGCCATTCTCTAATGTCCACATGGGTGCACTTTGAGTGTCATTAACAATTCGACATCCTTCATGCTTCGATCTCTTTTTTCAAACCAGGGATGTCAAATTGTTGCCTTGGCTCAGATCCGATCAAATCAGGGCATGTGACTTGTGTTTGGCTTAATTTCTTCTGAAATATGGATAGTTGAACTTGAAAAATTCTCAGCTTCCCCCTCAGCCATTGTTGCCTCTCTGAACAATACAGTTCGGGTAGATTACTTGGAACATGTGGGTTTGTGTACTTCAGTTACTGAAAACAAAGGTGGCAATACAAGAAGGATAGGCAGTGCACCACGTCACTTAATTTTCATTAGCGTGAACTGTTAAACAATTCAATTGTTCTATGGTACCTCTATCTGTACTCAGTTTCATATTCTGCACACAAAATTGTGAAATGTTTTAAAAAAAAACAGAATACAATGACCTCCCAAGACAAACAAGATATAATGAAACATGATCCAAGAACATCCTAATAATGGCTTTGAGTTTCTCTTCCTCATCTGCCACTAAGAATTTGAGATAGAGAAACTTTCAAAAATGTTCACAGTTCCGGAAAATAGAAGAAAGAATCATTTCGCCCAACCTAGCACAATCAGCCCAGGGTGAATTCACAATTGTCAAAGGCATAAAGTTATTTAGCAAAATGATGAAATTCTACTGCTTAATCTAGCTGTTCAGGTTTCAGCTCTGGCAGCGTAAGTAACACTCTGATCTCTGAGTCAAAAGGTTGGGGGTTCAAGTCTGATTCCAGAGATGGAGTCAAGCATGGTACCATTTTGTCACATTAATCCTTCCCAAGTTCATCATCAAGATTCGGAGGAAGCTCACTGATGTCTTCTGGGACAATGGAACACTTGATTTCTGTTGGGGCCCTGGTTTCCTGTTTGCAGATAATTCAGATGCTGATGCTTCTAGATCCAGATTGTAACTCTGCTTTCAGACCCTGAAGAAACATCTCAAAGTGAAAAAGCCTTTCAATGACATGCGCTGGAAATGATTTTCTTTGTTCAGATACAGACTTACTAATCATAGCTGCATTCATGTATGATCCAAGCTGCATGGCGTAAACATAGACCCATGAGATTTTCCTGTCCTTTACCAAGATTCGATAGGGACAGGAACACAATTACCTCGAGCTGGAGCTTTCCTCTGTCTAGGGTAAAGGTTGAATTAGCAGAGCAGCTGCTTGATAATTAGCCACTTGTGGGCTTGGGCAACATGCAAGTGGAAGCAAGAGCCCAGGTGCAAAATAACAACAGTTGGGATAGCTGGTAGAGGTGTGAAGTGAAATTTATGTCAAAAGAGCAGTGATCAACCTGCAGGTGTTGAACCAAAACAGTGCCAAAGTCTCAAATGTTGAAAGTCAGTCCATCTTGACTCCGCTGGATATATGTTTCAGTATGGAGAGATCCTGCATGAGCCTCAAACCTTCTTTCAACTTGACTAAGTTCACTGAAACAATTGCATGCTGTTTCACAGGAAATTCTTCCACAGCCTGCTCCTGCACACTGTCCACTTCCTCACCCTCAACCTGGCATGTTTCCAACAGAGGCCACAATGGAGGACTTTTGATAAAGGATAAAGCATACTGCATTACATGGAGTAGCATGCAACCACTTGTTTAAAACATTTTTAGACTTCCAGGAACTTATCTGACTTTTGAAGCCTGGAAGAGTCCCATGTGCATATTTAGTTTGACAGCTTGTAGCCCTTGGGATTGTTTCTTTTCCTTTCGTTATGCCTCAGTTCCAAAGTGTCTTGTGGAATTGATGAGTAAAAATGCCTACTCCAAAACCTTAAAAATCTGGACCGATATTCCAACGTGGCACCAAGGGAAGCTGCACTGCTGAAGGTATCGATATTTGCACAGCTGCACCTCAAAAATATTCCATTGGCTGTGAAATGTTATGTGAAGTTTAGAGGACAATAAGGCATTATACAAATGCATGTGTTCCTTTTAGTATTTGCAACTAATATAAAACATATGCCTTGCAAAGAGAAAGCTCCCTCCGCCTGTACACAAACTTTGCCATATCTCTCAGAAATGCCAAATTTGGTTCAATGCATTGAAATGTTACACCCTCTAATATATCAAAAAAACCTCCCCTCTCTAAGGCAGTGATCCTTTGAAGATGCTCTGCAAGACGTTGCTCAAGTGCTCATCCTTCATGCAAATACTTTGACTAGTTATTTCATTGTAAAGAAACAAAGCCAAGCCCAATCCTGATGTCCAGAGAAAGGCATTATTGAGCTATAAAGAGTATGTGGCAAGCAGAAACAGGAACTCTGGCAGACGTCCCTTTTAACAACCCAACTGTAACACACTTTACTCCCACACTTGGTAGTAGCAGCTAAGATAGTTGAGATCATCTTAAAACCTAGGTCAACATGTACAAGACAGCATTGATCTCCACGCCATATGCTTTGCTGCATAGAACAGTTCACGCCAGGCATTTCAAAGCTGGAATAGCACCATAGTACCATTTCTTTGCAAGGTTCTCCAAACATAATTTCAAGAATGATGCTCCAATAGCAGACTACAAGCCCAACATGGAGACACTAATCAATTAAAATCAGCTCAACTGGCAGGACATCTTGCTCATATGCCTGATAGCAGACTCCCGGAGCAACTGTTAATGTCAGAACTCAGTCATGGCAGCATACTTCTAGGTGCATAATGGAAATTTCCCAGGGATACCCTCCAAGCATTCCTGAAGAGGTCAAACATTCTTACTGATCCGTGGGAATACCTGGCTTCTAACTGACTGAAATTCTGAAAGCTCCTTGAGAAGGTATCAAACACATTGAGACTCTTTGGGAGCGCGCTATTGTGAAGTTAAACCTCAGAAACAGCATACAAACAGCTCAGCAGCCCAAACATCCTAGCATGGCTGTCCTGTATTTGGCAGAATCTGAAAACTGAGCATTGGACTTTCCTGCCATCTCAGAACTTAGCAAACCTGTGTGGAATCAAGTCAAATTTGATCCTAGTGGGGAACAGTCTAAAATCGAGAGAGAGGAGGAGAGCTTGGAAGTTCTTTGATCACTATGGCTCACTTTAACATTAACTGGTGAATAAAGCAACTGGACCACTGGACAAAACGTCAAAAACAAATACTTATTTATTCCTGACATTTAAGCCATGACCAATTTTAAGGGCAGAACAGTTTTCAGGGCTGAATGGCCTATTCTGGTTTCTGTATCAATGTCCTGTGCCTGAAGTAGTATAAACAGTTGAGTCACAAAGCTTCCAATCTGTATCACAAAGCTATTGATGTAGTCTATGCTGAATTATTTACAAGTAGTATCTTTTCATTGATTTTCCTTTCATTGAGATTTTCATGGATTATTTTGCTCAGCTCTCTGGATAAAACGAAACCTTGCACGCTTTACTTCTTGTTAGGCGTTTCCTTCCTCCATTTGTTCTAACTCTTCCTCTACGCCACAGTTTCTCTGACCACATGAAACATAGTTGGCATGCAAAGTTCAAACTGATCCAGCACGGTTCAAACTGATTTAGTCCTTCTTAGTAAAGCCATGTCAGCAAATAATCACATTGTTTATTTGGTACTCTACAATCACATTATATTTAGCAAATAAATTTGCAAAGTCAACATCCCTTAAGAAAACAAAATGCCTAATAGCATGAACCCTATCAAGCAGTAAAATAAAAGACACTGCATCATGGTGAGGAGAAACAAGCATCCTGACTGACAATACAGCCATTACAATTAACTCCAAAATCTCTGAGCGAGAATGGAGAGTGAGGATAAGAAGTATCAGCCAATTTTCACACTTGATTATCCATTGACCTTGATACTGGACAGGCACAGCAACTGCATTTATGTAATTCCCTTCATGTAGAAAATCATATCAAACCACTTCACAAAGGCACAAATGGACGCATAGTCAAAGGAAATACACCAAGGTGAGGCAGAAAGATTTGGCACTGAGGCAAGGGCAACAACAAAGGAAATTTTACATAAGCACAAGCAGACATTTTACTTTCTGACGAAAGGGTGTCAGCTAAACTCAATGCCAAGGTTGTGACCAATCTAATTCAACTGGAACTGTGGGGAGGGAAAAGGCTGGAATATGTGGCAACAACACACTTGTGGCTGCTGCTCATAACTACTGCTGCCATGGTACATCACGCTCAACTGTCCAGCACCACTCTAACACTTGACTGAAGGATATTAAGGATCACTTAATAACGAAGCTGGGTAAGCAAAGAATCACTGAAGAAGTAATAGAATCCCTAGTGTGGAAGCAGGCCATTCAGCCCATCAAGTCCACACCAAACCTCCAAACAGCAACCCGCACAGACCCACCCCTACTCTATCTTTGCATTTGCTGTGACTAACCAACCTACGCTGCACACCCCTGGACACAATGAGCAATTTAGCATGGCCACTCCACCTAATCAAGGAGATTAGCGGAGAGATATAACTAGGTGATTTTAATCTACATTAGAAATTGATTCCAAGTCTTTGGATGATGCTGTTCAAGATAGCATGCAAATAGAACCAAGGATAGATCTTTTGCGGGCTCCCGGGATAACAGTATAGTGACAGAAACCATTACTAAATGGTCTGCAGCTACCATTTGATATCCCACTACGCTAGGCAACAGAGAAAAGGCAGTTAAGTGAGATTGTTCAGATAGTACCCATCTCCACAGTCAACACCCTGTTCACACTCAAAATATCAGTAACTGGCTCAGGTTGTTGGGGACCATGTATCAGTCAGTAATTTCTTGACCATGTGGTAACTAAAAATGGGGCGAAACACTAAAACTCTGCCACCATATTGCAGTCAAGGCATACCACATTAC
Organism: Ginglymostoma cirratum; assembly: GCA_024137785.1. Lineage (NCBI taxonomy): Eukaryota > Metazoa > Chordata > Chondrichthyes > Orectolobiformes > Ginglymostomatidae > Ginglymostoma > Ginglymostoma cirratum. The sequence goes on along the minus strand of JAHRHZ010000004.1, from coordinate 21,250,461 downwards.
AGAGACAATGATTCAGCAAAGGAACATGCGCTGGGATTAACCCAGCTAGTGCATCCGTTTGAAGGGTAAAGAGTTGAAACAGAGCAAAACGTTAACAACAATACATGTTCTGCAGCAACAACAATGGCACTGACACTGGCTATCTCAATATGCTACCAGAAACATATGCTCTGTGATTTCATACAGAGGGATCAGCAGTGTGATGTTAACCAGCTGGAGCAGCAAACTGTCTGTGAATTCTGCTGGTGACTGTCACTTTTCATTTGCTCACAATTAATGGGACTCAGTACAGCGTAACTATTAGATGTGCCCAATTAATTATTTATCTGTTATATATATAATTTTACAATTCTTGTCCATATCATTTTTATGAACTAGCAACTTCCCCAATCAAGTGAGTTAGTTGCCTGTGTCCAACTGAAAGTGTTACAAAGCCAGCAATGGAATTGGGGTAGCAGCAACATGGAGTGAGAGAGATGGGTAGGCAGCAACATTATTGATGGACAAAATGCAAGAAATGGCTGGAGCCTTGTCACTACAACAGTACTGAACAGAAATCTCTGGTTCGTAGTTACCTGCTGTTTGTTCAATATATTGTTCCCCAAATATATTCTCAATCAACATAAAAAGCAGAAATGTATGCAGTGACTGACAATTCCAGCATGGCTAGAATTCTATTTCCCTATATCATGAATGTAGATGAATGGTATAATTTTGCCTATTCAGATAATACTCACCAAGCATTTCACACATGCAATTAAATAGAGTGCAGTACAGTAAATATTTTCAGTTACACAAAGCTTAAAAATAAAACTCCCAGAATCTGGCTGGGATTTCCAAAGACCAAAGCCTAAGACTCTTGCACTGACTTCTTAAAATGTAATCACTTTCTGGCTGTTTTATTGCAACCCATGCTGTTAAATTACTCCATGACAGATCTATTGTTATAAACATATATTGCACTGCATGGAAGGCAGAAGGTTTGCTGTGCTATTGTGCAGCAATTCCAAAGACAGAATCCTCATTTCATTGGAAACTTTATCTACTGAGCCCTGGAGGATCTGGTTCCTTAGTAGCAGCTCTGTTGCAACAAGGTCAAACAACATACTCGCATAAAAACAGGATTTCTTTCTCAGCAGGTTTTCTGAACCGTAACCATTTCAAGACACTCCAGGTCTTCACCACAACCACTCCCCACCCAATTTTTCACTCCCTATAAACTGAAGCACATCCAATATTCTCCTGCTTGTATCCTAAATTGCACTAAGTCCCTTTGTCACACTGACCTACATAGGATCTCAATAAAGCAATACATTGAATTTAACAATTTCACTCACTTTCAAATCCCTCTACAGCTTAGCTGCTCTGATCTCTAACCTATTCCAGCCCTACCACCCACCACAGCATCCACTTACCTCCAATTCTTGCCTTTTGTGCAGTTTCTTTGAATTGCACCACTAACTTTGGGTGTGCCTTCAGTTACCAGGGCCCTGAACTCTGAAATTCCCTCCTTAAATCTCTCCATTTCCACTGTTTCTTCACCAACATTCTCCCTTGTCCATGTTTTGACTGTCCTAATATCCTTTTATAGGCAATCTGTTAAATTTGGTTTGACAGTATTCTTGTGAAGCACCGTGGGATGTTTTAGTGTGTTAAGATGTTTTATAAATACAAGTCACAGTTGTTAATGCATGCAGTATCATTCCAAACCTCTGATCTTGCACTTACTACAAACTGCTTCTTGTTACACATCCTAGATTTTGCACAATTATTAAGCAGTTTGATACGTTTTCTGAATATGCTGCCAGCAAGACCGTGCACAAAGTTCAAAATCCAGATTCTATAGTATCAGCATCCTGTCTGACAGCATGAAACATTTCCTCCAAACATTACACTCGATAACAAGCTCAAGGTCAGTTTCTGAGTTCACTGTGTATTTAAACAGGAAAAGGTACATTCTATAATCATTCTTTACAGCACCAACACTTTGAAGTTTTGAACATTCTCCACTGGCCTACTAACCAGCAAGGGCCACCTCCATCTACTGTTCTTCATACCATGCCTTCAAAGCCTCCTCTAGACCAATCAGACCCACCTCCCTTTGCAGCACTTCTGATTCAACTTTGTATCATACCTGTTTCCAATGGCCTTGGGAGCATTTTTCTTTTAAAAAAAAATCACAAGGTTTTAAAAACAAGGGTCAGTATCAATTACGACACAGAAGGAGGCCATTCATTTTATTAAGGCCATTATTTTGCTGAAAATGTTGGGGTTAAACTGTTGAAGATATTGCCAGTAACTGGAAGTGGTTCCTTGCCAAATATTTGTCAGTCTAGAGTCATTCCTGTTCTAAGCACTTACGTAATAATTTCATCCAACTCATTAGCACAGGTAATATAGGTCAGTACTTTCGGACACATTTGAGAACATGCAGCCACTCCGTATGTAAATCAGGCTGATTATAAATGTAAGGACTTATCTACACACGTTCCCACTGCCTTATTTTCAATCAAATGTACATATTGGCATCTGCCCTATGCACAATTCTGCTACCTCAGCTTTGACCTTCAATTTGGCATAAACCTATTTCATTTCAGTTACACGATAAGATCACCACAAATAGTTCAAATTTCTGCAAAGCCACTTTTAACAGTCACACATTTGAATCTTAAATAAGCAAGCAGACTACAAGCAGAGCTTTCATTTGAAGCAGCTAGTTGTCCAGATCATGATTCCAAATACAACGGTTTCACCCAAATGATTTGGGATTAGATTCCTTATGAAATGATACTAGATCATATTTCGGTTTATTCTGAGATGCTTATTCTTTGCCTAGATATGATTCTGAATTTGCTATTCTTAGTGATCAACAATAAGATTATTTCTAACTAGTGTTAAGAACCTTAATGGTGACCTTTCGGCGATGGGCAAAAAAATGAAGATATTAATACTTTTGATTTGCACGGCTTATTCAGTGACTTTTATGGTACTGTGGATATTTTGTCAAAAGGCAGATGATATAAGAACTAGGAGCAGGAGTAGGCCATCCGGCCCTTCCAGCCTGCTCTGCCATTCAATAAGATCATGGCCGATCTTTTTGTGGACTCAGATCCACTTACCTGCATTCTCACCGTATGCCTTAATTCCTTTATTGTTCAAAAAAAATCTACCTTAGCTTTAAAAACGTTTAATGAAGTAGCGTCAACTACTTCACTGGGCAAGGAATTCCATAGATTAACAACCCTCTGGGTGAAGAAGTTCCTTCTCAATTCAGTCCTAAATCTGCTCCCTCTAATCTTGAGGCTATGCCCTCTTGTCCTAGCTATATATATCAAATAGCGACAATTATGAGGCAGAGAAAAAAGGAAATGCTGCACTTTGGATCCCGCTATCTGGAGGGTACTTATGTGTCTAAAGATCTGTGGATCGAGATTCGGCATGTCATATGAATACCCATGGCAGAACCCTCGATCCTAAGTAGACACCAGCCTGAAGTCGCGAACCAGCCGATGACGAAGTGATCAGCTACGGAATTAACAACATTGTTCAATAACCATTCAATATGCAATTAAGGCATCTAAGTTCTAAGCGACTATATATCTTTCACTGTTAATGTTTTAAATTTCAGGGCAGATCAGATCTTTTCATCCCCTTGGGGTTGAATATATTTCATTCCCATGGGATCACGCAACTGCCATCCAGGGCTTTTCGCCCGTCTGTCATCGGTTGCTAATCCACTTTTCCTTTATTCCCCCAATCTTGAAGTTAGTCTGCTCTCTCTCCTCCCTCAGTGAAACTCTTTACTCGTGCACACTTCCTTCAGTGGAAACGGGAACTTCCACAATCGCTCCGATCGTGACTTATCACAAATAGAAGATGACACTCCGTTCTTCCCGAAGGCTCCGCGAACATTACCTGTAGCCCCGGTTCGTTGCCCTCGGCGGGATCCTGTAAACATGAACCTCCGGCTTCACACAGAGTACCGACTCGTAATCACTCTCCGCCATCTTGCTGCGCCCCCCGCACCACCGACTACAGGTGGACCCAATACCGACGCACCCAACAATCGCAGGGCATCACGGGACGGCGGAGGAGCCGGCTCTGGCACGCATGGCATCACGGGATCGTGGAGGAGCCGCCGACGCTGGCCCCTCGGAATCACGGGATACTGGAGGAGGTCCCTTTGGTGTCATGGAGGGCGTTGCCTGTGGTGACGGGGACCGTAATACTCATTCATTTCTCCCACACACTGTCTTCGTCACCATCGGGTGTCAAGATCAGAAATTCCCAACCGGGGCTCCATGGAAAAGTTTCGCGAACTCCCCCATCCTCCAAAAATAGAAGGTAATTCTTGTGTCTGTTTCTGACATGGCTAAAGTGTAGAAATGATCGAGTAAAACATCTTGCTTTACGTGGAGCAAGAATGATTTCCTCCAAGTTCAGCTATAGGATTCAAGAAGGGGAAGGAGGTCAATTTAAGAGTTTTTAAAAACTTTAATAAAGATACTATTGTCTTTTCAAAAAGTACAACTACTTGAATGTTTTATTTGAATTCAAAGTGGAAACGTAACTCAATTCTGCCTAATAACTCTGAAGCCCTCCGAATTATGTGCCTGAAACGTGTTCTGTATACGTTAGTCTTCATCTTATTATCTACGTACAGCAGATAAAGCTTTCATTTTAAAGTCTCATACAAACGAAAGCACCTCTGACAGTACATCACGCCACGGTACAACACTGGATCGACAGGATTGTATTTTGTGAAAAAGGCCAGGAGTGGATCACATTGCCTGCCAGTGCTGTCGTTTGTCAATGTTTGAAACTGGTTGGTCCTACATTATTACTGCCGACAAAATGGGGCAGAAAATTGCTATAGCAGTAGCACTGACATTTAGCTGTTCTTTATGCCTGAACCTATTTAGAAAATGATTAGAATATGAGCAACTACTTTGAAAGGAAAATAATGGTCTTGCTACTTGAGGGAACCAAATGTATTTATTGCCTATAAATTGCATATTATGCAAAAGAAAAATAAACGATAAAGGGGGATGAATTCCAAATACATGACAACCCTCTACCATGCTTTCCCAATTCCTTCCATTAGAGGTGTTGCTTCATCTTTTCACCACATTTTAAAATCACCATTCAGATATTTCCTCTTGTAGCTCACTTTCAATTTTCTGATTAATAAGTCATAAAAGGGGTAAAGACAGTTTGTAATTGCAAGTCATTATTCAACAATAGCATAAGTTCTTATAATTCACATTTTAATGCAAATCTAGGTAATAATCATATATATAGCTGTTCTGATGTACAAAGCTAGATAAATTGTAATTATAGGAAGTGAACTGATTTTTCATCCTCACAATCCAAAGTCAAGCTGCTAATCAAATACAAGTCTACTCATCCATATATTATGAAGTGTTACAGCTTTATATCATGTTCATGAGTTAGCTGCTACTATCCTGTATTCATGACACTATCCTTAAGAGGATTGCTCAAACCCTAAAATTCTAGAATTTCCATTCTACTTTGCCTTGTAAAGAGGAGCATTCTTTAAAACATATCTCTGACCAAACATCACACTGATCTAATGTCTGTAACCTTGATGTCAAATTTTGTTTGAAAATTGTCAGGAAGTGCTAAGGGATGTTGTATTACATAAAAGTGTGAATTGGCTTTTACTTGGCAGAAAGGGGAATTTATTTTTTTCTCCCCAAATCAGAAAAACAGGTCATTAAAGTGCACATTTGAAAGTTGCAAAGATATGGTCGGGAGTTGCACATCTCTCCTCTATCTTGCTAAAAGCATCTACGCACTATCGTCAGTAACTTTAACTGACTATTTAGTAGTAGTGATTGCTCCTCGGCTCATTTCTCCACGTTTCACAATCTTGCATTTCTTCAGTTATTTGTAGGTGCATCCCATTTTCCAATTCAAAGTTGTTTAACATCTTTGTCTCTTAGCTTACATCCTATTCCATGTAGTCTTCACTGAATTTAGAATCAGCAACATATATGGAAATGGAAAAATCAGACTTGTCAGCATATGAAAGATGGGATAGTGTTTTAGATTCAACAAAAAAAACTGAACAGAGTTCACTTTTTCAACTGCAGACCTAGAGAGAATTAGAGTTTCAGCAGAATCAGAGTGTGGAAAAATAACACTTTTAACCAGTGCAGGAAGGAAATTAGCTGGTTGAATTATGCTGAAGTTCTGAAATCTGGCAGAAGAAGCCTTGCAGGTTAGATAATCCTCACATATTCTAAGTCTTGGATACTTTTTGAAATCTCTTATCCGTCACACAAAAACATAATGACTCAAATAACTCTATTTACATGAGTAAGTGTTCCTCAAATAAGACAAGGAGCATAACATCAAAAATAAGGCCAAACTGTTGAGGCTAAACTTATAAAATTTTACTCAAAATATACTTAACTTTGCCAGTTATAAACAGAAGTTGTACAGAATACATCCAGCACTCAGACCAAATCTTTTCTTTTGCTGAACGCTGTATAAAAAAAGCTGCTTCAAGGGGTTCAGACGATTTTGTGGGGTAAAATATAAAAACCAAAAGGAGGACAATAGCAAGAGCATCTATTTGTTGATAAAGATGTTACAGGTAATTAAAAACAGTATTTGCACATCTTTCCCAGCCTTCATGCAAATAGGAAGGTCTAATAAATTCAACCAAAACAAACAGCAGCTGTTAACACCAAACCCCACAAATGTTACATTGTGTACATTGCCTGTAAATAAAGACAAAATACAGTGATAGACATCTTACCCGACAATAACCTGATAGTCACAATCAAATTTACTTTAGATGTGTGACTCATCCAGTAGTTGTTACATCACTAACCTTATAGCAACACAAATGTGTGCCATTTCCATCGACTGGAGTGCAACGGTATGCAAGATCCTGATGAGAGTGTAAGAGGAAGCATTTTGTAAGCTTAAAAAGGGGCAATTCCTTCAATAAGAAGTTCAACTGTTTTTGTTTGAATAACCATTCTGGTTTAAATCATGTCCCATTTAGACATTTACAGATCTCTTTCAGCTGCTGACTGGACCAGTTGTGCATTTCCAGAGACCTCAAGACCTACAATTTCATTGTAACAAGTTTTCAGATGGGTGATAGTGTGTCATGGCATCATATGCCCAAATAAACCATTTACTACTTTTCTTTTGATTTTGGGGTGATTATGCCCTTTAAAGAACCCCCAGACTATACAGCAGAGTTTATAAATTTAATATATCTCAATCAAATTACTCAAGCTCCTGTAATTTGCTACTGTCTCATTCAAGTTCAATGACAAGCATCTTCTCAAAACAGAAATCTGCAACCACAAAAGTGTGTGGCATAACCATCCATCTGTACCCACCAAGACAATAAAACACAAGAAAACAAAGTCCAAGTGAATGGATAAGTTTTTGTTTCCTACAAAAAAATCTGTATGTCACACACAACAGGTCAGGTAAAAGCTGCAGACATTTGTCTGCATTTATAAATGAGGTGCAAGCTTAATATTCAAACCAGGCTGGTTTCCTAAACGCATCCTTCTGAATCGGGGCAACTCAAATGCATCACGTTCCTAGAAGTAGCAGCAAGACTGACTTAGAAATCAGAGGAACTGGAGTAAATCAGTGCTGACAGAAGGGTGATATTTTGCTGAAGTTGAATAACAAACTGCATCAATAGCAATAAAGCAGCATACTCCTTGCATAACAAGCTGAAATGCAACTTGTGAACATTACCGGTTTGATAAGCATCCTTGGTCCTTTTGCTGCCCTTCACACAGAGAACCACAATAGCATGATATCAGGAAAATCGTTGTGGGGGGCAAATGTGGAAAAATATTAATATACTTAATGTACTTGCACACAAATAAAACTCATTGATTGTGCTAAACCAATAATATAAACCGAAAGGAACTACAGAAGCTACACTATACATTATGACTTGAGTCTTTCAGCAAAACTCATTGTTCAGTGGTCTAAACTCATTTAAAAGACTAGCTTGTAAATTATTTGATTTTGTTCTCTTCCCCCCCTCCTTCCCCGTATAAGTGTGGTACAGTTCAGTGCTGAGATATACAAGTACATTCTACAATACTTTAAATGATTATCCAGAATATTCACATTGTGTACATGAAGTTTCCTAGCAAGTTTCTTTTGCTTTTACAGATTACATGAGAATAGCATGTGTTATACTTCAGATAAACTGAACATCTTCAAACGCGAAATACAACACGTCAGGAATCCAACATCTCAGTTACTAGCCTGTTTTTATTTGGGCTGTTCCATCCCTGTAGCAAGAATGTACAAACCATATAGTATAATGGAAGTCATGAGCCCCTTTATTATTGCTTATTAACTGAACCCAAACACATTAAGTGTGGTGAAGCTACAATGTTTGAAGAGTTCTACAAATCCTCTCTATTCAGCAATCATCCTATCAACCATTTTTCTGTGAAGGGAAGGCGGTGGTATACTTAGCCATTTTGCCTTGCTGCTACATCAGAATGCCAAGTAGCAAAGTCAACACTGACAGCCAGTTCACTGTAAGTCCCAAGTTCAGTCTGTAATATTCTCTGCAGAATTAAAACAAAAGACATGGCAAACAATACTGAAGCACAACTCCTCAATGCAGTTGAAGAGGTCAACTGGCTGTATTATCCCAACCTTCCAATTTGCTAACGTCTGGGCAGGGAAGAAGAGAGAAAGGTAGTGAAAATGGATAGTGAGGCCATTTTACATTTAAATTAGGGACCACCTATATTATCTTCAACAAACGAGAATAACCCATTCCTTCAAGTTACATTCTACCATACATGAGAAAAAAGACAAGTGATTTAAAGAACGATACTTGGAAGCAAATTAAAAGCTGCAAAGAAAAGGAGTTGCAATTTTTTTTTTCAAATAAACCTCGTCCCAATCCTAAGTTATACTATACTTGTCACACACATTGTATTGTTCAAGTTTCTGTAATGTCAATGGTAATCACAAAACAATTCAAACCCCTCATGACATTATTGAAGGTCCCACAATATTTCCAGCAGCTAAATTCCATATGTACCACGTTCCATTATAACCACTAAAGTACAGCTGTCTTCTGCTGACAAGTTTCACACAATTCAGATGCAAGTTGCCTTTAGATTCGATATAAACAGCTTAAAAAAAACAACCTTTATGTATGAATTTCAATGTCCATTTTCACTTTGTTTGGCCATTTTGCTAAATGTACTTCTCGACTTGCCTTTTTTGTATTAAAAAGAAACCCCTGAACCAGCTACTTCCAGAGTAAAGCCAAGTTCCTTGGCATACCAGTACATCACCAGGATCAGTCTATTTGAAAGCCCAGATCAAGTTGGTGTAAATTAAGATAGAGGTCACTGGCTTATTGTTTATGAAAACTGCACAATTGTCTCTCTAAAAGACTGGTTTAAAAAAAAAAATCCAGTAATCTGATACAACGAAAGACAAAATTCAGCTTTGTCATGACAGAGGTCCTGATTAAGATAATTTCTTTTAAAAAAAAAAAGCCCTATAATATCTAAAAGGCCTGAAACAGAGTGCAGAGCACATAGCTGCCTTCATCAATTTATCGACTAGCAATTGATCTCACAATGGAACAGAAGTTTCTCACAACAATTGAAAAGTAACTGGACCAATTTTGCATTTCTGCAATGATTTCATGTTTGCTTTCTACAATATCTGTGGTGATTAACAGGTGTTGTGAAACAGAACACATTTTCTAAAACGGACACCCTGCTCCTTGTATATATTACTACTTGGTATTTATCCTTTTTCTGCTGGCAGCTAACTTCTTTTAAACTGACCAAAAGGAGTACAAGACAGGTCCAATGATAGTACTTGGTTCCAATCACTGCCAATATTGCCTTGTATTGTTCATGTCACTGATTTTTATATACTCTTTCCTATGGGCCAAGCTATTTCTTTTGAAAAAAATTCCCAAAATTCTGAATGGTGCTGCACATTGGCAACTGTCATATACAGATCTATGACGATTCCAAACATAGTTAAAGCCCGATCTTGGAAATGTTGTATGGAAAGGTAAAGGGCAGTGGTCAGGTATCAACACTGTTGAAAGGAGGCAGTATCATTATTCTGTAGTCTTTGCATTAGCAGATGTCAGAATGTCAATTCACACAACAGGGCAATCTTTGTTCATTCAATACTTCATCCATACTTTGAGAAAGATTTCACAACATGTAAAGGCAACAAGATTCTCAGCATATTCAGGATTCTCATTTAGCTTTAGCAAATAGGGCGTTTCCCCAAACCACCCTAGCTTTATCATCTGCTTCCCATCCACAAATTTCATTGACCCAAACCATCTCTTATAGTGTGGAGCTGCACCCTGATTTTATTCAGCATACCAATAGTTGTCACTTATCTTTTGCTGATAATGCATAGTATCCAATGTTCTTCAAGCCCATTTTGATTCCTCCAGTCTGAGCAAACTGAACATGACAGTTCTTCTACAGTGCTGCTCACAAGGCTAGTTTTGACTTTATTACTTTATTTCATTCTGTCCGTAAATACCAGTGTTTGCAAACACATTTTCCTCCTTGGCAAGTCCAAACTCCACAAACACCAGAATGTTGCACAAAGCATTTCGTAGCAGTGCTAGCCTTCAGCTGTAGTCTACTATGTTTGCTAATTTTGTAAACTAGATTTTTTGGCTTCGAAATTAATAACTGTAAGAAACAAAACCAGAGCTTGATTTAAAAAAAAAGTTGCCTGATTGTAATTCTGGCTCGGAAACAAAACAATTACTGGCTCGATTAACCCAGCTGTGCTTTTAGATATGCATATACTTATATTTTGTCTTTTCATAGAAATAACTATTGGAATGGGTGGGTGGGGGGGGGGGGGGGCGGTGGTGGATTTAAATTTTCCACCGTCGCCTTTGCTTTCATGAAGGCATTTAACTTCAGCTTGGGTACAGTTCCAGACAGTACCCTGTCCAGCTGTTGTGCGAGCTGAATGACATGCATCTTCAGGTTGTTTAACGGAAGTAGATGAGGAAAGGGAAATCAAAAAGAAAAAGCAGGATTAAAACTGAGCCTATATTCATTCCAAAACCCCTGGCTAAATTTTCCACTCCCTACTGCAGGGCACAGAGGCCACTTGTAGATCCACTGCTGCCTGGCTGATCAAGATTGGATTAGGACCCTATAAACTGCATTATATACTGCAGTGTGCAGCATATAAATCCAAGAACTAGCAGTGAGTTGGAATTTTATTATTTAGAGAACAAATATATTCTGAAGAATCTCAGTCAATTGTTCCAATTGCATCAAGTTCATAAACACCATAAATCAATTGAATGTCAGTCCATTGATCAAGTGAAATGCCAGGTAGTGTGAAAACTCACCTTACAAAAAAAAAAAAAAAAAAAAATTCTATGCTAATAGAACAACTGCTGGGAAAGCACTTTGAATATTATTCATTATAAAAGTTTAAAAATATGTTAAGGTCTGACATTTTGCAGTTAATAGGCATTTGAAACCCATTCAACCCCAGTCCAAATCAATTCAGCAATATTTTATGCCCCAGACAAGTAATTTGACAGCTGTTGTATTGGGAGGCTAGGCTAGCAGCTGTGCAAGAGTGAGGTGGCCGATTCCAGCTCTCCCCTCCCCCTCCCCCTCCCCCCACCCCCAACCAATGGTTGAAATTGAAATCTTCAATTAATCTTCACTCCACTCCACCCCTCCTCAAAGCAGTAATTTGTTCGCAGGCAGACATATACAGAATACACACATACACAAACACATGCGCATTTGCGCAAACACAAGACAGATGATTCATATGCGAGCCACACAAAAAGGAAATTACATACGTGCCCTGTTAACAATAGATGGACCTAGAAACAGCTTTGTTTTTGAAATTCTAGAAAATAAAAGGCAATGCCTTGAAAAATACTAAGAGTATGTACTAGTGATGGGCAATAACTGCAACCCCTCGCTTTAGTGTCAGACAGCAGGGCACAGAATGCACACAACCACCAGAAGGGAGACAATAAACAGTACCAAAGTTTCAGGCTCCATTATTTAGCCTCAAACTTTTCAGCTTCTCGAAAGAACATATAATTTGATTGGAACAATTTTATTTCCCTTTTTAAAAAGTTACATTTATTTGTCTTTTTCTTTCATTTCCCCGTTTCATAAAACTGGGAGGGTTCCAAATAAAGCACTTTGAAAACCTTCCCAGTTTCTAACAGCAATACTGCTCTGCACTGACCCTCAATGGGAGCAGCAGTAACTTTAGACATGGCCTTTGCTGAAACATTCTCTTTTCTAAAGAAAGTTTCGACTACTGCAAGCTATATCTATCCTGCAGTTTATACCAAAAACCATCATGCACAAAGCATAGCTGGTGAATTTGAGCATAAGGCAGTGCTGGAATAAGATCACGTGACCACAGCATTACACAGCTCGCATCTCAAGTGCTACCCTAGTATTCTATTTTTAAATCACACCACCGTATCAGTATTAAAAAATAAAACCTGGGATTCAGCTGAGATTTGGCCAAACCAGCTAACCTCGTTCAGGTGGTGAGATACAGCAACATGTGCAGCCACTATTTGAACTTCTCTTTTTCCCCACCCCCCACTCCAACTAGTTCTCTGTTAACCAGCAGACTTGCTCACTGTGGATGGAAGGACAGGAATCTGACAGGAATTGGTTACACAACAGACCACTCACATTACTGAATACAAATTATTGTGTACTTCTTGGTCTGCTGTGTCAAATGGCCAAGCCTGTGGTCCACATTCGTACTGTGGATCATTTCATGTTCTTGTCCTCTTTCTTCAGTTTGATGGTTTGAAAAAAAAATTTACTTTAAATACAGTCTATAATAAATAGCTAAAGATGAGCCAACTTTAAAATGGGTGCATTTCTGATGGATTTTTTGACATACTTCGCATAGTAAGATAATTGAAGGACTGTCTTGTGGCAATGGATCAGGTGGGAAGATACCAAAACAAACCCATGAAGTATGGGCTGAAAATGGACAAACAGCACCCATCACTAATACATAGTCAAACTCTTTTCTGAAATTAAAAGATAAACTATTGAACATTCTTAAACAGTATTATTGCTGGAGCAAATTTCTGGTTAGAAATGGCACACAATGTATTCTTGGCCAGTCTGAATACAAGAAACCTCCCCTTCACGGTTTCCTTGGAGAGCTCACAGTAGTGTGCCAACCACAGTGGGCAGAGCAGGGGGTCACAGTGCGCAAGGAGAAAGTCACAGTGGGCGGAGCAAAGGGGGATCACAGTGCAAGAGAAGCAGATCAGGTCCTCTGCTTGAGTCCGTTCTCTATGTCCAACACTGCACGCTCGGTCCTGCAGAGTTCTGTTCTACAAAGCGCGCTCGCTGGCCCACGTTTTATCTGCGCTGTTTGAAGCCTTGTGTACCATCAGGGCCCAGGGGCTGTCGAATTACACCACTCTGTTGTCTGGTCTCCTCTAACTGGGTAATCCTAGTTGGTCTAAAAAAAAATAAAGAATTGGCTTTAGGTAACGATAATGTTAGAGTAGTGCTCAGAATATCAATTTATTGATCAGTGACACTGTTACAACTAGATTTCTGACAGAAGACTAAATAGTGTTTTCAACGTTTAAGCAATCCAACAGGATCAAGGGTTAGATATTGCTATGTACTTGAATGCTCTGTGTAAATATGTATAATCCAGTACACTACTTGCAATAGTAGATCACAAGATACAAATCATTGTGTGATGAACTTCCTCCAATAATCGAGCATCCAGATGGAATATCAACTGGCTTCAACTATAGTTTAACATTAGCTATCATTTTTCTTGTTCTTTCCTCTCACAGAAATCTAATCAACAGAATTCCCTTTGAGCTTCCTTTTTACTAAAGCACAAGACAAAAAAAAATTTTTTAACAGCTTACTTTAATAAAAAGTGAAAGTGAAGGAGGTAATTTTTCAAATCGAACATTAGTACAGATAAGCTTCTGAAATATGCTTGAAAATTGGTATCAGTGCAACATGTTTTCAAGCCAAATTGAAAGCTATCATCCGTTTGAACAATTCATCAACCACTGTATAAAGCCAGAAGAAAGACCACATAAGTTGCTCACTACAGGTCAAATTTAGCTGACATGAGGTCTCAAAAGGAAATCATATCAGGTGCAAAAATTATACCAGACAGATGATAAACAAAAAGATACCTACCTTGGAAGAATTTCATTCACTGAGACAATATCTCCCGCACACCAGAAGAGTCTCATTAACAGCACAATAGCATAGTCACAGTCCAGGAAAAATAGCAAGCCGCCCATTTAAAGATGTGTATCCTCAAGTTTGGAAGAACAACTTTCAATATGATTTAGATTTTCTACGTGCAAGAGTATTGTTTATCATTGAGCCAATTTTCACTTTAACAGTACTGACTGGTGAAAGTCTCTTATAACAAGATCAGGACTTTTAAAAACTGACCTAGTTCCATCAACAAGAATCTTCTTACACACAACTGGTGTCCCACTTCTCACCCATTAAACATTAGGATCAAAACAGTGGTGACTGCCTGTGACAAGTTTAATTCTCAAATTGTACGGAGAAGGTAACCAAAATCAAGCATCTAGATTCAAAAATGTTAGCTTGCTTTCTCTCTATGGATGCTGCTTGACCTGCTGTGATCCCCAGCATTTTTGCTTTCAGTTCAGATTCCACCATCTGCAGTCATGTGCTCCTTCTAAGCTAAAACAATTTACGTCAGTGATCACAGCTTTTTGATAAAGGGCCAGAAGGCCATCAGTACTATGGGTACTAACTCTAGCAAAGAATCCTCAACTTCTGGTGAGAAAGGAAGGAAAATATTTAACACAGCTATCACGCTACCTATACAAAGGCACAGAGTTTTAAAGTGCAACATAGACAGCTATTTAAATCTAACTTGAAACAAATCACAGACAGTGTGACCACTTTACAGAACACTTACGTTCTGTCTATAATAATGACCTCAAGCTTCCAGCCACCTGCCACTTCAACACACCATCACCTTTCTCTACAACTTTAAACAGGACCCAATGGCTAGTAAACAGAAGTGTGAACTACAATTGTTATTCTCTTCCCATTGATGGAAGTAGTTTAAAATCAATTGTGAACAAAGGAACAAAATAATACATAAAAGCAGTCATCTTAAAGAAAACCTGCTTGAACTTTACTGATTCATATTTCTGCAGGCTGCACTACATAACTGACAAACAATATAGTGCAGTTTTGCCGTATCCATTTTGTTACCTCTGACCATTAGTGGAAAGGCTGTCCCCAAATCTCTTCCAGTGATTTACCAGTAAGCCTAATTACTTTCATTCTCAAAAGTCAGCTATTGGCAGGTATCACATGATAGGCTCAAATTAAGGTAAATGCAAAGATGATAAGTTGAATGTAGAAGTCCGAAACCAATGAGCTACTTCCTTCAAAAGCAAAATACTGCAGGCACTAAAAATTTGAAATAAAGAAAACCAATATTGGAAATTCAGCAAGTTAAGCAGCAACCATTGACATAGAACTGTGTCAGAACTGGAAAAAGTTAAGAACTGTAACAGTTTTTAAGAGATGGAAAGGGGATAAACAACAAGGAGAACAGAAGGGAAGATCTATGATAAAGGTAGAAGGCAGGAGAAATTAAATATTCAAAGGGACAATGGTGCAGAGCAAAAATGAGATAGTAAGAGAGCAATCAAAGGAGGAGAAAGAATATAAGGCATAAATTGGACAGTGTATAATCATCATCAACAACTGCCTATGAACTCAGTTATGACAATACACTGTGGTACCACATTCATAAGCTCATATCCAAAATGACTAAACGGCTGCTAGTCTGAACTGGAGTCATTTGCTGTAGATAGATTAAAACAGAACTTAGAGGATGAATCCCTTGTCCTATCATTTACCTGTCTGTATTAGTTTTATCTTCTTCTTCAGGACTTGCACTCCCCAAGATCCGTTTCCGTGCTTCTGCGTATTCAGCTTCTCTCTGGGCCAGCGATTTGACTTGTGGAGGAGGTCTTGTAGTGGAGTTGGGCGTGCTGACCACCCCGTTACTTGTCGGTCTCTTCAAAATGCGGATTTGTGGAGCACAGGGCGTTGGATGGAGGTCATCCTGTATGACGATGGGAACCTTGGGTGTCAGCTTCGATTTTCTGTTTAAATATAAAAAAAGTGATTCTGCAGAATAGCACTACACTTTCCCAAAGAGCCTGTCAAAGGTAAGGAGGAGACAGCGTAAAACTACGAGACAAATCAGGAACAGATATGGAAGACTTGCAGGAAAGCTCTGCTGAGGAAGAATGGCAGCATCCATGCAAAATGTATTTGAGACAGTGCATTGGCAGTTACCCATGAAAAAGTGTGCTCCCACCCCTCATGTTATGCTCTGAACACAAAGAAAAATTTTTTTTTGATTATAAACTGCCATAACAGAAAAGCCAGGCCTGTTCAATGGCTCAGTCATAGCACAGATTCAGAAGGTTCCTGATTGAAATTGAACTTGCTAATTAACATTGTAATTTCTCTGTTCTGACGCCCCAAAATCCAAGTGAAATAGCAGCTTTGAGACCATATTTACTATACCTCCAACCTCAGATTATTAGCATTTCTTAATCCTCATAATTACAAAAAAAAAGCAAACGATACTCTGCTCCAACCAGCCTATTCCACAAAACCGCAGTAGCTTGTGCTAAGTAAATACACTCCCCACCCAAAACCATATGATCTAAAATGATTTTGAGGCAGGGATGGGAATCATAAGCGATCAAACCTCCACTTGTTACAACCGGTTAGACTTTAGGATAAGTAACTTACTACTGGGAAACAAACAGATTTAATTTTGCATTGTAGAAGCTGCCACAGGCATGTTCCTGGTAAGTTGGATGATACACTTAGACGACAGGAGTGTCACACTCCAAAATAGAGATTTACATGATGCTGATGGGAAACAATGTGCTTTTGATTAAATGCACAAGCCCCATTCTGTAATCAATAAAATTTAATTGCTCTTCAGTTTGCAGAATGCCAGACTTTTTAGTTTTTCTTGTATTACTGGTACACTTAAAAAGGGAAAAGAAATTCTGGCTCATCCATTTTGAATTGTTGTACAAATATACGTAGAAAGTAAGCTGCCTCCATCAGTAATATAACGTGCTGTGTTGGTGAAGCTCATTATTTGGACGTCAGTGACTCGCACCTTCAGTTGTACGCTTCGGTCCCAGAAAAACAAAATGTTACCAACTCAGGCCACAATGTTGCACCTACCCAAATACATTCAGTACTAAGCAATCTAACTACTCGGACAGACAATCTGTTCCATCTTTCAATTTTCCAGCTCAACCTGTCACCTCCAAAACCACTGGAAACTTACTTTTTTTTTGAGTTGGGAGATCCTTTGGGCAAATGGTCATTCAAATGAGAATCCAACAACAAAACAAGCAGGTTTTTCCCCTCTCATCACTACCTGCCCAAACCTTCATCCTACAAAAAGAAAACTTGTATTTTCTCTTCTGTTCCATTCTTGAGCAATTTTTCCATCCCAGGATCCTAAAATTTATGCCCACCTGTCAGATTTCTGCACATAATTTCTGTTGCTAAGTACAACAACAATTTTCTACAATTGTAAATATTTTTTGGATAATGACCTTTTATTTGGAAGTGGAAACAGGAGCCCATCAATATTGACAAGCTTTCCTTCAGAGAGGAGCTTGAAAAGCACTTACTCATTATGTGGCCTATCATTAGACAATGAGCAGGATTAGAAATCCCCAAATTTTTTGAGATGTTGACTTTTATATAAAAAAAAAACAAACTTAAAAATTCACCTGTTTTGATGATTCTGGGATTGAAGGTTCTATCCCTGCTACCATTTTTCGACTGCTGTCAACACAATGGCTGTCACATTTTGCCATGTGCTTCACGTCCTGCGAGAGAGAGCCTGGCTCCGTTTACGACAGAGTCCTGCCTTGCTTCAGAGATGTGTAATACTTCTGAACAGGTTAATTAGAAAATTTCTATAACGGCTAAGGGTGCATGTGTTATTACCTTCCCAGACTGCCAAGTTATTTAAAAAAAAAAAAAGAAAGAGATTCTTCTGAGCTAATTTACACATGTAGTTCTAAATACCAAGTCAACAGTGGGCCTTGTTAAGACTTAGTATGTTACTCAGGGCAATAGCACATTGTCCACAAAGAACACGTATTTGGAGTCTCATCACTTAGGACTTATCAAGTTATTTCAAAGTATTATTTTTAAAAAAGTTGTAAATATTGGGTAAGAGAGCCAGCCAATTTTCCCGCAACAAATCTTAAACAGTAATAAATGTAATCCATTAGGTATTAATTTGTTCTTAAGTTGTGATGTTTGCAAAAGGTGGTACAGGTAATGAAAGACATTTTATTCATAATTCACTGCTGAGTATCAAATTATGTACTCAAACCCTCATAGCACGATTGCTATAAACTGAGCTAAGATTACACTTTCTAACTAGGGAATGGATAAGGTCACAAAAGTTTTTTTTTGCAAGTTTCAATAATCCATCACAATTCCTAGACCATTCCCACTGAAGGAGAATGTATCACAAGGCAGGTGAACCACCAGAACCAAATAACCACATTTCAAATTAAAAACAGTCCCAGCACATATGAAGACACTTCTAAAAATGTCTAACTTGCCAAACTGGAGCTTATAAAGATGCCAGTTTGTATTAATTTTCCTTATGAATTAGTCAGACTGAAGGAAAAACATTCCATATATTTTTCACCCCTTCCTTCCTTAAAAGGTGATGACAGGTGCTAGGGTTTAGCAAACCAAACTTAGGCAGTTATTTTTCACCTGCAAGTACCAAAAGCTATAGCAACTGTAAAAATCCTTTCACCCAAGCATATCCCAC
This sequence comes from Ginglymostoma cirratum, assembly GCA_024137785.1. Lineage (NCBI taxonomy): Eukaryota > Metazoa > Chordata > Chondrichthyes > Orectolobiformes > Ginglymostomatidae > Ginglymostoma > Ginglymostoma cirratum. Next base: position 21,231,510 of record JAHRHZ010000004.1, on the reverse strand, counting down.
TATCCATGCTGGTCTACATATTCCATCAGGAACCCAGGAGATAAAAGATCAAAAATAATAACTGACTCATTTTGTCTCATCCCATTCCCAGATGCAATTCATAGAAGCCAATTGTAGAGACCCTAAACACCATTTTTCAGATTAATGACCCACAACCTAATTTAGAGGAAATGTCATTGAATGTTCACAGGATAAAGGAAACCACTGAGCCAAGTGCATCTGTGCAGCACTAAAAGTAACTAAACTAGTCCCATTCCCCTGCTTTTTTCCCTTTAGGCCCTTCAATTTTTTTTTCTCCAGATGATCACAATTTTTATGGAAGTCTTGATCAAATTTTCCTCCTCCACACACTAAAGCACTATTCAAGAGTCTAATCATTTGAAAAGTGTTCCCCTCATGTTGCCCTTCATTTGTAATTCATCTTAGATCAATGTCATTAGATCTCATCGCTTTTTTGGGACAGTTTCTCCCACTGTCCTGGTCCTCATGATTTTGAATGCCAATCTTCTCTTTCCAAGTTTAGAAGAACCCTATTTCTTCTAAGCATCCAAGTGAAGCCCTCATCCTAGGGACCATTCTTGTAAATCTTTTCTGCATCACCTGTAATTAATAGCTTCACAATCTTCCTAAAACCCAGTACCCAAAATTACTGAATACTTATGTTGAAGCCAATCATGTAACATATAAACTCTCGCTATAGCTCTCGTCGCTTTTGAACTTTTATGCCAACTGAAAGAAAAAGATTGAGTATGTCTCATTAACTTTCTCAACCTGCCCTGCTACCTCAATGTGCACATTTACCCCAGATCCCTCTGCTCCTGTACTTCCTTCAGAATTTATTCTTTACTATTGCCATCATTCCTAGTATTTCCTCACACTGTCGTTTCCTTCTCTGCATTAAACTTGACTTGCCTTCTACCCATTCCTCGAATCTGAGTGTTCTCCTTAACACATTCTCCTCTCAGTTGAGAGGACTCCCAAATTTTGCATCATCTGCAAAATTTGAAATTATGCCCTGCATACTCACGTCTAGGTTATCAAGAGATCAGAAAAATGCAGTTGCAACAATCGATATACCATCTTCTATTTAAAAACCAAAGCATTCACCACTACTATTTCCTGCCAGTCAGCCAACTTTTGAATCTATGCTCTCATTGTCCCTTTTATTCCACAGGCTTAAACTTTGTTGACTAGTCTCCTGTAGGCACTTTACCACATCACTCAAAGCTCTTAAAAACCCTCAAGCAAGTAAAATAGATTTTCCCTAAAAAATGTCTGGCCTTCCTCAATTAATTCATAACTGTTCAAGTAACTAATAATTTTGTTCTGAAAAATTGTTTCTAAATATTTCCCTTTACCAAGTTAAGACTGACTCCTAGTTGCTGGACTTATTTTCACACTGGTTTTTGAAAAAAAGATGCAATGTTCGTAATTCTCTTGACACCAACCCCTTGAGGACTGGAAAAATCAGGGCTCGTAAACCCACAATTTCCATCCTTCCTTCCATACACATCATTGATCCATCTCACCCAGTTCTGGTGACTTGGTACAGTCAGCATAGGTCTTTCGATTTCCAGACCTTCTAGTCATATAGTATGTTCTCTTTCACAATGACTTTGACAGAATCATCTTCCTTGGCAGAGACAGATGCAAAATACTCATCTAGCTCCTCAGTCATGTCTGCTTCAAGCATAAACAGGCCTTTAATACAAGGGCATGAGTGTGTGGAAGAGCAGGGCAGACACAAGGTCCAATATGACTGTTTCCTGCAGCTGCTGCTTATGCCGTTATCTTTTTAAAATCTCTTTTTGGTTGATTGATGCTAAGAATAGTATCAAAGGTACCATTCTTAGCAAAAAGGCAGAAACATATTACGCATACCTTTTGAAAGTTTATATGTTTTATTTCACTTTATTAGTTCTTAAAAAAAAATGTGATAGTTGGCCAAGCATAGCATTCCTTCCTAAAATTTGTGCTGTTACGTTTTCATTTCAAATTTTTTTCGCATTACATTTTTGAGTACAGATATTAACATTTTTTTAAAACATCATGTGGCCTATAACTCCTTGGATTTATTGTATGCCTCTTTGTTTAAAAAAAGCTCCCTAAAAAACGTGTGTGTTGTTTCTTTATGCAATTTATTTGGACTCGAGGTTTCATCCTTTCTCTGTTTTGTTATCTTAGAGGTCTAAAGAACAGAAAGGAATCTAATCAGCCCATCAATTCTGTGCCAGTCAAAAACAACCATACAACTTTTCCAATCCTATTTCTCAGCATCATTACTGACAGTTCCTCACAAATGGTGATGACTCTCTTCCACGCTCAGGAGGAAGTCTGCAGATAGCTGTACAGACCAACATGGTGACAGCTGGCTCTGTTACATTTAAGGCAGGTGTTGGTCAAGAGAAGGGGCGGGTGGGGCATTGGTGTGGCAGCACGCTCCATTGCTGTTTGAGCCTGGCTTCCATTTTTCCCAATGCCCAGTCTCGAGGTGCTCAACGCCTTCCCAGATCCTCCTCCTCCACTTTGGATGGTTTTGGACTGGTGATTCCCAGGTGTCTGTAGAAATACCATACTTCGCCAGTGAGGGTATCACTGAAGGCCTGCCTCTGTTCACACGGGGCTCACCTGCCATTTCAAAGCTAGGAGTCTCATGTTGGTCATGCAGGTGATGTGCCCAGGCCATCATAGCTGATCAAGGAAAGTCAGTGCCTCGATGCTTGGGAGGACACTGGTGTTGGTGCATCCTTCTTCCCAGTGGATTTGCAGGATCTTGCGCAGGCAGCGTTAGTGGTACTGCTCCAGTGTCTTGAGGTGTCTGCTGTGGACAGTCCACATCTTGGAGCTGTATAGGAGGATGGGAACCACCACAGCTCTGTAAACCATGATCTTTGTGTCAGATGTAATATTGTTGTTCTTGAACATTCTTTTCCTCAGTCAGCTGAAGGCTGTGCAAGCACACTGGAGGCATTTTCCAGCACTTGGCCTGTAGCCTTGCGTACCTTAGCATCACTCTTGTGTATCAAGATACTAACACGTTGAGGGTTTCTGCCTCTACCACCCTTACAAGCAGATTTCTATTACCTTCCGAAAACTTTCCACACCACCCCGCCCTCCAAATTTCCTGCCAAATCTATGCCTCTTGATCATTCATCCCTCCACCAAGGGTAAATGATTTTTCCTGTATATGCCCCTCAATTTTAAACATCTCAATCATGTCCTCTCTCACAGTGTCCTCTGCTCCAAAGAACACAGCCCAGCCTGTCCAATCTCACCTCACAACTGAAACTCTCCAGTCCAGGCAACATCCAGATAAATCTCCTCTGCACCCGCTCATATCCCTCGTATAACAAATTCCAGAACCGCACGCAATACTCTAGCTGTGGCCTAACCAATTTTTTTCATCAGCTATCACTCATAGCAATTAAAACGTCAATAACATTTTTGATCATTTTTCTAGTGTCTCATCCCTTGTAAAGTCTCTGACAAACAAACACTTAATTTCCACAGAAATAGGAATGGGGAGCACTAAGCACAACACGAAGGCTGATGTAGTCCACCTACTCCAGCTTCATTTATAGTCAGCAGTACCATCTGAAGCTCTTGCTTACACTACAACTCCAGGGTAAGGTAATCTCTAGGTGTTGTGACGTGTGCATATTATGTGGCTAGTAGGAAGTGTAATTTGTGTCCCCTCTTAATACTTATCAGACTGCTCCATCTGCAATATTTATGGGTAAAATATCAGAGTCAGAAAACTCCATCTGGACAGTAGTTTTAGAAAATCAATTGCAATTTTCCAAAGTCTTTTTCTTCCCGTAGTTTCTTGGTCTCTTTTCTCACCTTATTTTGGGTGACAGTTCCATTAGCAGTATCAGACTTATGATACAAGCGTAGACTCTAATCTACAGCAGAATATCTAGCCGTGAAGATCAACAGTCATACCGGATCTTGTCCTTTTTGCACAGCAGATATGCAATTTTTCCAGTCAGGGTCACTGATAAGACTCAGGTACCTGAACCCTGGCTGACTTTTTAACCTCATTAATTAACGTGCAGTAAGAAACTAGTTACAAAAGAAAGCACAACCCAAGGACACTAATAAAGACAAAATCAAAACATATTACAAAGAACATCTTTACTTAAAGACGATAAACGTCTAGATGAGATGATCTTGGCAAAACCAAATTCAATTTAGAGTTTGCTACCATGATAGAAGATTTGGGATGAGAAGATGATATGAATGGTGATTTTGCACTCCTGAATTGATTATGGCAGCACTGACTAGGGACTTTCCACAATTTTACACAGTAGGATGCTTACCATCGATTCCTTGAGGACGCCAATAAAAAAAAGTTAGTAATTATTTTAGAAATATTACTTACTTTTCCTTCTGTTGAATCTTTAGTTTTGCCTCCAGTCGCCGATCTATTTCCTAGAAGTAAGGAAAAACACTTTTCTAAATATCTACATAACTGCCTTGTAAAGCAATATTTGGCTGAAAACCATGCCACAGAAGTGGAAACAAAGCCAGGTAATGATCAACCAAAGTAGATTAGCTGGTTTGCAAGTATGTTAATCAGGCTAATAAATATGATGACAGAGTGACATTTCACCAAAAATAAATCCTAAACAGGTTAAGCAAATCCTACTTTAGTGCACTGAAAATCTTGCCTTAATTGAAACTGAAACCTGCCTGTGATTTTGAAGCATGGCACGTGTGACAGAAGGCAGCCTGCATTTTGATTTATGGCCATTTTAAAAATAGAAAACGAAAGACACTTGGGATAGCAAGCATGATGCAACATTAGTTATATCAGTATGATTGGTAAAATGCTGCAGATATAGTAAAGGGATAGATTTATTTCTCTCCCTGAAAGAAGAAAGGTTGTCTTTTGGTGCATTCACACTTCACAATACAAGTCTACACTAATTTTAAACTTGGATTGCAAACTGATAGTGAAGGTGTCATCAAATTGCAAGAGGTGGTGGAGCAGGACTCCAGGGATTCTCACTGTTCCTGCAGTTCCAAAACAGAGACTACAATTATAGTAAAAAAAAAACTAAGTAGGTTAGAATATCAGATACTGGTAAATTAGTGAATTCTCTTCATAGAATCCATAGTGTGGAAACAGGCCCCTTGGCCCAACAAGTCCACATCAACCCTCAGAGCATCTCACCCAGACCCATCCCCCTATAACCCACCTATTTTACACATCCCTGAACACTATGGGCAATTTAGCATGGCCAATTCACCTAGCCTGCACATCTTTGGACTGTGGGAGGAAAATGGAGCACCTGGAGGAAACCCACGCAGACACGGGGAGAACATGCAAACTCCACACAGACAGTTGCCCGAGGGGGAAATCGAATGCAGGCCCCTGGTGTTGACAGGCAGCAGTGGTAACCACTGAGCCTCTTGTAAATGATTTGTCAACAGTACATTTGTACACCATTAAACAGCTACTTTGCACATATCAGTCAGTCATTCAACTGGGGTTGTCAAGGGCAAGCCCAATACTTACTTTATTCAGTGCCTGCACAGGCAGTACCCTCTCCAGACCCCAGAGGCACAAAGACCAATTAAAAAGAGTTCCTCTATATACAAGTAGACTGCAAATAATTAACAACAAGAAAAGTTCTGGAAAAGCTCAGCAGGTCTGGCAGCATCTGCGAAGAAAAAAATCAGAGTTAATGTTTCAGCTCCAGTGACCCTTCCTCAGAACTCAAATAATTGCAAATCAATGCAAATCATTGATCACTTTCCATTTCAAATCTAAAAATGGAATACACTACTAGCCCCTGTGTTTAATATTTAAACTGTATGCAGAGTATTTGAATAGGAACAAAACTATCAAAAAAGTACTGAATGCGGAGTTTTGGATCACAGACAGCAGTCCAACCAAAATCAGTGCTGGAGAAACTCGACAGCAGCACCTGTGGAGCGAGATGCAGAATTAATGTTTCAAGTCCAACTCTTCTCCAGTCATTCTAAACTAGCCTGCTGTTGAGGGGACTTCACACTCTGGTAACGTCCAGGCACGGAAACTAATAACTTTTTCCAAACAGTGAATGTCTTTTTGTAACCTTTATTAAGTTTCTTCCCCTTGTTTGGGTGCAGTTCCATAATAGAGAGTTCCTCAGGTTTCCACAATTCTCTTTATTTATGCACTAATACTTAACTGATAACACAAGCTTTACAGTTGTATAGTAGCTCAGCAAGAACTGCAGATGCTGGATTCAGAGGCAACACACTGTGGAGTTGGAGGAACACAGTAGATCAGGCAGTATCACAGGAGCAGGAAAGTCGACATTTTGGGTTGGGACCCTTCTTCAGAACTGGGAAATAAATTGAGGGAAGACGAGTGGGGTTGGAGAAAGGTAGGTGGGATGGTGACAGGTGGATCCAGTTAGGAAATGGTAGGGATAGGTCAGTGGGATGAGTGGGATGGATAGGTGGGAGAGAAGATGGACAGGTTGTATCAGTGGTCAAGGAGGCGGGAGGGAGAATGGGTAGGGCTCCCCCTACCTACTTTTCTCCAGCCCCACCCCCTTCCATCTATTTATTTCCCAGCTCCATAACCCCTCCCCAGTTCTGAAGGAGGGTCCTGACCCGAAATGTCAACTTTCCTGCTCCTCTGATGCTGCCTGACTGATGTGTTCCTCCAGCTCCACACTTATCACAGTTGTGCAGTACCTTTTTTTGTAAAATTGAACTTTAACCCAGAGGCTAAAGATTTAGTGATGTAATTAGATTCCCTCCACATGTAACCAACATTGTCATAAAAATCCGACTGGCTGACTAATATCTTCCAGGGAGGGAAATCTGTTGTCTTTGCCCAACCTGGTTTATATGGGATTCCAGACCCAGTTACGTGAGTAATCCCTATTCCATAGATCAGGTTAGTCAGGAAAGACACTCAAGGCATCAACTCAACAACGCATTCTCAGCAGCAAAAGGCAACACATGCTAGTTATGCCTACATCCTACAAACGAGCATTAATAAATGGTTTCACTATGTTGTGGTTGAACGTGTTTTTGCTACTTTCCATTAACCCAGTTTCATCAGGACTCTCCCACTCACCATATTCATTTTTTCTGATAAATCTACGTTCCATTTCTTGCAGATCACATACCCTTAAGTATTCTCAAGCTTCGCTTATCCTGTGATGCTGCAGTAAAATCACTACACCTAGATTTCCTGTGTCCCTTCGTTTGAGGGAATAGGTTGGTGAAGCAATTGAGGGGAAAGGCCTTGCTTATTTCAAATCTTATTTTACACTATTACTATTATTTGGGTTTGGTGAGGTAAAGAAAAACACTAGAGCAGACTTATGCTAATTACAGAATGTGCCGGAAATTTATAATGAAAACATGCAAGTGCTTGAAGTACAGAATGATGCCTACAGTGTGGATTCAATTCACACACTGGTAAGGGGTCTCCACCTCAACCTCTCACCTTACCCGATTAAACCACAGTCATCTCTGATAAGAGGAGCTCTGTGGTCTGGTAGGAATATGGCAACATTACGTGCTTCTCAGACTGGCAGCATTTGTGCAGAGAGAAACAGTAAATGTTTCAAGCCAATGACCTTTCATCAGAACAGACAGTTCACCAGTTATGACGAAAGATCATTGATCCAAAACTTTAATCACGTTTCCCTCACCAGAGAAGCGCCAAGACCTGAGAATGCGTGTTCACTGTTTTTGTTGCAGAGCAAACCGGGACTAAATGCCCAGTTTGCGATTGCATTCCACAATCTTTGATAAAACAGCTGTCAAGGTACTTGGACACAGATTTCATATTAAACTTTTTCTTAGTGGTTCTTTAATGTCAACTTGGCCCAACTGTTACACTGGCTTCAGATTTAGAAGGTTGGAGTTTCAAGTCCTACTCCAGAATGAGCACATGTAATATCTGATATAGCAGTGAAGGAGAAGCTGCACTGCTGGAAATGTGTCCTTCACAGAAGTAAACTGTCAGCACTAGTTAAACAGGACAGAGAGTTTGCATGGTGCCCTGGCCTACAGCATTCCCTTGACCATCCTGCTTAAAAGCAGGTCAACTGTTTATTCAACTGCAAATTTTGCTAGCGGTAAAGACTGCAATATGTCACAACATCAGGATGGCTGTATGATGGTATTACTTGTTGCAAGTCCTTCAATTCGATACAGGTCAAGAATAGAATATTGCTGCTTTCACACCAGTTAACATTTTTGGTGAAACCCAGTGCAGTGTTTGGCAATATAATTGGAAATTCAAACTATTCAACCTTCCAAAGTACTGGTAGTACTGAGTTCTAAATGTTCTACATAAGAAATAGGAGTACAATGGATATCTTGTAGATAGTATCATCTAGTCAGAAGCCGTGCTGCCACATTCTGTTTTGAGATTATGATGTCTGCAATGGAATCTCAATTATCTGCTACACGAATATATCATTCTAGTAGATAATAAATGTGTTGAAATTAATTAGATTGCTTTTCTATTTCCTTGCCTATCCACACCAGAAGTTGGCAAGAATCTATTCAGCAACAATAAACTATCCAGTTCCACTTCCTAATGCATTGAGTAACACCGACTATCAGACACCATTGCTCCAAAGACGATTTTGCTTCTCTTCAATTACAGGGATAATAGCTCACACTCATTTTGGTAGCTGTTACAGGACCAATCTCAGTAAAGCTGTCAACTTTAAAATTTAGATGGAGAAATCTCAGGAATGCATTTAAGCAGACATTGTTGATTTTAAACACTGACAGCTTGACAAAGCTGGCAAGATCACTGAAGGAGAACACGAGCACCAAGCTTCGTAACTGGAACATCATAATTGTTTTTAAGAGAGACACAAGATCAACTGTCATATCCGAGCTGATATGTGGACAAATTGTATTGCTCTTGCTATCTCTGAAGCTGTGAATAATCTGGGGATATTGCACATTATAACACAAGCACGTTACTCCAAGGACTCAACCTTATGTATTTCCCTTTATATTGCTTGCAGCCTCAAGGGTGCTTTGTATTATGAGCCTTCATCCTTAATCTACGCAAGTGACTTGAGAAATAGCAGTGACCAATTACAGCATTGAAATGTGCCTTTCATAATACTCTCTGGACTTGACTACTCAGCTGGGTGTGGGGAGGGTCTCCAGGAAAACATCCTACCAGAAAAGATTTTGACCTATTTTCAATGATGCAACATCAGATAGAACTACCAGAACAAGTTTATAACGTGTAAATGATGAAGAAATCACACGTGGTAAGTGCTAAATTGATTGTGTAAACATTTAAATTATTTCTACAAAAACTAAGGTTTATTTATCAATAGATAAAGTAGTCAAAATTCAGTCTAGGAAGTGGCAGGTGAATTTCTCCAACAAAAGATATTGCTGGAAAAGCTTAGCAGGTCTAGCAGCATCTGAGAAGAGAAATCAGAGTTAATGTCTCAGGTCGAGTGACCTTTCTTCAGTTCTCAGTAAACTGAATTTCTCAGTTTATTTACCTTTCTGCCAACAAGGAAAGAGCTTTTGTAATGGAAAACAAAAGATCAATAATTTTTGAAATATATTATCTTTTGAACAAGTCATGCAATGGATAAGCTTTGACCAATAATGAAATGATTGCCACCTGTCCCTGACACTATTGCAATCAACACTGGAGAAATCTCATGGTCATAAAACTTCATGCTACGTGATTATTGACACTTGGCATAACCTGCACCAAAACTATGCATTTATGACATTGTATGCAGAAAGAGTTTATTTCTAGATCACCAAAAATACAATACAACTTTACTGCATAATGTGTTTAAAGTAAGAGGGTTAGTTCTTCCTACACATTGTACAGGAAGAACTGAATTCTGAAAAGTTGCCATGTCAAAAATAATCACATTTGTGAATTTGAAGAATGGGCTGCTTACATGGTGGGGGGTGGGCATGGTAATACGTCATCTTTTGATCTTTATTCCCATTGCAGATACACATTCCCTGCTTCCTTGAAAGAAGGCCCCAGAAACTTGGGTCGTTACATAACATCGAGGGTAAGAGGTAAGATAAACCGGAACATATTTGGTTCGCAATCCTGGAACTGAAGGTACTGTCTTCAACCCTATGAACTCCATAAATTCTTCCACCATAATCCGATTTTAAATCAAAGCTAAACACTGCACTAATTTACTCTGAGGCATTTCTTTTTTTCCCCCCCAATTATTGTCATTGGAAAAAGAATCATTATCCCTTCATCATTCCGCAAGATGCAGCAATGGGAGATCAGCTTATCCACTTCTGGGAGTTGGCAAAGACTTCGGCACCCGTTGCAGTGGTTAGATTACCTCTATCGCTCTGGAATCTACATCACTCCCTTCCAATGCCTTTTCTGGTCATGTTACAACATTTAGTCTCCCTCCTGGTGCCGACACTGACTCCCCAGAAGAGTGTGGTAGTTCCAAGCTGTTATAGATCGGGGTTTTGACCTAGTTTATTGTCCCTCTCACTCGCTCGCTCTCTCTCTCATGCCGCTCCCCTTGCTGCCGAACCCCACACTTGTGGCCGACACTCACAGAGACCCTTTAAATGTTGCACATTGCACTTCTGATCAACTCTCGGACCTTGAGAAAACAACTTCACCGCGCCAACGAACCACGAGACCTATTTTGAAGAAGCCCCAGCCTCACCATGGCTTCATCCGCCGCTCCTTACCCCACTATCGGCCGCTTCCTCCCAATTATCCGCGATTTCCTCATCTTCCATCTTAGCTTCTCGGCTCACTCGCCCCCAGTCACACAGCGCACGCGTGATGTCCTCAGCACGCAGGCGCAAGACGCCACCGGCCAGTAATGCGCAAGCGCCAGTGTGCCCAGGGACGTCGGACTCACGCATGCGCGATGTTGCCCGTCCCCGTTTAGGTCCTTTCAGCGGCCCGACTCAGGCGCATGCGCCCTGGCGACTGCGGGAAGCCCCGGCTATAGCAATCGATCTGTGAGTGAAAAGATGGCGGCGGCAGGGCCCAGCTAGCCCGAAGCAGCGGCACGGCGAGCGCAACACACCTCGATAGCAGGCCCAAGAGAGGGCGGGGAAACGGAGCCAGCAACCCAGCGGGGAAAAGAAAGGTGAGGCTTAGACTGGAGTGGGGAGTCGGCTGCGCGTCTCAGACAGCAGCTGAGGGAAAGGGCTCTCTGAGGCGCAGGGTTGGAAGAAGGCCACAGACTTGCCTCCTGCCGCCATCATGGAGACGAAGCAGGGTCCGCCAGGCGCGCTCAAACAATACACGGATCAATAGATAGAGAGAGGGTTAATAGAGCCCAGAGACGCCAATACACTGATCAATTGATAGACGGCCAATAAACAGAGGGGTAATAAATGGAGGGACAGCAGGTTAGGGCCACAGCAACGAGAGCGCACATGAGAAATAACCAGAGAAACTCCAAGGGAACAAGAGACACTGATTAAAGATTCATGCGGGTAGTGTGTTAATAAACAGGGAGATATTTGGATGCAGTTCGATAAACAGACAGGCATTAGGGTGGGGCATGCCCATAATCGAGATACTCTAGGGAAAGCATAGACAGTAAAGAGAAACATCAGAGCAGAGAGAAGGAAAACATGCAAGGGCATAGGGACAATTAACAAACACCAGGGGAGAGAGAATGATGGAGGTAATTAATAAACACGCAGTTGGAGCAATAACAGGCACACTAGGGCGGAGACGACAAAAACAGAACGTATAAGGATGCTAATCTTCTGATCTGCGACACACAGGATTGTGATTACTTGTTATCATGATTATTTTTCATGAAAAGTTTAAAAAGAATAAACTGCCATCTCCAACTTGACATGAAACATCTGAGGAAAAACATTGCCCATCAGAATCTCCAGGTGTTCCGGGCTACAACAGTTTTACTGGACTGAAAACCAGTTTGTCATTGAGATTGAATGCCCTGTTGTCAACAGTAGGGGATTCTGCCCTTTGCCAGGATCTAAACCAGACTGCAGCAGGGATCAAGCTATAATATGTGCTGGTGATAAAAAAAAAATGAACATGTTATCAGATCCAAATTGAGAGTTAAAGAAGCAAATGCAGAAATGCATTTTTGGCATGAATTTTATATTTTAGAAGCTTGGCACAAGCTACTTAAAACAGCACTATCTAGTTTAAGGCCCAGAGTTTTAACAAGGGAATGTGTCTATCCCAACCATTTGTCATTTGTGCTTTGTCTGGTTGGAAGTCAACATCAGATCCTGATGTGAGGAGATAATGGCTGAAATTGCTGCCCAGTCAGCAATGCCACATCCATGAATGAATTTTAAAAAATGAAAACATACTCTTGTATCTACCAACTAATGTCTTTGAAATTCTCATCTTAGTAGTGTAAAGTGGTAGCATATTTATTATTCATTCACAGACTGTGGGCATTGCCCAACCCTAATTGTCGTTGGAAAGTTATTGTGACCTGCGTTCTTGAACTGCTGAAGTCCACAGAGGATTAGGTACAACCCCAAGGGAGTTATAGGAATTTAACCCAGCAACACTTTGAGGCATGACCAGCATATTGCACTTTTTAGACTATTATGTAAGGAGATGGATAAACTCTTATGTGAATCCATTAACAACATATCTAAGAAAAGGAGAACTGCGATATTGTTGGAGATATTTGCAACAGATACACCATATGCATTGTGAAGACATCACTTATGATATTTAACAGTGGATGACTTTGCTGCTTCTTGTAAGAAAGATAGCTTTGGGTAGTCTCCCACCTGTTCCTGCATGAATCTCGTAGTTGGTGCAAACTAAATTTGATGATGTAGTTGTTCCTTAGATTCCAGTGTCCAGTGTCATTAATTGAAATCTTTTGAAATCATTTCTAACGTTTACTATGATATAAATAAAGGTGTCACTTTTGCTTTGCATTACTGATGAGTTATTATTACTATTGGCATCCTTGCCTCAACTGAATCCAATTAGTACCCAGTATTCTACTATTTGTTAGATGTTGCAAACTGGAACAACCCTCTTCCTTCCCAGAGTTAATTATAGACTTCAAAGACACTCCAACTTTTGCAAACTTATGGACATACCAGAATAGGAGCAAGAGTAGACAATATGGTTGGTCAAGTCTGCACCTACTTTCACTACATTGTGGCTTCGACTTCACATTTCCATCTAATCGCTGCATCCTTTGACACTCTGAAGACCATTAATTTGCTATCTCAACCTTAAGTGGATTATAGACTCTGCCACATTCGCCTGTATTCTAAACAGGAGAAACAACTTTTTAGTTTCTACCTTGTCAAGCTCCTTCAGAAGCTTGTACATTTCAATGAGATCACCTTTCATTCTTCTACATTTCAGGAAACGTAAATCTAATTTCCTCGGCCTTCCTTGGGACAGCCTTTCTATTCCAGTGACTGATCTAATAAACCTTACCACCACCACCACCCCCGCCCCCAACCAAACCACTGCAAGTATATCTTTCCTTAATAACAGAGACCAAAACCGTGCACAGTCTGGCGTCACCAAAAGCCTTGTACAACTATAGTAAGACATTTTTATTCTTGTCTTCCAATCTCCTTGGAATAAAGGTGAAAATGTAATTTGCCTTCCTAATCTTGTGCCATATCTTGTATCCTTGTCAAAAACTTTCAAGTCCCTCTAAATATCAAAATTTACAAGTTCTGTGCTTTATAAAAAAAAAAAATCTGCTATCCTGGTCTTATGGCCAGATTGTATGATGTCACATTTCACTGTTTTACATTCCCATTTGCCACCTTGTTGCTCACTCATTTAATCTGTCCATGTTCTCCTTACAGCTGGTGTTCCCACTTAGCAGCAGCAAATTTAGATATGATACTCACTGTTTTTCCATCCACATCACGAACATAGATCATAAATATCTGAGAATCTAGCACTGATTGTTGTGGCACTTCACTAATCACATGCTGCCAACTTGAAAACATCCATTTATCGCTCCTCTTTCTAAGATAGTAAGAACTGCCGATGCTGGAGTCTGAGATAACCCAGCGTTGAGCTGGAGGAACACAGCAGGTCATGCAGCATTAGAGGAGCAGGAAAGCTGACATTTCGGGTCAGGACCCTTCTTTAGAAAATTTTGAAAATCAGCTTTCCTGCTCCTCTGATGCTGCCTGACCTGCTGTGTTCCTCCAGGTCCACATGGTGTTATCCCTACGCTTTGCTTCCTATCTATTAACCAATTCTCTACCCAGGCTATTATAGCACCTACAATTCCACTGAGCCCTTTTTTTAAATTTTGTACCTATCAAACCCATTTTGGAAATCTGTGCAACTGAACGTTTACTAGTCTTAACAGTGGAAGCACTCATATTTGCTGAGGAGCAATGTACTTGACAATCACTTGATGATTGACAGAAGTCAGCCAATGGAAAACTGATTTGAATTATTTCCGAATTTAAATTTGAAGTTTTGTATTCGAATTATTATCCCTACCACAGGGATGAATACAGTGCACTGATGTGGCATCATCTCAATTATCTTGATGGGGTCGTGCTCTGTGGCTGAGTAGCTGGTAGACTCTGAATTGTAGATCAGTTCGTTCATGACTTGAACAACAGAAACAAGGAAATTATTGGACACAATCTGTCATTAAATCTGGCCTATCAGCAATCACTCAGATCCACTGTAGTCAACATTGTCCTTCTGTCTGAGCCTCTTGTTTGGATCAGTTGAAACATGGAGACTGTAACAGACATGCTATGTGTAAATGTAGATTCAATCTCATAGGCCATCAGAAGAAATAATGAACAGAATTATGTACACTTTGTACATAATATCAGTTCGAGACAGGGTCATTAATACATTTCATGGAGGTTTATCCCTTCAATATTAATTTAATTCAATGAGCACATTTGTGGCAGTCAGTTTCGTGAGACTAACCAGTAAAATAAATAGAGGCTCACATAAAAGGCAAAGCTTGCATAATTCCTTATTTTTGTTGTGCTGCAGTGATAGAAATTAGGAAATAAAAAACCTGACTTTGTTCCAGATATGCCTTCTGATAATATATTTTATATTTAAAATGAGCCAGCTTAGAAATGAATAAATCCAAGATAAAACTTTCTTTTCCCCTACCTGAGAAGATAATTCTTTTCTTGCATTCCTCAATCTGTGGCCTCCTTGAATGGAGAAGCAAATTTAACGCAGAATTAGGAATGTTTAACTGTTTACAACTCAGTCCATCGAGTGAAACAAAAATTTCACACTGGTCTCTGACAGTTTTTAGACATGAATCTTGGTCAGCTCAATATTTGTTGCCAGAAAATAAGTTGATCTGCTTCAAGACAACTAGGTTAGCCAATTGACAGTGTTATAGCTTAGCTGCCAGAGAACTGAATTGCAGTTGACAGTTTTTAAATTGGTAAAATTGTTACATTTCCTATGACTGATAGAAACCAGTATGCTAAATAATTCTGATGACAACACAGCCCAGACTAATGCAGTTTAATGGGATTTGTTTGGAGATTGTAACTGATCTTTTTTTCTCTGTCTCCTTGCTCAAGGATGGATTTTCCACAGCATAGTCACCAGGTTCTGGAGCAGTTGAATCACCAGAGACACCTTGGTCTGCTCTGCGACTGCACCTTTGTTGTAGATGGTATTGACTTCAAAGCACACAAGGCTGTGCTGGCCGCATGCAGCGAATATTTCAGGACATTGTTCTTGGACCAGAAAGATGTGGTGCACCTTGACATCAGCAATGCAGCAGGTGAGAATCCTGCAGGTACTCCAACTGTGGACCATGATGCAGAGGATATGTAACACTGTCAGGGCAAGCATAGATTAAAGCCAGTACCACTAACAGCCTGATTCTGTCATTCATGTCTAGCATTCATAACCAGGTGTGTATTTAAGTTCAGTTTTCAAGAGAATGTCATGGTTCTGTGGGTCTGTGCACATTATGCGAAAGTGTGCCACAAGATAGAAAAGAAAGTATTTGTGTTATACATTATCTTTTACCAACGCAGAATACTCCAAAGCTCTTCACAGCCATTGAGTTCCTTTTGAAGTGTAGTCACTGTTGAAATGTATGATCCAATATTCGCAGAAAAAGGTCCCTTAGCTAGAAAGTATACAAATTACCAAATGATATGTCTTTGGTGTTGGTTTAGAGACAAATTTCAGCCACGACATCAGAAGGACTCCTCTGCTCTTCTCTGCGTAATGGAATGAAATCTTTTCATGTCCACCTGAGAAGGCTGACAGAACCTCAACTGAATGCCTCACCTAAAATATTTCACTGCATTGAAGTGGGGACATACATTTTGACCACAGTCTGTCTTGAGTTGGCCAACCTGAGGCCGTGAGGTTGCTAACTTCAGCAGCCCAAGTTAGAAATGGGGGAGAAAAAACATCAGCTGGTTTCCTATTCCTAATCACTATCCAGTCGGTCCTTCACCCATGGACAGGATGTGGCTGTTCTGTGCCATTCTTATAGATGAATGTCAAGTGGTATCTAAGCTTACTTTTGTTTCCTTCATTCTTTCATGGGATGGAGGTATGGATGGCAAGGTCAGAATTTGTTTGCCATCCCTAATTGCCTAATAACGGAGAGGCTTGTTCAGCCATTTTCAGAGGGAAGTTAAGAGTCAACCACATTGCTGTGGGTCTGGAGTCACAGGTAGGCTTGTAGGAGGCTGTCTTTCAATTTCAGATTATTTTAATTGAATTTAAATTCTACCAGCTGCCATGGTGAGATTTTAACCCATGACCACAGAGCATTAGCCAGCTGTTCTGGATTACTAATCCAGTGAGATTACCACAAAATGGAATAGTGATTGCTTCGAGAAGAGTAATTGGCCACTCTTGGAACTGTTCTCAATCCAGCAGGACAACAGGATTGGTTGGGGGGGGAGCATCAGAGTACACCTAGGAAGTGGATGAATGGCACCATCATGTAAAAAAAAAATTAATTAATAAAACTTAATGCTTAAAACTTAATTAATAAGGAATAGCCTTGTGGAGGCAACAGTTGGATTGTTCATCAGTACAAAAGAATCTGAAGCACAGCCTCATAACAGCTTTGCTCGATGAGGTGAAATCTCTAGCTTAAGTTTGAACGTCACTGAGAAATAGATTGATTAATGTGACTCAGGACTAATGAGCCAGGAGATCTTCTTGTACTTCCAGGAATGGATTGAATCCCTCAGTGGTAATAGCGTACAGTGATCTGAGATACTTTCTCACAGGTCTCGGCCAGGTGTTAGAATTCATGTACACGGCCAAGCTGAACCTAACCTCGGCGAACGTGTTTGATGTTCAGGCAGTGGCTGGCTTCCTTCAGATGCACGACATTGTCAGCACCTGTAACACTTTCATCGAAGGTAGGTCCTGCACACCATCACCGGCTATCAGCAAAGAGGAACCTTCTCCTTCAGCTAGTGGTATGTATGAAAGAGACAAAAAAATGCAAAGACATTTTAAACCCTTACTCTGTTCTTTCTTTCTCCGCAAATTCTTTAAGCTATTCAAAGAACAGGTATAAGTAATTAATAATTGGCAACAGTGTCTCTATCTGACAGCACTGATTCTGTCTCGCAAACAGGTATAGAGACGCCAGGCAGTGATGGAAAGCAAGAGAAAGAACTGGTCACAGATAGTCCTGAGGAACAGAAGAAGGACCCAGCTGATGAAGTGAAGGATGAAGCACCTGTGGAGTCAGAGGATGACGATACAACAATGGAGTTTGAAGATGACGAAGACAAAGATTACAAGCCTGGTCAGTTGACATCCTCCCCATGGTGCAACCTGGTTGTATGTTCACAGTATTATTTTCATTGCTGACATGAAACTTTGACCCCCATGTAATTGGCAGCTGTGTATGGAAATCAGCGATCAAGGTTCAAGAGCATCTGTGAGACTGATCCAGGCGAGTCATTAATGTTCTACTGTGGCTGCTTGAGTCTTAAAAAATTAACTAGCTTTGCGATCCAGGTATGACTCACCCAAGACAAAAAAAAAATTAAAGGAGATTGAAATGCAGCTGATGAAATGCAGATTTTTAAGTATGATACCTGAAATCGTCAATTTTCTTGAATCAAGGCATGAAGTGTGAAGTGAGCTGTCAAACAGTGTGTATTTAGGTTCCTTACATACGTCACACTGAAACTGAAAAAGCTGTACTGTGAACTGTAGAGAAAGAATAGACACTGAATGCATATGATCAGTGCAGTGAATCCATTCAAAAACATTCCTATGAACCTGGGACTGTGGACCTTCCAATTAAAAAATAAAATGCTGCAACTCTTTCCAAATTTGGAGAAAATGCCAGAAAAATAAACTAAAAGTCAAAGAAAAATGGTTCCACCCAGAAAACACGTGTGCAAACCTGAGGAAGTCAGTAGAGGAATTCAACAGGCAATTTCAGGAATTAGATGTGAAGGAACAAATTGTCATGTTTGTCTCAAACCTGTTCTTTCAATTAGACTTTGATGGGTTAGCTACCAAATTCCATCAGGTGTTTGATTTAGAAAGTGGTGGAGTTAATAAGGAGATAATTTCAATGCAAATTGATATTGAACTGAAAGTCAGTTCAAGGGACAGTGTTTTTGGGGACTTTTAAACACAGAAATAAACCCACTCATATTGTTCTGTACTTTAAAAGTGAAAGCTTGCTTTGGCTGCACAGAGTGAGACAGTATTCTCCCAAATGAAGATAATCAAGTCCAAGTATTGCATTCACCTCACAGATACCCATTTGATGGACTGCATACGACTAGCAGTCCCAAACTACAACCCAGACTTCAGGGCACTGGCTGATAATGTGCAGTCACAGGGGTCATACTGAGACTTGGTGAGTAGAGGACAAAATGAATAATTATATTTACACTTGGTTTTAGATTTATATTGTACTAAAAATAAACTTTATTCTACATTTTCTTGAGGGTAAATCCTGGGTTGCACTTAAAAAGGTTGGACTCCTCAGCTGTAGTGCATTAATGCTGCATTGCGTGCTGCTGCCTGTCAGTCACATTGATGATCGCTTTGGTTTCTGCCATTCCCACTACCAGCTGAATTACTAACTTGATGAGTGTGTCTCTGCATGTCGGTGACCTTCGTCTCTGTGACTTAGCTGTGGTTGTGTTTCCCAATAGGAGACACTGTGAAGGATGCTGTCTCGAAGATATATGGTAAACGCCGGCACCTTCCTGGCAGGAAAAGCATTTCAAGTGACAGCAAAGATGCCAGGATTTCAGAAAATCCCGATGAAGGTATAGTCTTCAGTCAATAATCCCATTGTTTGGGTTGTAGCTTTTTCAGATGGGCATGCTTTTTAAAATTATTTTTACTTGTGCCCTTCTGTCTGATAGCTATCACTGGTTTGTGGTAATCAGATAAAAGAAAGAAATCTGAGCTTGGGCTCATTGGATACCTGTATTGGCACAGTACCAACCAATTAGGTATTTAATAGCCACTATGCTTCCCCAACTATCTGCCACGAACACATTTTTGTTTTTAATGAGAGAGCGGGTGATGAACAGTGAGCCAGTGCATAGAAGAAATATTAGCTTTACTTTTTTTCTGTCCCTAGGCAATGCTTCTTTCGCTCTTGAAGGAAATTCATTCCTTCTCCTTCCTTCCTACAGTTCCACATGTGCTGTCTATTCTTTGGTACCTTATCTAACTGGCCATTATTCAGATGAAGGTCTAAATAGTGAATGTTAGCAGGATGTCTAAATATAGGGGACATTAAAGCTTCTTATTCATGGTATGTGACTGGGCCAGCATTTATTGCTAATCCATTACTGCCTGGGAGAAATTGATGGTGAGCTGCCTTCTTGAAACGCTGTAGTCCTTGTGGTGTACGTACAGGTATAAGTGCTACTGTGGAAATAATTCAGGATTTTGATCCAGCAACAGTGAAGGAATGCCAATATATTTCCAAGTTTGGATGTTGATTGACTTCAAGGGGAACTTCCAGGCTACATTCCATTTAAGATCTCCTGACACTGCATGAACCTTTGAGGTCCATGCATGGTAGCTGCATCTGAACTGAAGTAAATGCATGTATACACCTGTTGCAAGCATGGCCATGCAGCTTAAAGGGAACATTGCTTGTGGTGTTGTCATGTGTCTGCTGCCCTTGTTCTTCTACATGGTAGAGGTCGTCGGTTTGGGAGGTGCTGTCTAAGGAGCTTAGGTGAGTTGTTGCAGTGCATTTTGAACATGGTACACAGTACTGACTCTGTACATCAGTGGGGTAAGGAGCGAATGTTGAAGGTAATAGATGCTCCTGATCTGTATCTTGTAGATGTTGGACAGGCATTGAGGAGTCAGGAGGTGAGTTATTCAACATAGGATTCCTAGCCTGTAACCTGCTCTTGCAGCTATGGTATGTATATAGCATGGTTCAGTTCAGTTTCTGGTCAATGGTAAACTCAGGATGTTGGCAGTGAGAGATTCAGCAGTGGTAATGCCATTGAATGTCAAGTGGCAATGTTTAGGTTTTCTTTTATTGGACAGGGTGATTACCTGACATTTGTGTGATGCGAATATTACTTGCCATTTATCAGACCAAGCCCAAAAGATACCCAGATCTTGCTGCATTTGGACATAGACTGTTTCAGTATCTGAGAAGTCATGAATTGTGCTGAACGTTGTGCAATCATCAGCAAACATCCCCATTTCTGACTTTCCCTCCATCGTAAGGTCGATAATGAAGCAGCTGAAGATGGTTGAGCCTAGGACTCGAGCTTGAAGAACTTGTACAGTAATGTCCTGGAGCTGAGATGACTGACCTCCAACAGCCACAACCATCATCCTTTATGCTAGGTATGGCTCCATCCATTGGAGAGTTTTTCCCCCCGATTCCCATTGACCCTAGTTTTACTCAGGCTTTTTGATGCCAACTTTGTCAAATTCTGCCTTGACATCAAGGGTAGCTATTCTCACTTCCCCTCTGGAGTTCATCTCTTTTGGTCACGCTTGGACCAAGGCTGTAACAAGGTCAGAAGCTGAGTGGGCCGAGTGGAACCCGACTGAGCGTAGGTGAGCAGGTTATTGTTGAGCTGCTTGTGATTGAGGATAGACTAAAAGTATGGTAACTGGCCGGAGTGAATTTGTCACGCTTTTTGTGCACTGAGCATACCTGGGCAAATTTCCCATATTGCCACATAGCTGGCAGTGTTGTAACTTGAATAGCTTAGCTAGGGGTGCTGCTAGTTCTGGGGCTCAAGTCTTCAGTACTTTGGCCAGCATGTTTATCAGGGCTAGGAGCTGTACCTGGTATGCTGTCCTGCACTCTTGATTGAACCAGAGCTGATCCCGTGGCTTGCTGACTATGACAGAGTGCAGGATAATACCAGGCAATGAAGTTACAGATTGTAACAAATGCACTGCTGTTCATGGCTCACAGTACCTCATGGATGCCCAGCCTTAAGTTACTAGATCTGTTCAAAATTTATCCCAACTAGCATTGTGGGCATGCCACACAACATAGTGGAGTGTCTTCTCAGTGTGAAGGCGGGACTTTGTCTTAACGAGGTTTGCGTAGTGGTTGCTTCTTCCGATACTGTAAATGATGTGGAGGTGCTGGTGTTGGACTGGGGTGGACAAGGTCAGAAATCACAAGACACCAGGTTATGGTCCAACAGGTTTATTTGAAATCACAAGCTTTTGCAGCCTCACTCCTTCTGACTGAGTCTTCGAAAGCTTGTGCTTTCAAATAAACCTGTTGGACTACAGCCTGGTGTTATGTGATTTCCGATACTGTGATGGACAAACGTATCTGCAACAGTTAGATTAGTGAGAATGAGGTCAAGTTCATTTTTCCCTCTTGTTGGTTCCTTCCCTACCTGCCGCAGAACCAGTTTAGCAGCTATGTCATAGAATCATAGAGTTCCTACAGTGTGGAAGCAGGCCATCGAGTCCACACTGACCCTCCGAAAAGCATCCCACCCAGACCAAACCCCTATTCTATAATCCAGCATTTCCCATAGCTAATCCCCCTAGCATGCACATGCCTGGACACTGTGGGCAATTTAGCATTTCTTTAGGACTCAGTTTGTTCTGTCACTAGTAGTGCTACTCAGCCACTTCTAATGATGCACATGAAAGTCCCTGCCCCAGATGGAAGTCTCTGCTCTTGCCATTCTCCATGCATCCTCCAAATGGTCTTCAACATGGAGGAGTACTGATTCATCAGCTGAGGGGTGGAGGTAGCTATTATGAGGGGGCATAGTTTTAAAGTGAGTGGAAGTAGATTTGGGGAGACGTCAGAGGTAGGTTCTTTACTCAGAGAGTGGTAGGGGCATGGAATGCATTGCTGGAGAGGGTAGTGGAGTCGGCCTCATTAGGGGCATTTAAGCGGCTATTAGATAGGCATATGGATGATAGTAAAAGGTAGGGGTGGAGGTTAGATAGACCTTAGGTTTAGGGTAAAAGTTCGGTACAACATCGTGGGCCGAAGGGCCTGTACTGTTCTATGTTCTAGGTTTGCAGTGGGTAGTAATCAACAAGTAGTTTCCCTGCACATGTTTGATCTGTCCCCAAGAGACGTCATTAGGTCAGGATTCAAGGATATAAATTAACGCGCTTTCTAACTCAAGACACTGAGGGCAGATTAGGAGTGAGAACCATGGCTAATTCTTCCTATCCCTGCTCCAAGGCAACAAAGGCCAGTGGTGACCTCATTGCTGTCCCAGCTGAGATCAGCTAACTCAGCACAAACCATCCTATGAATGTAGGCTTGTATAGGCTTGTAGGCTTCCATAGGCTTGTAGTTTCCTGTGTGTGTGAACTCTTTCCCACAGTCCTAGAATAAAGAAGGAATAATTCAGTTGCTAGAAGTTTAGATGAGAAAGAGGTAACTTGATTGAAACATAAAAGATCCTGAAGTTCATGTGGAAAGGACTATGTTTCCACAAACCTATGAATGTATGGTTCAGTATGACACTGAGTGGGGACTTTAAGCATCAGGGCAGCTTATAACCAGTCAGTTTGAAACATATCGGTTGCTACTGTGAACCAGTTAAGGCTACCTCATTTGGAATAATGGGCCTCCTGATTTTGTTCCTTTTCACAGAGACAGCAGATGAGTTGAGTGAGACAGATAAAGTGGAGCAAGATGAAGACACCGAGATAAAAGAGAATGGGGATGTAATGACACACAGTCATGGAGACAGTGGGGCACATTCTGAATTCAGTGAAAAGCTAGATGCAGCTTCAGAATCAGACGCAACATTGGAGGATCAGGATGGTGCTCATGACACCAGACGTCGTCGCTTTGGACCGTACATCGACCGCACTGAGTCCCGTCCTTATGGCTCAATAACGCACAAATGCAAGGTAATGGTTCTCTGCAGCAAAGTGATTTGCGCCAGTTTGTGATGAATGAACAGCCTCGACTACAATGTTTATCTTGGCCAAAGGAGTGCCACTTGTCAGGACTGAACATACAAGGAATAATCACTTGTATGAGATGCGGGAAAGTAACTGTCTATGACAGGATTGTGAGCAGCAAGATTCAGCATCACGAGGCTTCTCACGGTTACGAAGAAAGAGGTGATTGTGGTGGTGGTGACAAAACAGAGTAGTTAGCAGCACATGCTGTACCTGAACTGGCAACAAGGCTCCCATTGCCATTCTAGCCTTTTAACATTGGAGCCTTGT
>JAHRHZ010000004.1:21174848-21192869 GCA_024137785.1 Ginglymostoma cirratum | reverse complement strand
GGCCCGAAACGTCAGCCTTCCTGCTCCTCTGATGCTGCTTGGCCTGCTGTGTTCATCCAGCTCTACACCTTGTTATCTCAGATTCTCCAGCATCTGCAGTTCCTACTAACTCTTAATTAGTTACTAGACTTACCTTACACCCCCTTCCTGACTCTTCTACCCTTGAAGGTAAACAATACTGCACCCATCAAAAATTAGGCAAATGCACTGAAAATGTCTAAAATAAGCTTTGATTTCCCAGTATTTTTGATTTCTATTCAAACTATGAATGATGTGGATCACAGAGTATGATCCAGCTGTAAAATACATCCCCTTGCAGAGAGGCGACATCCCACAGCTCCACACAATGATCCGTTTTGTTTCAGTGTAGTTAACTATTCTGCCTGTGCTGCCTCTTGGTTGCCACCAGTAGACGCTGTGGTATAGTGTTTGAATGCCTCCATAGCTGGTAAACAACTCATTTGGACTAGGTCGCAATTTACAAAACTTAAAATAAGAATTCAACACAGAGCAAACTTTTTGAACTACAAATACCACTTGTACAAGAAAAGAAAACATGGGCTATTAGAAACATTACTTTTCCTTCTAACTTAAGGCATGAAAACTTTCCAGTCATTGGTCTCAGCCACTGATTTTGGGAGTTCTGTACAGCCACAGTTTATTCCTGCGCGCAGACATTCAACACACTTGATGAACATCTCTTGTATTGGCCAGCTTTCATTGACTTTGAAAGCAGTAATAGTTTACCTATATCATAGGTTTATATATTTATATTTAGATTCATTGCAAGGATTGCATTTTCAGAAGTCATTTATTATTTGGGCCATGCAACAGTTTGATTGTAAATAGGTGGCCTGCAGTTGGTGGCATATGTAGGAGCGTAGAGAAGAAAAGCAAGAATGTCAAATGCTGTGAATTTGGCTCAACAGATCACTCAACATGTTAAAGAGAAATACAGATTAGTTTGAGATAAGAATCCTTCAGCAGATTTGCAAGAGTAAAGTGTGTCAACAGTCACATCCACAAGAAGAAAACTGACTTTAATTTCATTAAGGCTTTCTCTGGTTGAAAATAATACCTGGTGTGGAAAGGCGGAATTTCTGTTCAGAGACTCTGATGGCTTCTTAAAATGGACAGAAGCCATTCAGAATTTAACACTGCATTATGAAACCTGATCCATGGCAGATAAAACCTTAAAGCCAAGTATTGGCAATTACCATGTAGAAGCTTTTAGTCTGAATTGATAAATTAGCGTTCACAGGTAAAGTAGTGACAGTAAAGCTGCCTCCTGCCCAACTATGATTTTTCCAGAATTGGGCAAATTTTTCCGATGTCTCAAAGATCAGCCAATGCCAGAGTATATTATTGGAAGAGTCTCTTGTTTTAAATAGTCCTAAATTGCATTAAGATCCCGAACAAAGTTGCTGGAAAAGCTCAGCAGGTCTGGCAGCATCTGTGAAGAGAAAAAAACAGTTAACATTTCCGGTCCAGTGACCATCCTTAGAATTCTTTTTTTTTTAAAAAAATCTTCCACAGATGCTGCCAGACTCGCTGAGTTTTCCCAGCAACTTTGTTTTTGTTCCTGATTTACAGCATCCGCAGTTCTTTTGGTTTGCATTAAGATCCCTGTATGTGCAGGTTAAACTTCAAGTCCACGTTTCAATCTAGTACGGCCCCAGGACATCACCCAATCCAGCTACTCATTGTTCACCACTATTCAACAATGCAGTGTGTAGAACCAGAAGTCAAAGTATCACCTACTGTTCAGAACAGCAATATTTTATGCTAATTAGTGCAACTCATGTAACCAATGACTTGGTAGAAATTAGGATATTATCATACAGGGTTTTAAAAACTGATTAATTCACAAATTCTTCAGGCAGAACAGGACTCAGATCTAAACTAATTTGTACCCGAGTTAATGTGATACTATGGTTTTCTCTCAAAGTGCAAACATGCTTACTTAGCAATCTGTTCACTGCAGTTGCTTCCTTGTTGACTCTAGCCACCATGTAGCTCTAGGTGATGCATCATTTTAGAGATCAGGAAGCTTACCAGTTCAATGTAAGGTCAATGTTGTTAGCTGCTGCTACAGTAACACGAGAAGTGGTAAGATTGGTTTCTGTATCTCCAGACCACAATTCCTTTTCCTGACCACTATCGAGTAATCTATATATATGAGATGAAGGCAGTTTGACTCAAATGGCCTCTCTGTTGAAGGCCAGTCCTAGCACTCTACACTAATACATATGAAGACTGGTCAGCAGGTTTAAGTTGCAGAAGACATATGGGGCAATGGGCCAGTGCTTGTACGTTCTTAGCTTCTAGACACCAGAATTGGGATGAAATTGGACACGGTAACATTTCTCTTATTTGTCTTGGTTCTCAACGGCTCTGTATTGTAATTAATCAGTTACTCTAGATCAAATTTGGCACCCATTGATAAATATCTTCCTACCCAGATTTGCAAATATGAATAAATGATAAAACTTAGCATCTCAAAGGCCAGCCAAGCCTCTTATATAAAACATTGAACTAAGCAGCCTGCTTCTTTCAGAGAATTAATATTTATCCCAACATAATTAATTTCTTGAAGGAAAGTTCTTCAAAATTTTTGACAGCAAAAGGAATCACAAAATATATCCTATTTTGGGAAGGGACTAGCAATTTGAACTGAACTTCGAACCTTCCTTCCAGAGCATCACTGTGCCTTTGAAGGCTGCATGACCAAAACTGCATACTGGAGTTGGATTGATAAAGTTCAATATAAAGTGACTCCAATTCATGCTTCTAAATACAGAATTCTAGATGCACCTTCCTCACATAGTTGATCCTGGCTATAGAATCAAGTCCAGCTGCCAAGTAAGCGAAGGGCCAATCCTTCCTAACAAGGCAAGTCAGTATCACAGCAGCTCTACACAGCTCCTGCGTACGTCACAGCTAATGACAGGGTAATTTGCCAAGGCAGGGGAGTGGGTTTCCTCCCTGTACATGATGGTGTATTGCATTGGACAATTGCTGGGAGGTGTGATTGTCAGGAAGACATTTTTGTTTGAATATGTAATGGAATCACTGCAATACTCTCCTGGAGCTCTAGATCAGTTTTGGTGGGTACTTTGTGATATCTTACTGCCTACTGTTGTACAGTTTCTAATCTGGCTATGCTTAAAAGTTCTTTTTTAGAATTGGGATTTTATTGGTCAAAATCAGGAAGAGAATCTTAATGATTATTCTTGATTCTTGATGGCAAGATTTTTGTTGTCACTTATTTCTTAATAATGCTGTCACCATGAAGCACATCATCCAGTTGACTATTCTGCTGCCCAATATCCATAATCATGAGATTTCTAGCAGGTGTCACAAGCCAGTGATCAGGAGGAAGAGCACCTGCATCTTTCCTTTGCTTTCCAAGCCCAAAGTCAATGAGGTCAAACTGGAATACTTCCATTGAAAGCAGGTTCCAGCACAGGCAGGGACAAAAATGGAGACTTTCTTGGTCCAATGGCTCCATAAACCTCATGCCTTTACCCAATTCTGAGCTCCCCTGCTCTCATGAGACCATACCCAAGTATGATAGCGATATTGTAACTCCTGCCTTATAATGGTGTGAAGTTCACCAAAATCTTATTTTAAAACTGCCAACCTGGAGTTCAAATCTGTTCATTTGGGTTAGGCCCTTCCCTTTTCACTAGCCCCCACAGCTTACAATCCTCCTAGAACTCTATATTCTCCAACTCTGGCTTTTTGTACATCTTCAGCTCATTTGCCTAAAGTGACCATGCCTTCATGCATTTAGGCTCAGAAATGATCTTCCTCCCACCCCCTTTAAAACCTAACTCTTTTGGCCAAGTTACAGGTCATCTATTTCAATATTACCGAGTCTTTGATGATGTCAATATCTATGAGGCACATGGGATGTTTTTCCTCACATTTATACAGTGCCTTCTGCATTAGGTAAGTTGAAAACATTATGAGGGTTGAGAAAGGAAACCTAGATTTCCATAAGCAACAAAGGAATGCTAAAATTTGTATTCTTATCCTTTACAGATCTAAACAAGAAACCTAAACAATTCTTTCACAGGTCAAGCTCTGAAAAAATTAGGAAATATTTTACTCTGTTGGCCTGTTGACAGTCACACTCAGTGGATGCCAGAGTCTCTGAAATGCAAAACTTTCTATATTTCAGATCCTCAGCTTGGCTGTTTGTGCAATGTCTGAGTGACTGAAAGCACAGTGTGTGCATTGTCTTTGGTGCACTTATAGACATTCTGCCAAGAGTTCCAGGCTACACAGCATTCTTTGTATCGAAATGATTTCAGAATGGGGCCAGCTGTGGTGCACAGTTCAACTGCCTTAAAGAGTCATTGTCATGAGGAAGGATGAGGAAACAAGTAAACATGGTAACAGCTCAGAAAGCAAATCAGCACAAACCAAGCAACATGGTAGACATAGCAGCAATTCTGCTGGAATCTTTTCAGTGAAATACCTTGAAATCCTGCTACAAGTTAAAGGACTGCACTATTCAAAAAATTCCACATATTGTGTTATCGAGCTAACATTGTACCACATGCTGTATTGGACAGTAGGAAGATTACTGAAAGTTTCCAGTAAGCAAAAGAAGCCCTTGTAAAAATAATCATTTCTTTTTAATATGCGCTAAAACTAATTATCTACCCAGCTATAACAGCAGGGTTGCATTGAAAGATAAAGTGATTTTAAGTTGGCCCATTCAGTTACTTCAAACCTAACGTGTTGCACAATAACACTCAAATGCTGACTATCCCAATGTAATCCATTTCATAACATAAATTTAGGTGATATTTCCTTTCAATGGATTCCCAATACTAACATATACATATTAATCACATTGATTGTAGATTTTAATTCTGGTGATTCTAATCCAATGTTAGTCATTATTAATGATATAAACCAATAATTCTATTTTTCATTCTGTGGATCTTGATTCCTTGTGGTCTCCAGTTTCATAGGTGCTCAAAACCTCTAGTACCTCACCTAACTGGTCACACTGTACACAGTACATGCAATAGATTTTGTTAGACAATTGCCATTAGAGAGTGGGTATCATAGGAAATAGGAGCAGTAAACCATTCAAGACCTCAAGGCACACTCCACCATTCAGATAGATCATGACTAATCTACCTTAATGCTATTTTCCTGCATTATCCCCATTTCCCCTAATATCTAGATATTTATCAATCTCTGTCTTTAATATATTCAGT
Source organism: Ginglymostoma cirratum (assembly GCA_024137785.1). Taxonomy (NCBI): domain Eukaryota; kingdom Metazoa; phylum Chordata; class Chondrichthyes; order Orectolobiformes; family Ginglymostomatidae; genus Ginglymostoma; species Ginglymostoma cirratum. The sequence goes on along the minus strand of JAHRHZ010000004.1, from coordinate 21,187,629 downwards.
GACTAAGTTTCTATAGCCCCCTGGGGTACAGGATTCAAATGTTTCACCAAACTTCCCACTTACTTGCTGTGCGTGCATGTTAGCTTTCAATGACTTATGAGTAAGGACAGTTGTAGGTCCATCTGGAGATCAACATTTACCAATCACTACCATTTTAAAAATGCTCTGCATTTTGATAACTTCATATCATTCCATTTCATTTTACATCTCTCAAGTTTTCCCACTTGCTTAACCAGTTTAAATCCTTTCCTAAATTGTGGTTACATTTTCAAACTTCTGATCTGTTGGAACTTTTCCAGAATCTACAAAATTTTAGAAGATGGCCACTAATGTAACCACTATCTGGGACATAGATCATCGGGTCCAAGGGATTTAACAACTTTGTCACAATTGATTTCTCTGACACTACCTTTCATTTAAACCGATACTAATTTTGTTCAGTCCTGCACTCTCATTAGTCCTTTGATTCTCTAAAATTCCAGAAGTATGTTTGTATCTTTCTCTATGAAGACAGACACAAAGTATTCATTTGGATTCTCTATCATTTCCTTATTCCCTATATATTATTCTGTCTCTGCCAGTACTGGGCCTACATTTCTCTCTGCTAATATTTCCTATCTGCATACTTAACAGTGGACTGTAAAAGGCTGTAAATGTTTCTGCTAGTTGACTTTCATACCCTTTTTCCTCTCAGTTTTTCAGTCACCCTTTGATGAAATGAAAAATGCTCCCAATCCTCTGGATTCCTGAGATAACAAGGTATAGAGCTGGATGAACACAGCAGGCCAAGCAGCATCAGAGGAGCAGGAAGGCTGACGTTTTGGGCCTAGACCCTTCTTCAGAAATGGGGAAGGGGAAGAGGGTTCTGAAAGAAATAGGGGGAGGGGGGAGGCGGATAGAAGATGGATAGCGGAGAAGATAGGTGGAGAGGAGACAGACAGGTCAAAGAGGCGGGGATGGAGCCAGTAAAGGTGAGTGTAGGTGGGGAGGTAGGGAGGAGATAGGTCAGTCCAGGGGGATGGACAGGTCAAGGGGGCGGGATGAGGTTAGTAGGTGGGAGATAGGGGTGGGGCTTGAGGTGGGAGGAGGGGATAGGTGGGAGGAAGGACAGGTTAGGGAGGTGGGGACAAGTTGGGCTGGTTTTGGGATGCGGTAGGGGGAGGGGGGGATTCCTATTTTCTCTTTGGAAACTTTGTGAACATCTTTAACTTATCGTGTTAGTCATAGCTGGATCAGCACTTTCTTTGTGCCTGTAGATCCCATCCTCGCATAACATCTACATGCACCTACCTTCTAGGCATTTCAGTCTTTTCAGTGTTACCATACCCATTATAGCCTCTGCAACCTGCTCAATCTGCAATAGTTTCTGTTCATTTTCACATATTATTTAGTAAAATACCTTTAACAATGAAGAACAGGAAAAGGCACTCTGGACCATCCAGCCTCTCCCACACAATTATGATAATTCACGCACCACAACATTTACATTTCTCATTTCACCTTAGATCAGTTGAACTTCTGGGAGAGGTGAAAAACCAGATTGTATGATTAAAATCTGGGCTTATTTGGGGACAAGAAGATCTGTGAAATTGCTCTCCAGGTCATCGAAGCAATCAAAAATAAGGCCAGGCAATCACCAACAGACTCTAGCCCTAATAATTCTATTTAGTACTTACCTTTTGTTAGGAGTTGATATCAAATGCAGTTCTTGAAGAAACTCGAGAATGGTGCCCACCAAGACAAGAGGGCAGCCTGTTCCAAAGGCTCAGCATTCTCTGGGAAAAAGAACCACTTACTGTCATTAATCTACATCAGGTTTAATACAACTTAAAATTGTGACCCTTGATCTTACCTAAGGTATTTAATTAGAACAAATTATCAATTTAAATACAATTCACTCCTTTTGATCATTTTATAAATCTCCAACAGATGACCTCATACCTATTTTTCTTAACATGTAGATTTCCTAACCAAACCAGAACATTTATTGTGTCCCAGGAGTGCAGAAAACTAACCACCTCTGAAGATACTTGCAGGCCAAACGATAGCAGAAAACCTTCTCCAATAAACAGAAGGAAGAGAAAGACCTGTTATCATCTAATGTTAATTGTGGGGAAACTGCTAGAGTCTGGACATTTTCTAATCAGCCTGTCTGAGATGTTATTACACACCTTTGGGGCAGAAGGTGCCTGAACCCAGGCCCCTCTGGTCTAGTGGCACAGTAGTCGTGTCCCTGGCACAAGAAACCCTACCACTAGAGTCTAGATATTTTGCTAATCAACCTGTTCAGAGATGTTATTCCACACCTCAAACACATGGGACTTGAACCCAGGCCCCTTTGGTCCACAGGCAGGGACACTACCAATGTACCACAAGAGGGCACTACTGGAGTCTACTGTCAAGGACTAAATTAATTATCACTTGGAGAAGTATAGATTAATTAAGGGTAGCCTACATGGATCTGTTGGAGGCAAATTGGATATAATTAACCTGAGTTCTTTGATGAAGCAACATAGGTGATAAAAGGAGTGCAGTAGATATTACACATGAATTTTCAAAAGGAATTCAATAAAACACCACATAACAGACTAATATGGTAAATAATAGCAAATGGTACTAAAGGGCGGTGGGTAACTTGGATAGTAATTGGCTAACGGATAGGAGGCAGGGAGCAGCATTGAACAGAAGAGGCTTAAGGGTGACCTGATAGTTTACAAAATTACTGCAGGCGTTGATAAAATGGATAGTCGGAATCTTTCTCCAAACGTGAAATGTCAATTACTAGGGGATATAGTTTAATGTAAAGGGGGAAAGTTTAACGGACATATGAGAGGTAAGTTTGTTTTAGAAAAGAGGGTGGTAAGTACCTGCTATGTGCTGCCACATGAGGTGGTAGAAATGTATACACTAGCTACACTTAAGAGGCATCTTGACCGATACACAAATAGGCACTGAAGAGAGGGATACTGGCTACGTAGAGGTTTTTAAGCTTGGAATGGAATCATGTGTCAGTGCAGGCTTGGTGGGCCAAAGGGCCTGCTCCTGCGCTGTGCTATTCTCTGTTCTACATGATTTTCTGACTGGAGAGCAGTGGGACGCCTACAGTCAGTATTAAAACTATTGTTTATGTAAAACAAGAAAAGCAATCTGAACTTATTTACAGTGAGCACACTTAAAAAATTGCAGATTTTTTGGCAAAGTGAACAGTGAGCAGAATATCAGCAGACTTCAGGACAAGTAGGACACTTAGGATTTCCAGCATCCACAGTATTTTGCTTTCAGTTGAGCTGCTAATTTAAGTATTGATTCCTTAAGAGAGTGGAATGAAGGAATTAATATTGGAAAATAAGGAAATGGCAAAGACTCTGAATGAGAATTTTGTGTTTGTCTTCACAGTAGATGTCACAGAAAACATCCTCAGAATAGTATAAAATCAAGAGGCAAAAGGAAGCTCTGGACCTGCATCTTGAGTCTGAAAGATAGTGGTGAAAGAGACAGCAGATGTAATGATTGTAATTTTTCAACATTTCCGAGATTCTGGAAGGATCAGAAAACAGTAATTGTTAGAGAAAGATGGGTGACATGAAATCAGGAATTGACAAGCCAGTCAGTCTACCACCCGTCATTGGGAAACTACTAGAATCCATTATTCTGAAGGTAGTAGCAGGAACCTTAGAAAATCATAATACACGATCAGGAATAGTCAGAATGTTTTTGTGAAAAGAAAATAAAGGGGAACAGATAGGTATTTAGGGGGAGGCAGGAGTGTAATTATAGTGCTACTGGGCTAGTAATCCAGAGGCCTAGACTAAATGTGGGGAAAGGGGTTCAAATCTCACCAAGGTAACTGGCGGAATATAAATTAATACATCCATAATTAAAAGCTAGTCTCAGTAATGATGCAATGAAACTATTAAAAAAATCCCATTTGGTTCACTAATGCCCTTTAAAAGGAAAGAAATCTGTCTTCGTTGCCTTGAATGTCCTATATGCAACACCAGATCCACAGTCATCTTTAACTGCTCTTTAAAATGGCCTGACAAACAATTCAGCTCAAGAGCAATTACGCATGTGAAACAAATGCCAGCAACTCCCCCATCTCATGAAAGAATTAAAAAGAAAACAGTCTAACTGGATTTCCAAATGGCTTTTGATAATGTGTCACATAAAATATTATTACTCAGGAGTCATGGACTTCTTGGTAATACGAGTGTGAACACTGGTCCGGTGAACTAAAACACAAAAAAAAAGTCAGGATAAATGGATCATTTTTAGGTTGGCAAATGGTAACTGGTGGAGGAGTGATGCAGGGGATCAGTGCTGGGGCCTTAACTATTTATGATCTATGTTAATAGCTTGGATGAAGGGACAGACTGCATTTGTAACCTAGTTTGTTGATGATACAAAGATTGATACAAAAATACACAGAATATGGAATTAGGAGAATACGTAGCTTATGGAAATAAATATAGATAGACTAAGTGAGTGAGCAAGAAAAATGGGCAAATGAAATATAATGTGGGAAAATGAGATTCTTACTTTGACTGGAATAGAAAAGCAGAATGTAATTTAAATGACAAATGATAGAATACTGCAGCACTGAAGAATCTGGGCAATCCTTGTCCATGAATCACAAAAGATTAGCATGCGGTAACAGCAAGTAATTAGGAAGGCAAATGGAATGCTGGCCTTTATTATTGCAGTAGGGTGGGAAAATAAAAGTCAGGAAATATTGGTACAACTCTACAGGTCCTTATTGAGATCACATCTTGAGAACTATTTATAGTTTTGGTCTTTTTACCCAAGGAGGGATGTACTTGCATTGGAAGCTGTTCAGAGGAAGCTCACTGGGATGACTCCTCGGACAAAGAGGTGTCTTATGAAGAAAGGCTCAGCAGGTTGGGTCTGTACTTGAGTTCAGGAGCATCAGCAGTGAGTTAACTGAAGCAAATGGTTTTAAGTAGGTTTTTGAGGGTAGGTACTCAGTAGATATTCTCTCTCATAGGACAATCTTAAACCAAGGGCCATTGTTTTAAAAATGAAGGGTCTCACATTTAAAATGAAGGACAAATTTCATTTCTCGGAAGGCTACTTGTCTATGGAATTTTCTTTCCCAGACAGCAGTAGATGCAGTATATTCATACAGAGTATGAACACAGACCCTTCGGTCCAACTTGTCCGTGTCAAAGTTTCCAAAACTGAACTAGCTGCATTTGCATGCATTTTGCCCATATCCCTTTAAAAGTTCCTATCCATGTACCCGTCCAAATGTCTTTTAAATGTTGTAATTATGAAAGATTTTTGATTGACAAGTGACTAAGGGTTATGACAGTCAGTCAGGAAAGGAAATTATGGTTGCAATCTTAATGAACGGCAGATTGTGCTTGATAGGCTGAATGGGTTACTCCGACCCAAATATCTTATGAAAATGCAGGGACGTGGAATTAAATTGGATAGCTTTCAAATAGGCACGGCAATCTAAACAGTATTATTCAATTTTAAAGCCTAAGGGAAGTATGGAAATCATCTGAATAGTTTCACAGTCTAAGGAAGCACCCTTAAAAATCACTGTTATCAATCATACGGCTGAACTATTGGAAACTAGGCCACCGCATTGATAAATAATATGGTAATGTAATGAATGGGTGGATGAGCCTTCTAAGATGAGTTTTCAAATCCTACCATGGCAGTCTGAGAACAAAAATATCAATATCAATATCCAAAAACTCTGAAATAAGGAAACGGCATCAGTAAAAGTGGTTAAGTAACTTCAGATTGTCATCAAACACGACTGGTTCATTAATGTACATTACGGAAGAAATCCACACCCAATCTGGATTACATGTAACTCCAGTCCAGGTTAATATTGCAGGGCTATGCCCTTCAGTTGCATCGAACTAACCAGTAGTTCACAAATACCTAACATAACTTGCTGAGATCAACTAGGAATACAGTTAACTAAATATAGGATTTTTTTAATATCTTGGAATTTATTAGTCATAGTATTTATAAATGCTTCAATGAAATCCGCTATGACTTGTTAGCCCTGACAACAGGGAGCAGTAGATTAGTTTTGCAGTCCCTAAATATGTCTTACCACATTCTCTCTCTCTCTCTCACACAAACACACCCACCACAGTGGAAGTGACTGAATAGTATTTAGCATGATTATAAGGAACACTAGATAATTTCTTCCTTCCAATACAAAAGAATTGAAGTCAACCATATAGTCTCTATCATCGTCCCTCCTGGACGTTAACACAGCACAATACAAAGATTAAATGCAGGACTCTTCCTGGGCCACGCAATTTGGCTACTCTCAAAAACAAAATCTGTGAACAATCAGCGAAGCCTGTCTCCAACCTGTGTTTTTTTTTTAAATATCCTGATTTAAGGTAGTTTGTGTATTAACTCATGCCCTGTTTTAATAGTACCCATCTCGAATTTACACAGGGCTTAATGGATTCTGCTAGACTTCCAGCTGTAGATCGTAGTTTTATCTTATTGGAAGGACTGCAAGACCTGATCTCAACATCCATTTAGAAATTTAAATCACTCTTGTTTATGTCTGCTCCTAGTAACTGCCTGGTAAACAAATATATACAGTACAAAATGTCCTGATGTTACAGGACTATAATGTGCACAGGATCTGCTGTGCCAGGCTCTCAAAGATAAAATCTATTTCCACCAACTATGTAAATTGTGTAAGCACAATAAGCTATAAACATTTTGTTTACAAATGGTCAGTCATTTTTGTTAAAGTAGCTGTAATGCCCCAACTCCGTAAGAGGCTTGACCTTTCTCAGGACTGAAACCCTTTCAGCCATTAATAATGGTTTTATGACAACTGTAAAGACAATAACAAATTAGAGATATGCACAAAGCACCTTAGGTCAGAATGATTGAATTATAAAATTCTGTTGTTCTATGTTAGAGACTTCAAAAATACAAATCAATCATTTCTTTGAAAAACCTACGAAACTCAAATTTTTGGTTTAGGACCGTGACACCAACATGTGGTCTGATGCCAGTTACGTACCAAACATGGGATATGTACAACTCAAACCTTTTCAAAATTGGCACAGCTCCACAGCATTTTCTACTTCTATTAAACAAAAATAGTGTTAAATTGCAATTTAAATTGTGGAACCATGTACCAGTGGAGCTCCTAATAACTGGGCAGAATAAAGGGAACAGACGACCACAACAACTTCAATGAGAGGTCTTCACGGCATCATCATATATAAAAGGTAAGATAAATTAGTTGTTCCCTTGCCTATACATCCAGCTGGATAAAGTGAGGGTTAAAAGCAATCAAGAAAAATATACATTACTTAGCTTTAGCAAATTAGTATTTTTTTCTACTTGCTCCTAGTGCAGTGACAGTACAGTTGTATAGCTATATATGCACAATATACCTTACAGCCAGAGTGTCTGAATTAATACTTTCATTAGTACTACAGCCACTTCTTGAAATCTCTTGGGAATCTATTGTTACAAGGTAATTCAAGAATATGTATTTCCCACAATTGTGTGGAATGTGCAAGCAAAAACAAGTGATGTTGACAAGACACTGAGAGAAATCTTAACTATCTACTAATTAAAAAGATAGTTATGCATTTATAGCCAATCTTAAAATGTTGGTTGTTGAAGGATTAAATAATACGAGCTAGCAGGCTATTTACATGCTCAATAGAGAGAGAAAAAGATGTCATATCTTCTGTAATGTGCTAAGATTTTTATTCTGTGTATCAAAATTATAAGTGCCTTCAACATTACCATGAAAGAATTGTTTTGAGTTTTACAAATATTTACAGCACTGTGTAACACGGTTCAAGTCTGTGTGGGGTTGGGGTTCCTTTCTTTTTTACACAAGTTAATCAGATCAGACCAAAGCACAGAATTTCAAAAGTACTATGTACAAACGCCATTAAAAAGTACAAGGAGACTGTTTGCTGCCAGTAGGTAGTTACAGCGTTCATGGCTGGCTCAGACAGCACAGCCCCTGTTTTCATGGGAGTACCAGTCCCCTTGCATCCCCATCCGATTAGGAGTAGGGGGGCTTGTTTACTCAGTACCAGTTTTTGCTGCATATTGGAGACCACTTTTCACCACATGGGCTTAAATCAGACTTCGATTACTCCAAACAACAAAAGGATTTAAAAAAAAAAAGGACTGTGGAAAAAATTTATAAATTAATGAGACCAAGGAGATGTCCTGACAAGCATAAAATACTCTCACATCTTGAAGGGCAGCGTTAGGGAGTAGTGAAGCGCACTTAAGAATGAATGAAAGTACAAAAGTCCGCATATGAAAATAAGATTTCTCTGAAAATGCATTTTGGCACAGGTAAAATTGTATGTTTCTTTTCATCTCAGTAAAGTTTGAATTCATGGTTCCAAGGATTCAGCATTTCCCATCAGCTTTATTCACTTTTTCAGCTTAAACTGTTCATCCCTCTTCTCTTAGCAATCAGCCCATTTGATTCCTTCTCGAAGAAGGGAGATTTACAAAATGAAAAAGTTGATCATTATAACTGATGGTGGGGGTTGAAAAGCATCCCAACTCTAGCCCTGCTGAAACAGGTAGGGATTCCGAGGTCCTGCCTTCAAGTCCATCAGAGGGGGTCCAGGATGCTACCATGATACGATCCATAGCAATCTACTGCCATACAGTCACCAAGTCACTAATATAGTGCAATGGTAATCCCAATTCACATAAACAGGAATCGCCGAGAGTGCAGGATTACAAGAGGGGTTTCCATTCTGCCACTGGAACCACCAGTTCGCCCAGGGCCGGAAACATTGTAAACACGTAGCTGCCCATTGTCCAAGTCGGGCCTTGCTTGGAAGAAGATTGGCAGTTGGCAGTGTAACGGAGTCCAAGATTAAAAACGAGAGCGAACCAAATGCTCACACTGAAGCAATGACGATCATTAGATGAGGGGAGATGTTGGAGATGCTGGCCAGCAAATCTGGGGCTAAACGGGACAGGTGACTTTCAGAGAATTCACAGGGTGGGAATATTTGAAGAACATAAGCAGGCTGTAAAAGAGAAAATGCACAAGATCAGTGGGTGGAGCCTCCAAAAACAAAAAAAAAAAAATCTGAAGTTTTCTAAAGAATAACTATTACAAAAGATGTTACATTCCAACATGCAAACTAATTCTTAATGAATCTCAAACATTTCACTTTGAAATGCACAAACTGGCTTATTAACAAAAATTTAATTTTAATTAATTGTGGGTCTGCAAATAACAGCATCATTCAAGCACTTGTATGCTGGTAAGCTTAAAAAAATGAATGCCTCCCCTGTGAATCAAATCGGTATCCACAATTTTAAAACTGACCAGATTCCTCTTCTGAAATATAGTTAACTGGGAAGATGGCACAATTGGAGAATGAATAAGAAACTCTCCTGCTTTACTGATTATGAATTGTCTGCCTCAGCACACAGTACTGTTTTCAGCATCTATTACAAGGTGAAAATAGCCTGTTCCTACAGTCAACTGGAAAGGATTTACATTCTTGATACATTCTTTACATTTACATTCTTGGCCGCGTTCCAAGCTCTCTTCGGTGGTTGGGAACATCAAGGTATCTCCAGTCACTGCAGTGAAATTGATACTTTTGTGTACTGCTTTCGATACTAAGAGTGTCACTCATGGACGAGTGCATTAATCTTCTGTTCTGCCACATGATGTTAGAAATCATGCTGTTGAATTTATGGTTGATCATGTACCTGATTTGAGCCAGGATTTGGAACGTTGATTATTCCAGCAGCTTGCTTTAGTTGTAGATAGCTAATAAAGCCAGCCTTCAATGACTCTGTCTGACTCACTACATCTTCCTGATCACGACCACATGGTAAAGCCAACAATAAGCAATAATCAGTTTCCACCTAGAAAGCAAAAAAAAAAACTTTATTCCAACAATTATTTACCCTGCAGCTGCCCAAATTACAGTCATAATGTTGAAAGACACTTTTAAGATGACAAAACATTCATAGCTTTTGAGTACATACTACCCCAAAACAAGTCACTTACCGTCATTCTACGTGCTACACCTTCTAGCTGTGTTGCCTCCAGCCGCATGCGCTGAGCGATTCTGAGAGGAGGCCCACCTTCAGGTGCTGGAAGTGACCGATGTGCCAGCACATTGTTGCCGGACACAAAATGGAGTTGCACTGCTGCTGTGTCATTCTTCAGAGCCAACAGCCCCTGCCACACAATTGGGTACTTCTAAAATGGATAAAAGTGAATCACACTTAGTCTTTTAATCCTCAGCATTTCCGTACTGTCCAAGCAGACCCTCTAGGCAGGTCAGATCTTTCCTGAACGATGTGAAAAATCATGCATATGAACAGCATTTGATACTTACACAAGTGTAAGAGAAACGAGTGAAATGTGAACAAGTGCTTGGTCGGATTTCTTTCAGTAAAGGCCTTTCACCTGTACCTCCTCCAGTCTTGTGTATTGTATTTGCCGCACCCAATGTGGCCTACTCTACATTGCAGAAACCAAATAAAGGCTGGGTGATCGCTTTGCAGAACACCTCCAGTCTACAAGCACGCGTGACCCCAACCTTCCGCCCGCTTCTATCCGAAGCCTCTTCCCATAGCCAGTATGTTAACAAAGCGTCTTGCTCGCAAGTCCACATGCCTGTCCTTGGCATGCTGCAATGCTTCAGCGAATCACAGCACAAGCTGGAGAACCAACATCTCATCTTCAAACTAGGCAATTTATAAGCTTCTGGGCTCAATATTAAGTTTGACACTTTCAAATTGTGAACTCATTCCTTCCCTTTCTTTTAACTTTGATTGTTACATTCTCTGTCACCTTCTCACCCCTTCCGCCATCCCACTGGGACTGTCCGTTCTATCCAGTCTGGCCGTTAGACACACCATCGTTCTTGCCTTTCTCACATTCCAATCACTTAATCCGAAGTATCAACGTGCTTCCCTTCAATCCCCTGCCCCCCGGCAACTGCATAGATGCTGTCCCCTCCACACTTCAATTCAGCTCTGATGAAGAGTCATCTTGACTTGAAATGTCAGCCTACTTTCTCTCTATGGATGCTGCCTCACCTGCTATGATTGCCAGCATTTTTTGTTTACAGTTCAGATTCCAGCATCTGCAGTAATTTGGTCCTTCATGGTAAATTACTCACTTCAGCTAGAATCAATGTTTCAAGGAAGTTTAATGTAAAAGTGATTTATTCCTCTAATTCAATTGCAAGTTAAAGGAATAAACAGTTTTAGAAAATAAACATACAAAATAAGAAATAAATATTAAAGTCTGAAACAAAGCGGAGCGTATGAGAAGCAAAACCATCATAAAAATAAAGGGAACAATTATAACAGAAGAAACAGACTGATGCTTATAACATTTAAACCAAACTCGACATTCAAACTCAACACGGCACAAATACTTTGAAAACCTTTGAGTATATACAATTTAAAATTAACTTTTACATTAAATATTAAGTCAAAGCTAGGTCTTTTTGACATAATAGATGTGCTGCTTACTGTGAGAAGCTGAACCATGTCCACAGGTCTTTGTGAGCCTGATGGTGGCTGTGGCTCCTGCTTTCCAGTGGTTTGAGGGTCTGACCTGGATATCACAGGTGATGGGGCTGTTCCTGGTGTTGAGGATTGTGTCGAGATAAAAGATGGTTGTTTTGGAGTTAGGGGCTGGTGCGGTGAGGATAGTTCATGCTTGATTGGCATTGATACTCCAGTTGGAGAAGGATAAGAAGTTAGATTAGCTTCTGGCTGTACCCTCTCTCTCTGTAGATGCTGTAGGTGAGGCGAGTGCAATTCCATCTGCCCTGGGAGCCTGGAGATAGATACATGATGAGGATGCTCAGGAGCTGCAGATCCCTTAGTATCCTGGGATATTTGTGGAGTTTTGCTTCTCTGGCCAGGGTGTACATGTTCCCCTTCTGAAATGCCCTATTAAATAATAAACAGTTTTACACACAGCATTGAAAATATTCCTGTATCCAACACACCCCCACATCAGCATATAGAGTGTTAAGGTTGTTTGAGTCTATGATTTGAAGGTCCTATTCAATCTGAAAGATGTTCGGAACTAAATTGCAATGAGAATTCTTCTAATTTCTCAATTTTTGCCCAGACCATCATCTGGGATCTGGTCTTTTTGGACTTACCGGTTTGGAGGCCTTATGTTGAGAACTAGGTTCTACACCAAAGATATTTTGGAAAATTGTGGTTGAAGCCATTGATAGAAACAAGGTAATAATTTAACATAATATGAAAAAGAAAAATTGCATTCTTAATTGAAACTTTCACAGAGAATTCCTTCAGAAGTTTCCAATAAACCAGTATGATTAGGTGGTATTCTGTTACATTGTTATTTCAAAGGCTCCCAAGATGTTATCACTTTAATTGACATGGCTCGGTGGTGGTGGAGTAGGGATGTGGCAAAAGGAGACATCTAGATTTTGAAAGAGAGAAATGTAGGAGATGGCATAATCTATGCTTTGAGAAACCACTTCATTGGTCTTAAACCTTCCTTCGAAACTGTTAGCGTGTATCTATCTATCTATATGCTGGAGTATAAAGGTTCGACGCCAAGGGGGAGTCTTGAACTATTTTAAGACTTAACTGTTGAAGACAGAGTTTGTTTATGTTGAAGGTAAAGCTTCAATATTAGTAGACTAGCAATGCTTCATCATAAACAATGGAATCAGCATACATAAAATTACAAATAGCTAGACACTCAAACAAGTATCCTATGGATACAGAAATAACAAGGTGT
>JAHRHZ010000004.1:21028210-21174448 GCA_024137785.1 Ginglymostoma cirratum | reverse complement strand
CTGATGCTGCTTGGCCTGCTGTGTTCATCCAGCTCAACACCTTGTTATCTCAGATTCTCCAGCATCTGCAGTTCCTACTATCCTATGGATACAGCTTGGAATGTATGAGGGATAAATGAGCATAAATGATACAAAAATTAATAGCACAGGTAAAAGCATTCAGCATAAAATGTAGGAAAAAAAACATATTGGAGATGAGAGGAGTTCTTAATTTTGGTTTCTTTACAAGCATATATATGCAATAGGATTTTCTCCTAGAAAGGCCTAAGAGCTGAAGTCTGTAAAAGTCCTCTGGCTCAAAGTGGCTGCTTCATATCAAAATTGGATGGTAGGCCTGTTCTAAGTCTTTAGGAGGCACCTTTCGAGAAAAAAGAAAGTTCTGCAACACAGCAGGCAAAAAATGTGGATGGGAGAGGCACAGACTTACAACTGACATAACAATAAAATATTCCAAGGCAGTGTCAACATTTAAGAAGAATTTATCGATGTTGAACTTATCAAGAATCAGCTGATTCTAGGCCAACATATTTGAAAACAACTAGTCCCATGGGCCTAAAGGGATAGCAGAATTTATAACAGCATTGACAGGTGGAAGCAGGAAATCACGTCAAAAAGCTGTGGGAAAGTGGAGGGGGCAGATTGCCTTACAAGACAATATCAACGATAGACTTTACCAAGGGCAATTGCAGATCCAGTAAACAAACAAGATCTCTATTTTGGCATTTCAGGCAAGAATAAATCTGTGCACAATCAAGGCACATTGACAATGACAGAACATGATAACTTCCAACTCTGTTGTGTTAGCGTGTTGAAGGACAGAATTCAAAAACAGAATCCTCTCAATATGAGCTAAAAATGCCTCAACGGTGGCATAGTTTTTTTTAAAAAAGGGAAAACAAATTGAAACAATTTAGTCATCAAAACATAATTCAAATCAATAGCTTAGATCAACAAGACTCATTAGTGCAGCATTGTTCACATCCACAAAAAACTTGATTTCTTCACACAGCAACATTGTTTAATGGAGAGTTACAGTGCTACTGGCATTTAGCACCAGCTTTGGTCTGATGGTAGTACTTGACACAGTCAGAATGCTATGGGTTCAAGATCCACTCCAGAGACTCAAACATTTCTTCAGACTCTCACTTAAGTGCACTACTGAATTGTGCTACAATGTCAAATATGTCATATTTTGATGAGCCCACATAGAATCATCAAATCCCTACAGTGTGGAAACAGGCCCTTCGGCCCAACAAGTCCACATCAACCCTCAGCGCATCCCACCCAGACCCATCCCTCTACGCATCCCTGGACACTATGGGCAATTTAGCATGGCCAGTGCACCTAGCCTGCACATCTTTGGACTGTGGGAGGAAACCAGAGCACCCTGAGGAAACCCACACAGACACGAGGAAAATGTGCAAGCTCCACACAGACAGTCGCCCAAGGACAGAATCGAACCTGGGTCCCTGGCACTGTGAGGCAGCATTGCTAACCACTGAGCCACCGTGCCGATAGATAGCAAGATACCATTCAAAGAAGAGCAGGGATCATCACCCCAGTGTCTTCATCAAATTTATTCCTCAATCAACATCATCGTAACAGATCTGATCTGTGACATTACTATTTGGACATCCTGCTATACAGAAATTGGGGGCTTTATAAAATTAAAAACAGTGGCTTACTGTAAAGCATGTGGAGACATCTGGTGATTGTGAAAAGTGCAGTATAATGCAAGTTTTAAAAGAACTGGATAGTATAATATGAAGGGGAGGAAGGGTAAAGTTTCTGAAATACAATCAGGAGAATTTTTTAGATCAGGTCTAAGGCGCTCAAGACAGGTGACCCTAGCCTATGCAGGAAATCTAGGTATGATCCTCGCGAAGCCATCAGGGGCGCCAAGAGACAATACCATATAAATTAGACCCCCAGACTAAACGTATAAACAAGGCCTACATGATATAACAGGCTACAAAACAAGGTCGAGTAGAATCGCTGACAACAACGTACCCCTCTCTGATGAGCTCAATGTATTCTACGCTCATTTTGAACAGAAGATCGGTGAATTGATGTCACCTGCCCCAACAGCCCCAGGTGCACCTGTACCCACAGTCACCACCATAGGCATCAGAGTGAACCCACAGAAAGCAACTGGCCCGTTGCAGTCCCTGGCTGTGCATTCAGATCCTGCACAGGCCAAACAGCGGAAGTATTTGCAGACATCTTTAACCTCTCTTTACTACGATGTGAAGTTTCTACCTGCTTCAAGGAGACCACTATCATCCTGGTGCCAGAGAAAAATCAGGCAACGTGCCTTAATGACAACTGCCCAGTGGCTCTGAAGTGCTTCGAAAGGTTAGTAATGGCACACATCAACTCCAGCCTCGCAAACAGCCTTGATCCACTACAGTCTGCATACCATTGCAATAGGTTCATGGGAGACCACCATCTCCCTAGACCTACACTCATCCCTGAAACATGTGGGTAACAATGACATCTATGTCAGACTCCTATTTATTGACTTTAGCTCTGCCTTCAACACCACAATTCCAACCAAACTCATCTCCAAACTCCGAGACCTGGGACCCTGTTCCCTCCACTACAACTAGATCCTTGACTTCCAGATCCACAGACTGCAATCCGTAAGGATAGGCAACAACACCTCCTCAACACCAGTGCCCTTCAGGCTACATACTCAGCCCCTTACTATACTCCTTATACACCCACAAGTGTGTGGCCAAATTTCAGTTGCAATTCCATTTACAAATTTGCTCATGACACCACCTCAGTGGATCGGATTTCCAACATTGATGAGACTGAGTACAGGAAAGAGATAAAGAGCTTAGTGGCATGGTGTAAAGACAACAATCTCTCACTCAATGCCAGCAAAACAAAGCAGCTGCTCACTGACTTCAAGAAGCGGACTGGGGGACATGCCCTTGTCTGTATCAATGGTGCTGAGGTACAAGTGGTCAAGACCTTAAAGTTCCTAGGAGTAAATATCACCAAAAATCTGTCCGGGTCCAACCAGATTGATGCTACAGTCAAGAAAGCACAACAATGCCTCTACATTCCTCAGAGGCTAAGGAAATTTGGCATGTCCACAATGACTTTTACCAATTTTTATAGATGCACCATAGAAAGCAACATATCTGGACGCATCACAGCTTGGTGTGGTAACTGTTCTGCTCAACAGCACAAGAATTTTCAGAGAGTTGTAAGTGTAGCTCAGTCTGTCATGAAAACCAGCCTTCCTTCCACTGACTGTCTACACTTCCCGCTGCTTTGGGAAAGCAGCCAACATAATCCAAGACCCCTCCTACCCTGGTTACACTCTCATCCATCAGGCAGAAGATACGAAAGTTTGAAAACACACACCAACAGATCCAAGGATAGCTTCTTCTCTGCTGTTAGGAACAGATTTCTCATATTATTTTCTCTTTCTCTGCACCTTCTCTGTAGCTGTAACACTATATTCTGCATTCTGTTCTATTACCCTAATGTACTTTGAGGTATGATTTGTCTGGTTAGCACACAAAACATTTTATTGTATCTCAATACCTCACAATAATAAATCAAATTAAAATTAAACAGATCAGTGCATTTTTGACCAAATGAGAAAGTAGAAACTGCTAGAACTGGTTGTGGAGAATGAGGTGAGTTGAATGTACAATGTGTTGCTAGGGCAATATCTAGGGGACCGATTTCATAGTACAAGCTCTACGTTAGCTATGGAAAAGGCACTGCACCTTGGGAGGAAAGCATGCAGAAAAGATTTAGGAGAATTTTGGTTCTGGAAAAGAGAAATCTCAGTTACATGGATAAACTTAAGAAACCGAGGTTGTTCTCCTACAAGGGGGAAAAAAAAAGTGATTTGATAAAGACATTCAAAATAACGTGGTGTCTGCACAGTTGGATTAAAAATATTTCTATTGGTAGTAAGGCAAAGTGCCAGGGAGCCAATTTAAGGTAAATAGTAAAAAAAAAAATTGTTACATGTGGAAAAACGTATGAGTGATTAGGATCTGGAATACACTTCCTGAGAGCATTGTGGAGGCAATGTCAACTGTGGGTTTCAAAAGAGAATCTAGTAATTATTTGAAAACATCTACATGCTACAAGGAAAGAGGAAGGATGCGGACTACTTGAGTTGCCCTTGAGAGAACCAGTATGGAGACAACAGTTAAATTGCCTCCTTCTGTGCTTTTAATCATTCTATGATTCTATGAAATGAGAGTTTCAGCAGAAGATCTATGGCAGATGTAGAGACAGATGAGGTTGAGAGGAGGTTTCAGTCTTGATGATGGATAGAATGTACCCTCGAAAGCTCAACTCAAGGTCAAAAAGGTCACCTTGGTTGTTAGCAATCTGGCTCAACTGTAAGCAATGGCTTAGAAAAATGGAAAGAACCAGCGGCAGGGGTCAAAGACAATGGGTCAATGGTGTTATTAATTCATTGGTAGAAAATCTCTGGTCATCCAACACTGGACTTCAGTCAAGGAGTGAGATAAACTTAGAGACAGTAGCGACAGGAGATGGTGCTAAATTACAGCTGGATCACAAAACATGTGTTTTTTGAGGATGTTGCTGGGGTGGATGAGAATTAGAATGGTCATCGATTTCGATCTAGGGAAGAGGAGAAGATTCCGGACGTAACAGCAGGTAGTTGAAGGAACAGCATGAATAGGCATGGAATATAAAAATTATAAAAGTTATGCTAAATAATTTTAAATTATTGGAGGAGGCACAGCTTGAGTATCATGTCCAATTCTGGGCATTAAACTTTAGGAAGGTCATCAAGGCTTCTGTGCAGGATGTAGATTTACCTGAACTGTATCAGGGATGAGGGCCTTCAGTTACAAGCATAGACTAATGCACTGTCTGAAAGGGTAATGGAAGTAAATTCAGGAGGAAATTGGATAGATACTCAAAAGGGGAGAAATGCCATGCTATGGTGCAACAGCAGAGGACTGGGACTAATTGAATTGCTTTTTCTAAAGAACTGAAACTGGCACAAGGAGCCAAATGGACTCCATGTATTTTACAGTTCTATAATCCTGAAGTAAACGAGACACGGGAAGTCACATGTCATCTTAAAATTTGACAAAAAAGTGATAATGGCAAAGTTCCAAAATTGGGCTGACTTTACAACTTGTCAATGGGAACAGGGAGCACTAGGAGAACTAGAAGCACAGTTTTTATTGTTATGTACTCATCTCAGATATTATATGGCATTCTTCCCTCCCAAAAAACCATCACAAATAAGAATAACATCAGAACAAAAATATTTTATGGAAGCAAGTTGATAAAATGGTGGAGCAAAAATCTCAGATTTACCTGAGGAGTCATGCTGCGTGATGGTAGATTCATTCCTCCAAATGGTGGATGACCGAGGTGAGAGTGGTGGAAGTTCCGTGGATCTTGATACACGCGTGGATAGTCATGGAAGGAACTAGGGACTTGGTGCATGAGCTGAACACCATGCGAGACCATTACAGATTGAGACATGGGCATTCCAGGGGGTACATTGATCAATCGGGCTTCATTGTGAGGTGACTTTGCCATTTTCACTTCAGATGTTTTAGGGGCCTCTTTAGCTGGTTGAGGAGTTTTACTAGTAGGAGGAGTTTTAACAGATCCATCAGGAGTCCTGGCTTGTCTGGCCTCACTGTGGACATCACCTACAGCTGTCATAGGTGGGTACATCATCCGAACGTCACGCAGTAACATCTCCTGGGGCACATTATATTGGTCCAGTCGCAAACCTCCAGGATGAATTCTGTAGTCTGGCTGCATCACAAGAACATCTGGCTGTAAGGGAGCTGATCCTCTTCTAAGTCCATGATAATGAAGTAATTCTTCATCAGGTTGATGCTGGTTGGATATCTGAGGCATACACAAGTCCCTGATAACTGTTGACTGTGGTGTGTTTGATCGCTGTGAGCGAAGTTCCATTTGAGGTTGCAGGACAGCCCTAGGGGAGGGGTGGTGAGTCTCAGGCCTTATGCCAAATGGAATACCCGGTACTGAAGGAGCATTCATTCTTACTTCACCCTGAGAAAGATGCCCTAAGGAGACCACCTGAGTCTGTGTCACACTATGAGGAGGCATAATGACTGATTGCTCTGGCAAATGGACACTCGGAACAAATTGTGTCATAGTGAGACCAGCATTTAGAACCATATTAGCATTCATTGATTGGGAAGTTGTCGAGGTGCTACTCGGCTGACATACTTTGGGAAATGGAGAAGGGGAATGAACAGATGTGCGTGGAGAATGGGGTTCCTGTTTAATGGAAACTGGCAGAGGCAGACCTCGTTCTGTTGGGGTGCCACGCCCAGAACTGATGTGGTTAGTGTCCGATTGCAGCTTACTTGGCATAGCAGCATGATGAGGGCTGAGTCCTGGGCTCAAGGTTGACTGCTGTGTTACTTTAACAGCTTCAATTTTGGGAACAACTGGCTCTCCACCTTTCTTGTTAGTAGATACAATATTTGGTAGAGGATTGTAGACAATCTTAACTGCTCCTGGCTGAGAAGTTGATAGTGTACCCGAATGTGTAGCTGATTCAGATTTCTCATGGATCTGATGCTCTTGTTTAATACTTGAAATGACGGGCGACGAGTTGTAAGACTGGGGACCACCATGTCCGACAAGTATGCTTGAGGAATGAGTGCCAATCACATTGCTATAACCTGATGGAGTCTGTGAACCTTTTGAAACAGGCTGTGATTGTGAAACTGGCTCTGGTTTGGCTTGTGACTTGGACACAGATTGTTGAAATTCTATATCTACTGCACTAGCGGGTGGAATCTGGCTGATTGGAGCACTTATTCTTTGAGGACCTTCTGTTTTCTGGCCAGAGTAACTCAACACCACAACCCCTTCAGAGGTATTTACTCTCAGTCGTGGACTTGATCCCTGGTTTAATGCAAGATTATCCACCTGCCGAGACTCATCCCCAATGAATGCCACTGTCCCAAGCTTGTACCTGCTATTTTCAGTCAAGTTTGATCTATATTTCTGTTTGGTCAGTGACACAGTTGGGAGACTTGGTGTCTGAGACGGAAGGCTGGCCAGGCCTCGGCTGTTTGCTGTAACCTTTGCCAGTTCCTCTTGATCTAAACTTGGTGGTATTCTGCTTATGACAGAAGTAGCTTTGGGTGATATCAAAGAACTAGAATGCTTTTCTTTCTCATTAAACACTGGCATCTCTGCCATTTGTTGCCCTCCAGTACTGTTAGGTGGAACTGCAGCCTTTTCATCCAATACCAGTTTGCTAGTTTCACTTGAAGGGAAGGCTTCTTCCGTCCGAACTGAAGTCAGCGGCTCATTTATTGCTGTAGTTACAAATGTAGTTGGAACACCGGTAGCTGACACGTATTTTGGCTCCATTAGAATTTTCCTCAATGTACTAGAGTTGGTGTCAAGGTCAGATGCTTTGGTATCCGGGGGAGGAGCAGCAGGAGGGGGTGTAGAACAAGCACGAGATGCCTCATGCCTTGACATCCAGTCTGGCACAACTCCAGAACTAATATGCGCAGTTCCCAAGGCAGGTGCAGGAGTTACTGAAATCTTTGCAGTAGTTGTGGTAGGGAAAGCATTAATAGCTACTCTTGACATGCTTTGTTTTGGCTGAGCTTCAGGTGCAAACTCTGAGTGTTGCTTTAGTTTAAGAATGGAAGGACTTCTGTTATCGTCATTACAGGCTGACAAATGCAATGTATCATGTGGTGAAATAGCTTCAGTTGCTGAATCCTTATCTAATTCAGAGGGTTTCATACCACCAAGTTTACTCTCTTCTAATTTTGTCAGGTTGTCTGTTTCGCTCTTAGAAACAGAAAGAGGTTCTACCACTGATTTTTTTGTACATTTTTCTAAAATAGTTTCAGATGTAACACTGTTTTGTTTAACGTCAGCAGAAACAGGCACTGGTTCGGGTTCAGAACTGTTACCATCCGCTAACTCTCCCTTTCTGCTAGTGCTACCTCTCCTGTTACGCCTTGTCATTCTAGGTTTTGAACGGCCTCTACGACTTGGGGTCCGTGGGACTTCAGCAGGTTCTGGCAATGGAAGATTCTCTGTTTTCTGGGAGATATTTCCAGATCGCTGAAAACATACATCAGGACTTTTTGCCTCAGCCACTGTAGTCGATAAAGGAGATCTGGAGACTGAACTGACTGAAACTGTTGAGTGACTGTCCGTAGCTAGAGTTTTCAAAGCTGAAGTGTCCAAGGACAGAGCTGAGGAAACAACGCTTTGTGTTGAGATGGGAGTTTCAGAAACTATGCTCTCTGTGGAGACTGGAGCTTCAGAAATCACACACTCGGCTGAGACTGGAGCTCTAGAAATCACACTCTCCGTTGAGACTGGAGCTTTAGAAATCACACTCTCGGCTGAGCCAGGAGCTTTCGATATTACACTCTCCACTGAGACAGAAACCTTAGCAATCATACTTTCCAATGGGACTGGAGCTTTAGGTATGATACAATCTGCTAAAGGGGTATCTACTAATGTAGAGTTTTCAGAAACTATGCTGTCTGCTGAGGTAGGAACTTTGGAAATTATGTTGGCTGTTGAGGTGGGAACTTCAGAAACCATGCTTTCAACCGGAGAGGGAACTTCTGTAGCCACATTTTCTGCTGAAACAGGAGATTTAGAAACAGAGCGGCCAGAAACTGGGGCTTTAGAGAGCAAACGACCCGAAGCTGGGATCTTTGATATCAAACGGTTTGAGGGTTGACCCTTTGCCAACAATGGGCCTGAGGCACCAACATCTGCAGTTGGCTCTAAAATATTCACAATATCCTGATCAGTTTCAGGCTGCAAAGTGTCTGTTGGTGTAGGAAGTACCATTTGATCTTCAGAGATACCTGCCACAGTTTGTTCAGTAGGGTATCTTGGAGCAGATGGGAAACTATCTGGTTCTGCTGATTCATCAGCAATAATGGAGTCAATAGCTGCTGCAAGCTCAGTTTCACTAGCCTGATGGGCAGGCTTTTCCACTTCTTCCTCTGGTCTAACATCTGGCTCATCTGTCGTCTCTTTATAAGGATGTACAGTTGGGATTTCTGTTAATTTTGCTATATTCTCCACTGCTCTTTCAAGTTCTATCTGTTTAGCTCGTTGCACAGCTTCTGGTGAACACTCAAGTTTTCCTATTTCTTTCTCTGGTGATTTGGGAGGTCCTAAAAAGGCATCACCCATTTCTTCTTTAATTAGTTCGGGTGACTGACTGTCATTTCTCAGTGGGTCTTTTTTTGTTGTCCCAGTCACTTCTCCATCACCTGAGTGAAGAACACCTTTTACTTCTTCAGTGCTAAGTCTTATTTCCAAATTTCGTAAACACATTTTGTCTTCACTAGCCTTTGCATTTCTCCCTCTGCCACATTTTGACTTGGATCCTTTCTCCACAGATCTTTTCTCTACCACCTCACCTGAAGGACATTTCTCTAATGCACCATCATTTTTGTCAGCTTTTTGGTCACTTACTGTTTCATTTCCCTCAGTCAAGGTTTTGACATTCTCAGCTGTTGAACTTTGCTCAATTAAGGGCTCTGCAGCATCATCTGAACGTTCAACACAAACCTCAACAGTTCTTGGTTCTGTTTTAACTCCTTTTTTCCCTAACTGACTACTTGGAGCAGAAGAAGAATGACTTTGTGCAGCTTTCTGTGATCGGGGTGACTTCCACCCTTCAACAGGTTTTGTGCTTTCAGCACCATCTTTAGTTTCTGTTTCCTCAGCTTCTTGTTTCACCTGGTCAGCTTTAAAGCATGGCACTTCTTCACCTGGTCTACGACGGGATTTTGGAGGTCTTCCTCGTCGTGGAGGGGTTTGTACATTTGGTGACTCCTGAACTTCTTTCTCTACCCTTTTCCTGGTTGAACGCAATGTATCTGTTGAGTCTTTAATTAAGGATGGGCCATCATCAATTGTGGCATAAACCGACCGCACATTTCTGCGTCTTGTTCTACCTAAAGGAAGACTTGGCTCAGAGGTTTCTGATTCAGGGGCCGAACTTGGAGACTTTGCTGTGTTTTTGGAGACCTTTTCTACATCTAATTTTTGTTCCTGAAGTTTATGAGCATCACCACGAGGTGATGATGACCGTTTAAGCTTTTCACGGTCAATCCTTTCACTTTTTCTTGTGACCGGCTTTTCTGAAATGGTCGCAGAGACGGCCTGAAGTGGAGTCTTTGTTCTTTTATTTTTGGACGTCTTTTTCTCTTTTAAAACTACAGAAGGCTCAGTATCCATTTCATTGTCAGAAATCTGTGGACGGATTCCCGAATGCTCTTCTTTCTTGTTGATATCCAATTCAACACCAATAGGAGGATTCTTATTATCTTTGTGCTCTTCTGGTACTACCTCTTTTGGGATAGGTTTGGAGGAATCTACATTGATCTCTGGTACTTTAGGTTCAGCATTGGTGCAGATTTCTTGTACACCATTTCCCCCTGGAGTTGGTGGTTTGGTATCCAAATAAGAGGGATGCTCTCTAACTATTGATTCCTGCTCAGAAGTCACTGCATCTGAAATAACATTTGCTTCTAACTGCTTGTTTACAACAACAGATTCAATTTCTTCACAGGGGCTCACATTAACAATGACAGGTTTAGGTGCATCAGCAGCAGGTGCAGATTCGGAATGATTCTCTCCTGAGTTAGATACTACACTTTCTGTCACCAATATTTCATTTGCTGTTTTATTCTTAACTGTGTCTTGCTGTTCAGGAGGTAGTGCCTGAAAACTCGTACTAAGAGGTGGTGGTGGTGGTGGGACCAGAGTCCTCAAAAGAGGCGAAGTATTTTTCAAATCTGATTCTTTCAATTCAGATACAGGCTCTGTTGTTTTATGTTGAACATCTTTCTCAATTTCCCGTCGCTCAAGTTCTTTTGGTTTCTGATCCTTTTCTTTCTCCTTCTGTTGCATACGTGTCAATTCAATAAACCGACTGTGAAATAAGACTACAGGTTCTTGTACAAGATCTGGGGTATTACTGGAGCCATCAACAGATCCCTGTCTTCCAAATAACCTACCAGAAATTACATCCATATCGTCTTCTTTCCTTTCAAGATGCTGTAAGCGTTTTGAATCCTGCTCAAAGATTGAGCTATGCAGGAACCGGGAAGCAAATAACTCTTGCCTCTCCTGTTCATCTTCCTTATGATCTTCCTTCTTTTCATCTATTTTGCCTTCAGAATCCGTTCGAATTTTTTTCTTTTTCATGTACCAAGAAGGGATTGGCCTTGGTGCTGATTCAACCTTTTCCTTATCTTTGTCCTTCCTGAAGCTGGCGAACCTCGAATCCCGATCTAAGAATGACCAATTTTCTTCTCGGGATGAAGAGAGAGATTTTGCCCTTTCAAGTAAAGCCTTGGTGTCAGGGGTAATGGTCTTATCAAGTGCAAATGAGTAGAATTTATTTCTTTCTAGCGAGCTTGACAGCTTTAACTCTGATAATCTGTCTTCCCTATTTCGCAGGAATAAAGGTAATCTAGAACTCTCAAAAGATGTTGAAGCTTTAGGAGAATGGGATTTATGTTCATTATCCTCATCAGAATCAGATGGTACCTCACCCGGTTCAAGCTCACGTACAGAACGTTTCCGAATGCCATCTCGTTTTATGATGCTACTAGGAAAGCTAACATCAGGCCTACTTGCATCTAGTTTTAGACGTGTTTCCCAACGAGGTGCCTCCTCTTCTGAGCTCTGAGACGTTATTTTAAACCTAGCCAAATCCAGCATTTGTTCTCGCTTATTTGACTCATGAGCATTGCATTTTAAAGGTTCTTCTCTAACAGGAATCTGAAAGGAGGAGTCTAGTTTTGGAGAGTCCTTTGGTTCTTTCACTAGCAATGCCTGATGGGGAGAATCATTATCATCCTCATCCTGATAAGAGAGGATGTGTCGAAATCCAGGGGAAAGGGCAGTTTTCTCAGAATCTTCACTCAGCTGACGAGAGCTTCTGTAATTTCTTTCTCGTTTCATGTTAGTTTCAAAGTCAAATTGATCAGTTTTTTTCCGTTTAACTGGAGGGGAGTCATCCGTGACATCCTGAGGTGGCTTCCCCACTTCATGGACCAAACTCCTCCTTTCAAATTCATCTGCATTTTCTTTCCTAGGGCTGCTGTACTTTTCAGATTTTGCCATTTCCATTTCCTGTTGCTGTTTAAGTCTGCGGTTCTGTTCCATCTGTTTCCTATAACTTTGAGTGTAATCAATATCAATCCCAAGTTTCTCATCTGCATCAACGGTTTGTAATTTTTCATGGGCGGACTTGTGATCATGTGTGTCCTCAGAGGTACCACTGTACTTTCTCTTCCGTTCCTCTCTTTTAATCTCTCCTTCCCCTTGCACCTCATCAAGATGTGGGGGCAATGGCTGCACAACTCCCTTATTTGGAGGCTTCGTTGCATTCAGTTTCTTTAATCCAATTTCTTGAGTTTCTACTGGTTCTTCAGACGGCTCACTTAATCTCGACTGTGCTTCCATGCTGGGCCGCAAGCTAATCCCCGCAGAAATGCTAGCAGACTCCTGTCCTTCTCTGGGGCTAAATGCTGAAATTAGTTTTTCTTGCTTGACTTTTCTGTGCTCCCTTTTGAGTAATTCTTTCCGCAAAGGTCTTCGGTCCAAATCTCCTTCTTTGCCTACTGTAGGCATTTCTCTCCAAGCAGCCAGTTCAGGTTGTTTTCTTAGACCTAGCCGGAGTTCCTCTTCCTCTTGACTGCCTCGTTTTACGTCTAATTTTTGCCTATCTGTTCTTAAAGTTGGATCTGCAAAACGTCTCTTCCTAGCCTCCAGTTTGTCAATATCTATTGCATTTGGTGCTTCAGGGCATGGTTCAGTTTTCAGGTTCTTTTTATGCTTAGTTTTCACTTCCTTATCCACAACCTCTATTTGGCTGGCAAGCAATTTCTCTTTTGGCACCTTTGGCCTGGAAGGTTCCAACTTTGACAGCTCAGTTTTTGACTGGTCAAGTCGAGTTAACTGCACTTTATTCTGTTCTGCAGATGGAGATTTGACAGTGTCACTCTCTGGTTTTCCTCTTGGTTTCTCTACAACCAAGGCCTCAATCATTTTTGTCTCTCTCTCCTTTACACGAGTTAACACCACACAAGGAATTAAATCCAAACGATTTTTTGAAGTTCCTTCTTTCTCTGCTTTATCTTTTCCTGGCTTTGTTTTGCCCTTTATACCATCAGGATTTAGATCCCTATCTACTTCATGGTCTGTTTCAGAAGACAGGGAACTTGGAGATGGAGGTTTCACCTTTCGTATTTTCAGTTTCTCAATTTTGTCTTTCTTATCCAATTTCTCCACCTCAGATTTTTCAATTTTCTTTGTTCTTTCCAATTTCTCAGTCTTGTCTTTTCTTTGGGTTCTTTTTTCAGCCCTTTCAGGTTCAAACAGGCGTTCTTTCTCCTTTTCATTTTTCTCATAACGATCTGGTCGGATTTTCTCTGGTTTATCTGCTTTATCATATCGTGGAGGCGATAGTGAACTACAACTACCACTACGGTCCGATGATCGACTGTATATCCTGCGTTCAGAATCCACACTGTCACTTTGATGCCTCTCAGATTGTGCTGGTGAAGCACTGCAACTCTGAGCTCTTCTTGAGTGCGTTGGGCTTTGGCTTCGCTCACAAGTTCGTCTTTCATGATCACGTTCTCGATCAGATTCATAGCGTTCTCTCTCTCTTTCCCTTTCTCGCTGTCTGTAACTGTACTCCCTTATGTCCTGTTCATACGGATCTCTATAGTCTCTATATTCCCGTGGATCTTCATAATACCGAGGATCATAATAATCACCTTGGTAAGGGTCCCACTCAGCATAAAAATCTCTACTTCTTGCACGATAATCCCTTCGAGGATCTTCAGGAAATACAGCAGCTGGTCCTCTAACCGCATCAAAGTAAGCACGATCTGCAGGATACTCATGATATGATCCCCTTCGATCCTCCCTGTTAATTAAAGAAATATACATTAAAGTCTAATTTTTTGAACAAATTCATGCTGTTTGAAATTAATTTTTATAAGAAAGAGCAAGCATGTGGCAAGGGTCGCTTCAAACTTTCTATGTTAGTTCAAAGAGGAATTCCACTCCCTGGTCCAGTAGTGAAATAAAAGATTTCAGATTTGATTCTTGGTCTGTACATGATAGTCAAGAAGAGACTAACTCAAACATATGTCTCACCTTCTACAGATTGCTAAATCTGGCAGCACACCTCATCTGAACTCATTTGAAGAATGCCACTTGGGCTAAGTACTCAAGTAGGAAATTCCATATGCGCTAGCTAAGAGGATTTTCTTTCTACATAAATATAATTTTGTCAAAAGTTCAGAGGCTTTCACTGGATTGGATAGAACAAATTTCAAATAATATTGGATTCAAAATAATTTTGTGGTGCCCTTAGTCCTTGCTTTATTCACTATTATGTTGTCAAATTAGAATTTTTGTATACAGAAAAATAGTGTTTGTTTGCTTATAAGCTTCTATGCTTTTGTAAGCATTATAAGTACTTTAGGTCCTAAAAATGAAAAGCAAACCAATTGTACTAAAAATTCACCAAATACTTTTGCTCTTTGAAGTAATCTATATTCCTTACCCATCACAGAAGTCAATGTAGCTTGAGTTGTTCTGGGATTTGCAGCTTTTAGTACTATCAAAATATATTGCTAAATCGAATGGTCCCCCATACCCCCATTCAAGGGATCACATTTATTTTGATGTTTTCCCAAAATAAAACTCAGCACTAGATCAGATACTGTGTATCGGTGAATCTTGGGAAATGGCTAACGTCAAATGGTCTTGTTTACTGAGATCAACAACTCCAGACTGCTCGCAACCTTTCTTTTGTTTACGTGGTTTTTCAATTCTGTCTTGAATAACATCTTGAATAACATGAGAAATGCTGGGTTACAGGGAAAGGGTAGGGGAATGGGTCTGGATGGGATGCTCTTCGGAGGATCGACGTGGACTTGTTGGGCCAAATGGCCTGTGCCACACTGTAGGGATTCTATGATTCTAAAGAAATGTGAAATACACAGGTTCAATCATTCTTTTCACAGCTGAGTTTGAGAACTCCAGGCAATGGTGATGTTTCAATGAACATTTTATTCCTCAATTATGCTAAATCAACAACTGAGTATGAACTAACACTTTCAGAATTTATTTAGAATTTTCAGGGGTTTGTGTTGATTGCCTTTCCCAAAGTGTGCTTTTTTTGAGATTTAGGCAATATGTCATAAAGATAGCATAACTGGAAGACAACATGGATTGACAGTTAAAATTATAATTTTCTATCTCAATCGGGAGAACTTTGTTTTGTTTGTGCTTATTTTCTATGCTTTCTCTTTTAACTCTCTCTATAGCTACCTGGAGAGCTGGTAGCTGTTATCATAGAGTTTGAAGAGACTACTACACCTGGAGTTAAGTCTGTAAACCAGATAACAGCATGAATTTAACTTGTTTCTTTTCTAGCAGTTCGAAAAAATGGTAGCACTTCGGTTATATTTGCTCGAGAACTGGTAAATTCTCCACGACAGAAAAAAAATACAAAATCAAAGAAAAAAAAAGATTGACTGGCTCTGGAAACAAAATACACCGGCCAAGAAAAAAACTGAAGCACTACCTCTAAATCAAACTATTTGACACATGGAGCAAAATCTGGGAAAACAGTAAACTGGTTCAATGTTGACCTTCTGTGGCTTTTATGGCACAGGGTATAGAGACAACATGGAGACATCACCTACATCAAAACATTTTACGTGCAAGACATGCATAAGGTTTTCCAGAACTAATCAAGAAAGCCATAACTCAATGACAAACACTGGATCAGTGCAACACTTGAAGTAAACCGATCCACGACAGTCTTCATCCTGCTGACCACCCTGTAAAGAATGAACATTTATGATTTTTTTTATTTAATTCATTCAGGAGATGTGGGCTCTGCTGCTGGGCCAGCATTTCTCACCCATCAGAAGGTGGCGGTGAGCTGCTTTCTTGAACCATTGCAGTCCATTGGATGTAGGCAGATCCACAGTGTTGTTAGGGTGGGCATTCTGAGATTTTGACCCAGTAACACTGATGGAACATATTTCCCAGTGAGGATGTTGAGACAAATAGATAATGCTCCACAGAACCTCCAGCAAAATAAGAAGTCTTAATCACATAGCTAACTGAGGAATGATTCATCTACAAATTAACTTACATTAGTTTAACTTACATTTTATATGGTCTTTGAACAATTGTTGACACTAAATTAATCTTACATTGTGGCATAAGATTAAGAAAATTGGCAACTCCATGTTTTTGATTGAATGCTGAAGACTTGCAGTGTGAAGGATACAATTCTGATTTTCACCAGGTCATTGGAATGATAATTTCTCTTGAAAACACATTAATCCTAACTGCATTATAATCAAGCATGTTTGTAAAAAGTTTAAACTGGTACTGGTATATGAATGACAGGAGTTAGAAGCCCAGCTGGAAAAGACCATAGGGAGGTTTTAGTTTCAAATAATGCCATTAGACAAAAGAAAGCTTAGTCTGCACAAAGCATTTCTTTTTCTTGGACTGTATTTATTTTACTTTACAAGTCACGATTCCTCAAACATTTGCCAAAGTTAACTGACATTCCTGGACTTCACAGTTGTAACAAATTTTCAAAATGCTAATTAAGTAAAATGTGTTCTATCATTTAACATATCTACAAGGCAAACCAATATTTTGATATTATGATTATTTAAGAAACTTCTAAAAAAAAAATCTTTTCACTTGCCTTCTCTCAGCAAAGATTTCATATAAATCTCTGATGTCCTGCCCAGAGACTTCCATAGAACGATAAAATGCCAGCTGACTCTCACGATTTGCAAAATCCACCTAAAAAGGAAGAGTCTCATTGTTAGATATTAAAAGCGGAGGCAATACTTACTAAAGAAGGTAAAAACATACAATTGGATGTGTGATTGCAAAGTTGAACTGGCAGCAAATTTTTTTTCTTTAAAAACATGCTTCTGATCCTTACAAGGCATTAAACCGATTTTCCAGTTTTCATGCCAACCATGCCACTTTGAACTGCAGGATGCCAATAACTGTTTTTAAAATTGCAGAACGCTAATTTTAACTTGCTGGGTTTAATCTTCCATTCCCCCTCAATACTTGTTACTATTTCATGCTCTGGTTTTGCACAAAATGCATCTTGTCTTTTGTCTTGCACAATGCCATGGAACTGGGGAGAGGTGGGAAGGGTGAGCATCTGAGAAGATGGGGAACACTGCTGTGTGTGTACCTGTGCAGAGACAGAGAAAGAGAGCGAGACAGACAGAGAGAGAAAAAAAAAGAGAGAAAGGAAGGATATTTAAGAGTGAAGAGAACAAGAAGTGCACTGTTTGTATCCCCATGAACTCTCTTATACTAACCTTTATTCTATTTCCTCCAATCTTCCTGCCCTTGGTCTCCTGCACCGCAGTTTGTGCGCATTCAATTTCATCGTACAACACCAGAGCCATTCCTTTCTGACGATCCAACACAATCTGTCCCAGGAGGTAAAGAAAGAAGTCAGCTAGTTCCCCGAATAGGAATGGCAAGTAACTGATAGATATACAGCAGAACCTCTCTAAAGTACTGTCCTGGGGATCCATACAAATGTGTATAATAAGAAGGGACAAGTTACAGAGATGGTGGTTGATATAAATTGCCTTCTAGTAAGACAGACATAAATATAGAGGGTATTATCAGAGATCTTATCAATAGAGATGATAATGAAGGATATACTACAAAAAGCATGTTTTATAAAGCTTGTCCATCAGTGAGTGACCTGCAACAAAATCTGTTAATAGAAAGGAAATGTATCAGAGAGTGGTATAGTAAACAGCAGATTGATAGAAGGATTGTAGATGTAGAGAATGCTATATTGTGGAGGCAATGTACTATGGCTCTGGTTTCGGTTATCTTTAAAAACCTTGGAGCAGCTGAAGTAAAAAATAGAATTTTTGAATAAGACTCAGATACTAGTTATTCATTTCAACATCCTTTTCAGAAACTACCTAGAATAATTAGGGAATTACTGTTGTTCCAACAGTCAATTTTAAACCTTATAATGCTGTTAGCCAAAACCATTATCCTCTGAGATCATTCAGCATGGATTATAGTCTAAACAGTTGCTCTTTATTGCCAATACTAAAGTCAGTTCCACATAACCACTTCAAGTTATGAAATGGACGGATGGCAAGCAGCAGCTTCACACTGCACAAGTTCAAAATGCATCTAAAGCATTTTGACAAAAACAGTAGAATGGTTGGAAATAGACAGTAGGTTGGCCATCATCTGAAAAGACAGAAGACAATTCAAAGCTTCAGGCGGTAACCTTTATTAAAAGTAAGTTCTGTGGTAGGATCTGCACCCAAGACACTGAACTGCTGCATTTCCAACATCTTCTATTTTCACTTCAGATACTGAATATTTGGGCAATGCTTTGTTGAAATGTTCAGAGAAAAAAAAACAAACCTAAAACAAATTGTTTGATGGGTGACATCAAGAAAGGCAGACAAATATATCAGCTTTCAGCATTCTAATACTTAAACTGCTAAAGGAAGCAAGCAAACATAAAATCCCATTATGGAGCTAAACTGTTTAAAACAGGAATTGTAAACTCACATGAAAAGTCATATTCAAGTCATATGATTAAAATGCTACTTTACATTGTAGATTCTTAGTATATGAAGTGGAAAGCTAACTATATCAGTTCGTCCATAGCCGTGTACTAAATGTAATTTGCTCCTATCAGAACATGAAATATATTGGAGTATTTTGGAGAGGAAACTTGAAATCATAATTTTGTCCAGAACCCTTTTAGTTACTCAATTTTTCAGAATTAAATTGGAAAAATTATGACATTTTTGCTGCCAGCTGTTAATAAGTTGTGAAAATGTAAGTGAATGGGTGCAACCAGGCACTTACTTTGAGCACAGGTCCGTAACGACAGAAATGTCTGGATAAGTATTGTTCAGTAATGTTTGAAGACAGACCATCCAGCCATACACAGTTAGTTGGCATGCTCTTTCCAAATCCCAGCTGGAAAAAGACAGGGGAGAGAGCAGGTGTATTTAACTGTAACAAAACTCACTGACCTGAATACAAGAGAACTAAAGCTATATTAGAGATTTTCACATATGTTTAACAAAATCTACTTAACTGATTCATCCCCAATTTATTATCACTACTGGTCTTCACTGTAACACACAATACAGTACAAGAGATCTTCACAGGAGATAACTGGTACAGAAACATGATGCAACTCTATACATAATGTATATTGTACTGTGAACATCTTATTCATCTAATTTCCTTTCAGGTATGTTTAGATCATTCATTATTTAACAGTCGAAATAAAGTCTCAGCCTTTCAAATTAATTTGGAACTGGGCTTTAGATGCACGTGTTGATTTTGGGAACAATTCAAGTTTCCCTCATTCCATTTGGGGTAATGCTTCTCCTTTCCACCCGAACTGAAATTATTTTTCAAAGTAATAACATGAATCCATTTTTGATAATTTCAGGCTATAATGTGCTGAAACATTAACATAGAATCATACAGTACAGAAGAGGCCATTCAGCACCACCAAAAAATATACCACTATCCATTACTACTTTCCCACACTAGTGTAACAATCTAACCGAAAAACCTTTCTACATTTGTACAGAACACCAATATAGTTTGAATAGGATAAAACAGCAGACATTTCACAGATAAACAACCCTAAGGGGATCCCTCAAATTGTTTTTGGACTTGTTCTCAATCCTGCTTCAGGGATTACACAATGAACAAGTTTATTAACTGAGTAGTAATTGAAGAAAAAAAAAAAAAAATCAATAAATATTTTTTGCCTATGCCATCATATTCTCTTACGCTAACTGAATTTCAACTGATGTTTTTACTGAGCAATTGCTCTGATTAGATTCCATATTAGCAGAATGCTGGCCTAATTTGCACGCACTTTCTGTACAAGACATCTCATTGGCTAATTTTAAACAAGCTACACAAGTTCACTAGTTAAAAGTACTGCAAAGTATTAAACAATTTGGCGAGCCTTAGCTCTTAATTGCAATTACAAAACGCAAGCAAGGGCACTGTGCCACGCTGTAGGTCATAGATTCTTCTTCTAACGATTTTCCACACAATAAGTTCCCAATCTCAACCCCAAACTACGAGTTAAGGTAAATGTAATTTTCTAAATGGAAGTGAGAAATTGAATCATTAATTTATGGAGATGACTCTAGTATGTTACAAATTACATAGATGTTTTAGTCATAGTTGCCAGGGAGAAATTAATTTGCCATGGACAGCATATAAGCTGCAGGGTGACACGTGTGTGAAAAATAATTTGCAGTGAAGAGGAAAACAGAGCTGACCAATCCTATCAATCTAGATCAATAGATAGTCATTCAGGACTGACCAGTTTCAGGTAGCAGTTGCACTTGGGCTTCCCCCAGAACTCAGTTCAACCTTGCTTGTCTCAACCCCATCTGAGATAGGAACAGTGATGTTTGTCTTAACATACTGCTCAATCACAGGCCAGGTTGGATGACCAAAAGTGACATTGGTTGAATCCACAGAAACATCTGTGCAAGTTGGACATTCTACCTAACATGCCAAGGAGACCAATATTAAACTTGGAGGGAAGAATGAGAGAAATAACTCAAGAAAACAGAGGGGCATATTACAAAAGTAAAGTTACAACAAAAAACAGTATACAAGAAATTGTTCAACAGAAAATTCTTACTAATATTTCACTGTGAATTCCTGATAAGTGAATATTCCTGATAAGCAAATGACTGTATTTCTCCTTCCTGACCTTGAGCCGATTATTTCCTAAGTACTCTCCGTCCATTTTCTTGATGGCTTTGCAGACACTTGCAATGTCACAGTACTGTAGGAAGGCGTACTGAGGAACCCCATTTACCTTCTTGATGTCAATATCCTGTCATGTTAAATAAAAAAAAATTGATTTTTGCTTTCCTTGTCAAAACAAATGGGGGAGTGAAAGTAACATTAATTGTAGGTAAAACACTTTGTCTAAAGGTAAAAAAACAGTGTACCATGTTAATCCATTGTCACTTGCAATAAGGTTTGAGGGAGTAGAAAGAAAGAAATGAGATGCATTACTTGAGGAAGTGCAATACTACACATGAATTGTAAGGGGGAATATTGTCCATAGGAGTATCAAGATATCTGCCTGAAAAATATAATTCAGTGCCTTTTCCCAGTTAGCAGCTGATAAGTTTGTGCAAGAATCAGCCTCATTGCCCCTTGTGGATGGTGGTCCTTTAGTTATGTCAAAATTCAGTATCAATTAAAGCTCAATATCAAACTACTCTGATTCTTTGAGCCATTCATCATTTATGACACATTTGGAAATAGAACATTTTACATTCTGGTAAAATTCATTTTGCAAATGATGTCCTAAGTTTCATTTACGCAAATGGTCACAGAGTCTGAGAGGTCTACAGCACAGAGGAAGATCCTTCAACTCAATGAAGTGTCAGGTCATGGCCATTTGATGCGAAAAAATAAAATAGAAATTAACACAAGGTCTTAAATCTCTGCTGCCCATTTGAGAACCCTCATTAAGTCCTACTAATCCATTAAACTGGTACATTACAATGGTTACCAGATCCCAAGTATCGTAACTTTAACATTCTGAAACTCTTGTGTTTAAATCCCTTCACAGTCCCACTGTGATTTTTTAAAAAAAGGATAGTAGGTACTGTTAAAGATGAGCTGGTTTATAAATCCTGAACAATGTGCTGAAATACTGTGGACCCGCCCAGTTCAAGTATTAGGAGTCTATCAGAGAGTTGACTCAGTTTTATATTTCCATCATCAGGCACATATCTCAGTAAGTGTATCAATGTTATCCATCCCTGGGGATGAATGAAAACACACACAAAATAAACAACAAACGCAGGTTATTCGCTGTGGAAGAAATAGGATTCAATATAAATCACAAAAAAAGTCAAAAGTGCAGCAATGTTCTACACATGGCCTTGTGCTGCAAAAGCTCTGAAAGATAAATCAAAATGGAGGATAAGCAGAATGTGGATAATGAATGCCATAACACTTCCTAGTCAAGGAGTTCCTAGAAGGAATGAAATCGCATCAACACTACAGCAATCAACTCAAGTAACGTACATACCACAATCTCCCCAAATCGTTCAAAGATGTTTCGGAGATCTCCATAGGTTGTGGTTTTCTCCAGATTTCCAATAAATAATGTTCTTGTGGCCTTGGGATGAAACTCATCTATTCGGTCATCCAATGGTCGAAATTCATTCTCACTTTCAGTTTCTGCAAGGGGTTCCAGACGAAAAGAAAATTGAAAACATTACATTACGTCACCAGAACAAGTTTGACAACATACATTACAAAAGCTATTTCAACATGGGGATGGCATCACTTTCTCCAATACTAATTCATTTCTCCAACGTGTAATTAATTAGACAATACTCTGCCACATATTTACCAAATTGACTAATCACAGACTCTAGTTTTACATTATCTTTCAGGATGTCAAGATAAAGCCAACATTCAGAGAAGTCAACCAAGTCGCTGACACTTGTAATATAATTCACGGACCATTTAGATCCCTGCTCCTTTATCTGTCATCCACAGCAGATCTTTTAGTATTTTCCATGCATTTGGAACACAGCTTACATGCTTCCCGGCCAAAAAATACACCAGAGGAAATAGCCCTTCCTATGCCAAGTACGGAGAATGCTATTAAT
Source organism: Ginglymostoma cirratum (assembly GCA_024137785.1). Taxonomy (NCBI): domain Eukaryota; kingdom Metazoa; phylum Chordata; class Chondrichthyes; order Orectolobiformes; family Ginglymostomatidae; genus Ginglymostoma; species Ginglymostoma cirratum. The sequence continues at coordinate 21,151,655 of JAHRHZ010000004.1, read as the reverse complement.
GCATACTTGATGTGGAATCCAATAATAGAAATGCAAATACTTCCAGAATTATGTAGTATAGATATAGTTTAAAGGAACTTTTGATCCTACATTTCTTCCCATCGAATCGGATCAGTAACTTTCAGTCAGGATTGAAAGCAGGCACCCAATATAGGGGACCTTGCATGCACATGCACATCCACATCCCACCATCCTGCAGTATATCATGTTGCAATGTTTCATAGAACTGTCCTTCCACAAAATACTCGAGTGGGCTGGGCAACAAAACATGTGCAGTAACACTGATTGTCCATGCACCTTGGCGTTTTAGCAAGATAACAACAAAAAATGCACGACTGATTTGCAAATCCAAAGACACTTAGAAAATAAAAATAATACAGAACACAGATATTCCTTATTGTCACTGTGCCTTTGCCATGATGTGGTCTGCACTTCCACATCCCTCCTCTCAAAACATTGCTGCTCCGTAAACACCTACCTGGACCTGTCCATGCAGTAACTTCAATCTGCATACCAAAAAATAACTTCCCCTTTGACGCATTCATTGCCTTCTCTTGGTCTTCCTGTTGTCGAAAGAATACAAGACCATAGCGTTCCTCTGATGCACCATGGATTTGCACAGACGTTACTTTCCCATACTTCTTAAATTCATGGAAAAGACCATCTTTAAGGCTTGTATCTAAATGCAAAAATGAAACCTTTCAGTGAAAACATGTGATACAAGGTATCTGTCCTTCAAGTTAATTAGCAATTACCAATTTTAAAAACATGCTTTTGATTTGGGCTAGAAGACACTCTTCGTTTTCAGAGAATGTCAACTGAGAGCTACCAAAATGAGAGAGACCAGGCTAGTAGTGGTCACTGCTGCAGGAAGCAGACAGACAGACAATGACAACCTCCGTGAAGCTAACTGGAGGGAGAAACTGGACCGAGCTGTCCCAAGAAGATTTGGTTTGCACCTTGTGACAAATAATTTTAATTAGTGGATGTTCCTCTATTTCAAGCCAGGTCTCTTCAACCAGCAAGTTAGTAAGCAGTTTAGTAAGTTAGAAGTAAATGCTATGAAGATCCAGATCTCCAAAAACAGAAAATCCCAAATCTATAATTGCAATTTCTAAACAAGTATCATTTAATTATGAGATACTTGATAGCTGAGAGATTGTAAAATATGCCACTCCTGGATTATACAAAATGCACGGCTTCCACTGTATACTTTTGTTGAAGTTAAGCAGGCATCAATTTTGTGAGTACTCACTTTAAATTCTGTATACAGCCTTTGACCCAATTATTCAATTTATTCAGAAAATTTGCAGATTAACAATGAATCTACATCTCAAATTTTCACAGACTAAAGCTTCTCTTAAATAAAATGTTCCAGTAAGAAACAAATAAACTTTGGACCATTTTAATTTCAAACAATATTCATCTAAATTTTAGAATTTTAGGCTTTTAACATTCACATAAAAATCAAGTCTGATTACTGCATAACCAAAAGTTGCTTGGAATGTGTAATTATAAGCATGCTAAAGTACACATATTATTTGTTCTTTCTAATTTTCTTGTTAAATGTTTCCCTTCCCATCCGAAAGCATTTAATCCTTACTGGGGTATAATTCTTGGGATGGCCTTCAGGGCTTGCAAAAATGGCCATTTTTCATATGTAATTTATATAACAAGTGCTGCCAGGCTATTCAATAATGTGGGGTCATTAACAGATTCCACCCTCATCCAACTGTTACACATGCATTTCCAGCCAGGGTATTGGACAAGAATCACAATCAGGAAATGTGGCCCCATTTTCAATAACCTGGTACTTCTGGGATGGATTGCAGATTGGCTTTGGTCATGCTAGCAAACACCAGCTAACTACAGATAGAGAGAATTAAACCTAGGACTGTGGTCTACATAACTGATTTACTCTTTGCCTAAACTGGTTTTGCCATCTGTGTGCGCTTGCCTAATGTTTTCATAATGACATATTCTAATATTCTGTTCCAGTGTTACTTTTAGTTTTCAACTTCATCCCTGTAACAATCAGAAACATTTGATATAGGAATTGGGAAATGCTTTTAAAATCAAATCGATAATCCCTAATTAATCTTTATTTCCAATTGTGCTTAACATCAGGGCATGTTAGATAGCTTAAATATACTTTCACGAATAAGGTGCAAGGACGGACCATTTGGCCCACTGAGGCTGCTCTGCCATTTAATAAGATCAGGGAGGTCTGAGAGAGTACAAAGGCGGATAAGTCTCCGGGACTTGATCTAATGTATCCCAGAATGTTCTGGGAAGTAAAGAGTGGAAACTGCAAGGCCCCTTGAAGAAATATTTGCATCACCTACAACTATGGGTGAAGCGCCTGATGACTGGAGGGTGGCTATTGTTGTACCTTTGTTTAAGAAAGGTTGTAAGGAGAAACCTGGGGAAATATAGACCTGTGAGTCTGACTTTGGTTGTAGGTAAATTGTTGGAGGTGATTATAAAAGATAGGATTTATGGACATTTAGAGAGGTAAAAATTTACTGGGCATAGTCACCATGGTTTTGTGCGAGGGAAATTGTGTCTCACAAACTTGATTGAGTTTTTTGAGGAAGTTACCAAAAAGATTGAGAGCAGTGGACGTTGTTTCCTTGGACTCTAGTACAGTCTTCGACAAGGTTTGGTGTGGTAGACTAATCAGTAAAGTTACGTCATATGGGGTTCAGGGGAGCGTGCCAATTGGATTCATAGTTGGCTTTAGGACAGGAGACAAAGTAATGGTGCAGGTAAAAATGTGCGGAGCTGGAGGAGCACAGCAGGCCGGGCAGCATCAGAGGAGCAGGAAAATTGACCTTTCGGGTTGGGACCCTTCTTCAGAAACGGGGGAGGTGGAAAGGAGCTCTGAAATAAATAGGGAGAGGAGGGGTGGGGCTGGGGAAGGTAGGTGGGAGAGGAGGAGGACAGGTTGTGTCAGGTCAAGGAGGCGGGGATGAGAGGGAGGGTTGGTCATGGGATCAGGCCTGGGGAGTGGGGAAATCTTGAAACAGGTAAAGTCCACGTTGAGACCATTAGGTTGTAGGCTCCCAAGGTGGAATATGAGATGCTGCTCCTCCAGTTTCTGGGTGGCATCATTGTGACACTGGAGGAGGCCCAGGATGGACATGTCACCCAGGGAGTGGGAGGGGGAGCTGAAATGGTTCGCGACCAGAAGGTGTTGTCGGTCACGAAGACAGCGCAGGTGGTCTACAAAGCGGTCTCCGAGCCTCCACTTGGTCTCACCAAATGTTGAGGAGGCCACATCGGGAGCAGCAGATACAGTAGACCACATTGGCAGATATGTAGGTGAACCTCCACCTGATGTGAAAGTTTTTGTTTTTGGTTCCTTGGATGGAGGTGAGGGGGAAGGTGTAGGAGCAGGTGTAGCACTTCCTGTGGTTGCAGGGAAAGGTGCCTGGGGTGGTGGGGCTAGTGGGGAGCGGACAAGGGAGTCGCGGAGAGAGCAGTCTCTATGGAAGGCAAATAGGGGTGGGGAAGGAAATATCTCTTTGGTTGTGGGGTCAGATTGCATGTGGCGGAAATGGCAGTGAATGATATGTTGAATCGAGAGTTTAGTGATACGTGAGGACAAGGGGGATTCTGTCTTTGTTTTTGTTGCGGGGAGGGGATGTGAGGGCAGAGGTGTCGCAGAGAAAACTGTTTTTAGAGGATCTGGGTGTTTTGTTACAGAGAAAGCAGTTTTTGGTCTACTGCATCCACTGCTCCTGATGTGGCGTCCTCTACATTTGGCGAGACCAAGTGGAGGCTCGGAGACTGCTTTGTAGACCACCTGCAACCTGCACTCTAACCGCGACAAACTACAACACTTTCCGGTCACGAACCATTTCGACCACCCCTCCCACTCCCTGGGCGACATGTCCATCCCGGGCCTCCTCCAGTGTCACAATGACACCACCTGGAAACGGGAGGAGCAGCACCTCATATTTCACCATGACAGCCCACAACCCAATGGTCTCAATGTGGACTTTACCAGTTCTAAAATCTCCCCAACCCCGGCCTCCACTCATGACCAACCCTCTCTCTCATCCCCGCCTCCTTAACCTGACACAACCTGTCCATCTTCTCTCCCACCTATCTACTCCTCTCATCTCACTGGCCAATCCTCACCACTCCCTACCTGCATTCACCTATCACCATCCCACCTACCTCCCCGAGCCCCGCACTTCCTCTATTTATTTAGAGCTCCCTTCCCCCTCCCCCATTTCTGAAGAAGGGTCCTGACCCGAAACTTCAATTTTCCTGCTCCTCTGATGCTGCCTGGCCTGCTGTGGTCCTCCAGCTCCACACTGTGTTATCTCTGACTCCAGCATTGGCAGTTCTTACTATCTCTAAGTAATGGTGGAGGGCTGCTTTTCGGACTGGAGGCCAGTCACTAGCGGTGTTCCACTGGCTTCAGTTCTGGGTCCTCTTTTGTTTGTCATTTACATAAATGATTTGGATGAGAATATAGAAGGCTTAGTCAGTAAGTTTGCAGATGACACCAAAACTGGTGGCATACCAGACAGTGAAGAAGATTTTCTCAGATTACAAAGGGATCTTGATCAAATGGGTCAATGGGCTGAAAAATAGCTGGTGGATTTCAATCTGGATAAATGCGAGATATTGCATTTTGGTACAACAAACAAGGGTAAAGCTTATACAATTAATGGCAGGGCCTTTGGTAGTGTTGTAGAACAGAGGAACCTAGGGGTGCAGGTACATAATTCTTTAAAATTTGTATCACATATTGACAGGGTGGTTGAAAAGGCATTCAACACACTTGTCTTCAGTGCTTAGTCCTTTGAGTATAGGAGTTAGGAAGTCATGTTGAGGTTGTACAGGACATTGGTGAGGCCCCTTCTGGAGTACTGTGTCCAGTTCTGGTTGCCCAGTTATAAGAAGGATATTATTAAGCTGCAGGGGGTTGGAAGAGATTTACCAGGATGTTGCCAGGTATGGAAGGTTTGAGTTATAAAGAAAGACTGGGACTTTTTTCACTGGAGCATAGGAGGTTGAGAGATGACCTTATTGAAATTGAGAGAACAGTGAAGTATATAGATAGAATTAATTTCCCTAGGATGGAGGATTTCAAATGCTGGCACATTTTTATAGGTGAGAGGAGAGAGATTTTAAAAAAGATATGAGGGGCAAATTTGGTTCAAGTGTGGAATGGACTTCCGGAGTAAGTGGTGGATGTGGATACAATTGCAATGTTTAAAACATTTGGATAAGTACATGAATAGGAAAGTTTGGGAGGAATATGGACCAGGAGCAGGCAGGTGGCACTACTTTAGTTTGGGATTATGTTCGGCATAAACTGGTTGGACCAAAGGGTCTGTTTCCATGTTGTATGACTCTACAACTCTTTGTCTGAATTGACTGTGCCCTCAAATCAATAATCATACCTACTGCTCATAACCTTTCAAACTTACCAAGAATCTATTCACTTTTGCCTTAAAAATATTTAAAGACTCTGCTTCCACTGCTTTTCAGGAAGACTGCTCCAAATACTCCCGATCCTGAGAGAAATAATTTTGCCACATCTGTTTTAAATGGGTGATATCTTAATTTTAAACAATGATCCCTACTTCTAGAATCTCCCATTACAGGGAATATTCTCTCCACATCCAACTCATTTCATTCAGGTTTCAAATGAAATTTTCCATTTCTGAACTCCAGCAGATACAAATCTAGCTGATCCAACCCTTTATTATGGGGCAATCTGACCAGTCCAAATATTAATCCAGTAAACCTTTGCTTCCAATTAATTTACATCCTTTCTTAAATAAGGTGACCAATGCTGTACACAATACTCCAGATGTGATCCCACCAGAGCAGCATATAACTGAAACATGACCTTCCTACTCTTGTGTACAAATTCCCCTCACAATAAATGATAACGTTCTACTGACATTCCTAATTACATGTTGTCATGCATACCAGTCCTTTTTGATTCATGCACGAGAATAACCTCAGCATCTCAGAACTCTGAAATCTTTCAACATTTGGATTATAATGCTTCTTCATTTATCTTCTTTACTAAACTGATAATATCACATTTTCCCACACAATATTCCACTTGCTAGATCATTGTTCACTCACATAACATATCCATATCCCTTTGTAGCCTCCTTAGATCCTTTTCACTTATTTTCCAACCTATAAACAAATTTTGACTTTTGTTAAGTTAATTTCCACATAAAAACTGCATAATGTCTTCTCTTTTCCTCTACAATTTAAGTCAAATTTAAATAGCCATTATTTTCATTAGAAAATTATATCCAGAACAGAAAGACTTTACAATTCTCACATGAAAGATTAAAGAGGTCATACTGAATACAAATAGCAAAGAAGCTGCCAACTGGTAATTTAAATTTTATTAAAGTACCTAATCTAAAAACTGAAAACAATTTGCGCACTGAAGTTAAAATGCTGTTAAGCACCATGTGATGAAACTCATCTATGCTAAACATCGCATGATGATTTCCAAATATAACGTTACAGTATTCCATAAGTTCAAATATTCTAGCCTTTAAAAAAGTATTTGAAATTGGTTGCCAGATAATTCTTATAACTTTTTAAAAACAATGTCAGATGTATTCCAGAAACTGAGTTAAGTATAAGCAAAAAATTGTAGGTGCTGGAGTTCTGAAATAAAAATAGTACTGGGAAAAACTCAGTTGTGGCAGCCTCTGTCGAGAAATAGAGTTAGAGTTAACGTTTGGAGTCTCATATTATTCTTCTTCAGAATTCTAGAAATTGAGTTATGTAAAATAGAACTGGAAAAAAAGCTTTAACTCCCAACAGTTCAAATACTTTGAAATGATGTATTTACTCACCAGTGGAGCGGACTGGCAAATTTTGGACTTTGATTCCATAGCTCTTACGTGGTTCATCCTTTTCCACAGGTGTTGGGAGTTGAACTGGTGGTGCAGGGACTGCAGCAGACTGAACTGATCTTGCTGGAGATTCATCACTGGAACTGCTGCTAGAATCACTACTGTAAAGGAAAGCCATTAGTTAGACGTTTGAATTGACCGACTGCTCGCCTTGCTGTATTTGTTCCAGAATCATAAAATGTAAGACAGATTCCTGTTTGGCAAAATGGAGGAGATAACTAGGTAATGTGCTATACAAATCAGTATATAATATGATTTGCACAATGGCTGTGAAGTAAAGAATAGAAAACTTCTTTTAAACCTCAATCACGCAATAAGGCAGCTTAATATTTTGCTGAAGGCTACTAGGTGTACACAAGAACTAATTTATGGCCTCTCAAAAGTCTAATTTTGAGATGTCAATAATGATTTACAAATAAGTTGCCCAGCAGTCAGATACAAATAAGGTCATTTACAAGGTAACCAGAGGTATAAAATACACCATATTAACAATATTAAATATATAAAAATATATTAATATCTTGCAACAGGAGTCCCACACGAGAGTTCATCTCCAAAACAGGAATTGCAATTAATTTTTTTAGTATCATTGATCTAATGAATAGAAACGGTGAAACAAAGCTTGTTGGGGTCCACACTGTAATTCAACCATTAGAATTGTTTTCTACATTTAAAATGTCATAATAGATAGAATTCTGTACATAACAATATGAGATCTCTTCAAGAGTAAACAGCCCTTGATTTTCAGGAATCCAAATATAAAGTGGCATCTTTATAAATTCCTTTCAAGCAAAACACATAAGGACTTATGACATGAGTCACAACCTATTCAAATGTACTCAATGAGTCAAGTGATATAGCACAGAAACAGGCCCTTCAGCATACACACAGCGAGCTAGTCAAATCTACAAATCTTATTATCTTTATGACAAACTAGCATTCTTTTCTTTTAACTGCACAGAAGTAGATGATGAAATGTTAGCCAAAGCAATTGAAAAATAAAGAATTTAGAAGCTATAAGTCTAATGGCTCAACATTTCACTGAGGCCAATCTTCAAAACACTGAGAAGCACAGATAATGTAAATTTGCACAGACTATCCCTAGACTGTCTATGCATAACTTGACAGCATGGGATCAAAGTAGTAAATCTCAAATAACCTACTACATTAAGTATTAGTCATATGAAACTGACTCCCAACAAAAGCTGTTGATGCTGCAATCATCAGTTCTTTCATAAAAGGGAGGTAGACAAATATCTGATTGCTTAGAGGCCTGGAGACTACTGAGATGAAGTACAGACTGAGATAATATTCTCTGATGCAGATCAAGTTGGAGGGGGGGGGTTGAAGGGCAGGTGGAGTACAGTAGAATTGAAGGTAGAAGCTGAATGAATGTTCGTCAGATTTTCAATTTCGGGTATGCAGAACATGTACCTTTTACTCAAAATACAAAATAGGAGGTTGGAGTTCACAACGGAGCAGAGCATACTTTGGTTATTAAAAGAACAAACCCATAGGGGCCAAAGAAACTTTTCTTTTTGTTTTCAATATCCTATCTAATGTGCTTTTCTAAAATTAGTGTTAATTAAGGATGGAGAAGAAATAATTGGATCCAACAGGCAAGGCAGCTAAAAATACATAGCTAGAATAAAGTCACTGAAGAACTGCAAAGACGTTGTGTTGATGTTAATTTTTTTTCTTCCAGGAATCTCCCCAGTGTCAGACTCCTAGACACAATGTAAACTACTCTAGTTATAGCATTGCTGAATCTCCAAACGTTAACAATCTTTTAAAGCCATTGAACCCTATTTGTTCAAATATTAATCACTATTCCAATACAACACTTTAGGTGAGATGGGAACTTACTCAAAGCTCACTGTACAGAAAAAAACCAACCACATCGTGCTATTCTCAAGCACAAGTAATTGCTAACACTATATATAATAGATTATGTAGTACTCATCATCAAAAGAAGTGATAAGTGACATGTAATTTTTCAAATATTAACTACTAACTGGAATCTGCACATGCAAAGTTTGAATGGCTAACTATTGAAAGTATCTGGAGACCAGGGCCTCCTGCTTAAAAATAGATCTGGAGTGGAAAGAAGATTCAGCGTATCTGTAGGCAAGAAATTGAAACAAAAATTACCGTGGTGCCTGCGGAGCCTACGCAAGTTAATCATGCATTATGCTCCCTGCCTGGCAATATTTATTTGTGACACAATAGGTTATCCCAATATCTGAACTTTTCAAACTAAAATCCAATTGTTATTCAGTGAAAACAAAATAAATTCAAAATTAACAAAGAATAGATTGTAATGAAATTCTGGAATAAAAATATAAATGCTGGAATCACAAGACATGTCATGTAACAAGATAAAGATTTGAACAGTTTCAATTCTAATAAAGGACAACAACTAAAAATTTAAATACATTCTCTTTACAAATGGTACTAGATTTGCCGTGTATTTCTACCATTGTTTAATTGTATGTGGTACGTTATCAATTGGAAAATTTTGATTCAAATTAACAATTGTTTTAACCTACATTTACTACAAAACCAAAAACTATACCTTGGTGAAATTTTAGTTGAATATCAGTCAAAATATTCTAACAAGATGTCATCCTCATTTGATCATTATCGGTCTGATCAGGTGTATTCCAAAGCAACAATCTTTCACATAACTAAAATTAAATGCCTAGCAACCCTATTCTAAATTCATAAACATATAATCATTGAATTATAGAGTCTCAAAACAATGTGTAAGTATGCCATTCGGCCCATCAAGTATACGATGGCCCTCTGAAGAACATCCCACTCAGACCCACCCCCCTCCACCATATCCCTGTAACTCTACATTTCCCATGGTTAATCCACCTGGCCTACGCATCTCTAGATATATGGTCAATTTAACATGGCCAATCCACCTAACCTGCACATCTTTAGACTGTGGGAGGAAACTGGGGCACCCTGCGGAAACCCACACAGGCACAGGGGAATCTACACACAGACAGTTGCCCAATGGTCCCTGGCACTGTGAAGCAGCAGTGCTCACCACTGAGCCAGGGTGCCGATAATGATCGCCTATAATCCATTTATGAAAAAAAAAACAAGTAGTACTCTGGTCTGTTCCACTGTTTATTCCCTTATCTCACTGAGTGATGTCCAAGCCTCACCGACTTCTAGCAGTGCTGTCAAAGCCACTGCAACAGCAAGGTCAGATCACACTAGGCTGCTGAAGTTCTAAACAGCTAGAAGATTATTCCACAACAGAGCTGTAAAAATTCAACATGCAACTGTTTTTCTTTACTTAAAAAATGTAGTCTGAAATTTTGGGCAATTTCTACTGAGCAGTCATTTCATAATGAGTTTAAAGATTAAAAGCTAGATAGCATTCAACACACTCCTTGTTTCAACAATGTTAATTATAGTATTCATTTGTTTAAGAGGTATTTGCTAAGAAAATTAATAATCTATTATTCTAATAAAATGTCATCCAATGTATAACAATCTCCAAATATATACTGTAGCCAGAATCTCATAGGTGTCTGAGCAATGTACACTATGGAATTATTATGCCGCAATCAGGCATTAAGTCCAGCAAAGCACATCTCAGCACCAGGAGCACCTTGCTCCATCTTTTACGGTTTTGCCAAGTGGTGAGACAAGTTTATCACTAGACAGTGGCAAGGTGCCAATCAAAGGGGATTGTTGTTTTAAAACTCCTTATTAATACTGCAACTTGCCAAGTGAATATTCAGCTATTTTACCAAACGTGTCAAACAAGCCAGGCATCAGAAGAATCATGGTACAGAAATCACAACTTCAGCTCACCACTGTCTGCAGAAAGCCTTAATGTGGATCAGCACCAAACTGCAACACAGGGCACAATTTATTGGCACCAGCCATACATATTTCTCTTCAACAAACAGGGTGAGAAGTCAGTGGCCACCACCATGGCCTCCACAGAGGAAGCACTGAAAAGCAGGGAGGGCATCATTAAGGTGTAATGTCAGGGTTCAAGGGGTAGAGAGGACAGTTGGAGGCGAAGTGAAAGGTAAACTGGGACATGGGATTATCTACTACCCAGTTGGGGCCCAGTGCTGATAGATACGGACTGCGAGCTGCATTCCCTGTTATCATTTGCTATTCTTGCGATGCACAATACAACTAAAAAATGGGTGGGACAATGCCCAGGGCAGGTCACGTCAACATCAGTTTAATGAGGGACCACCATAAGGGACACTTAAAGTGCAAGCACGTGAAGCCACATTTCCTATCGAAACATTTCTTTGCATTCATGAAAGCATGTGCAGTGAATGTGCTTAGACTTCAAAAGTTACTCAAAAGATGCATTGCATAATGGCGTTGTTGCTAGCTAAAATGACACTGTCGTCTCAGTGATGCAGAAGATAGCAGTAATAACTTAAAAACAGGTGACTGCTGGTCAAAAGCACCCCATCACTTGTGGAACTTCCAAAGTTGCTATGGACATTGGTGGGGGGGGGGGGGGGGGGGGAAAGAGAGAGAGAGAGAGAGAGAGAGAGAGACAGACACAGAGAGAAAAATCAATTGCTGCACCGTATGTCATGAAAGTATGATTATGGACTTTCATGAATGCAGTGGAAAATAGAATGGTTAATGTGGGTCTGGAATGGGAAAGGATTCAGAGTGCAGCAGGCACTCTCTTTTGGACATCACTCAGCTGGTTACTTGACACTTTCAAGTTGGTGCACATTACGATGAGGACTGTGATGGAGCAGACAGTGGGGCTTCTGGTGGTGCAGTTCTGCAGATTGAAGCAGTCTCATTGAGGACCCTCCAGTATGATCCAGACAGAGTACACCACAACATCCATGTGCGCTGTGCTTTCCTCTGCACAATTGGGGCAAGCAATGAGGTGATGCGATAGATGCTGAGGAACCAAGCAAACAGGAGCAGTTATTTGAACATCGATTTATTTTTCTTGATGAGGCCACTGAGCTGGAGGAAGGTGTTGTTATGGTTGAAAGAGCTCAACCACATCAGGTATTACAAGGCAGACGGGACTTGAATGACCCCAACTCCTGCAGATCCTTGCTGGGTTCAAAAGACTGTCAACGTCAAGATGCCAGCATTTGGTTGCATTGTGGGTATGAACTGTTACCTCTACTTTTGTGTTTCCTCTTATGTTTATACTTGTCCAAATTCTTGCCAATATTTGATACTCCCTGACTGGACAATGACAAGATGCAATGCCATCCAACATAAATAGAGTTCTATGATAACATGGCATGTTTCTGAACAAATCAATCAAAATTAACTACATGCACAAAACTTACACTTGGTTTAGTTCTTTACTTTTATTTTGTGACTGGTTTTAAACCAGGCTAATTTTCACAGGACTAGGGGAATAGAAAAAAAGAGGTTGACCTTACACTTCATTACATGTAAAATTGTAATTTCTGCAAATATGATGAGATAAAAAAGCAAAACCCAGTCAAAACATATCTACATTGAATCATCAATGATAAATACTGACTAGAAAAAAGCTCCCTCTGTCATTTACCATACAAGCTTCACGAGTAACCTAATTAGACAAACGCAATCTGCTTTTAAACTCAAATAAATGTAAAATCAAATTAGGAACACTCAGCAGGAAGTGACGCATATTATATGGCTGAAAACAACAAAAGGTTCAAAGCAAATGGTCATAGTAAGAGGAGTCTGTTGGTGGCAGCATATTGAACTCTGCTGATTCAGAAATCTGGCATATCAGATCTGCAGTCTGAGATCAAGCTACTCTCAAAAAAACACCCCCCACTTTAGAGTACCTCAGCAGCTGAATCATTGAATTAATTTAGTTCTTGAATCAGCACTAACTGGAATGATAAATGGCTGCTGCAATCACCAATAGCAACACAGAATTCAGGTAAACATTTACTTCATCCAAAATACGAAACATCTTGTTTATTTCCCATAAAACGACAAGGAGAATGCTGATGCAAGCAGAAAAATTTGTGGAAATTTTCAGAAATATTTCTCAGTGCTGTAGGATCACACAATGCTCAACTTCCTCTGTGACTTGAAGCAGCTAGCCACTTTGCATTTGCAATGAGAACATTATCTGGAAACCATACAAATAAATGAGTCATGCTAGTCTGTATTCAACCATAGATGAATGCCAACTTTTCATAAATCATTCCAAAATGATATCAAAAATAATTGAAACTCCAGATATCCTGCAAAATACCCACATAAGGCAGGCAACGAAACAGCCAGATCTATACATCAACAAGAGGTCAAAAACTAGGCTCTGACTTAATCTTAAAATTAGTTACGATTAAAAGAGATACATATGAACATAGACATACTAACTAACTCAATAGTAAAAGTGACCTACTGGTAATTCTCCCTCTGTGAAGATCTCAGTTTTCCTCCATACAGAGCTAGCACTGCACATCTGTATTAAATCCAGCTTTTTCATGTCAGCACAAACCGGGAAGCGTGAAGACAGGTAACCCTTTATAAAAAGTAGATTAAATTCGAAGATTGATCCATTTATCTACCATCAGCCAGAAAGTCTGTCTCCCAGCAGGAACCTGTGCTTTTCTGCAACATACATAATGCAAACACACAAGAGTGGGAGCAAAGATTGAATAGAAATTGGAAGGGTGATTTTGGTTCAATACTTCCAATGGGGATGGATCAAATGGATCGTCGTTGGAAGGTAAGACCAGAAATAATATCAGCACATTTAAAAGAGAGGGTGAATAGTTTAGGTGCATTTATAAAGTTGCTCCCCTGAAATCAGATGGTAAAGCACTCACCAAGAAAAGAAAATCAACATTCAACTAGGTTAAACCCTACTGTTAACTGTACTCCTGTCAGACAGATATCTCCCTGTCTATGTTTGACCCTTGCCAGTTAGTTTGTCAGCAACAAATGTGGGAGAGAAGCTACCTTTGATTGGAGGAGCAGTGAGAATGGCTAAGTAGGTGCTGGCAGTGAGAGGTCCTTACGGAAGAGGGGCCTGCTAAGTGCTGAGATCTGGGAGTGGAGGTGCAGGAGGCCTGTGTTCTCAGAACTTTGTTGTAAATCTGTGAAACATTGAGGACTTACTGCAATCATGAAAAAGAAATGTAACTTCCGACTTCACAGTTTATGGTGCATTCTAGGCATCACCTGGCAGGGCAAAATCATGAATGTGGCGTCTTCTCAAAGGCAAATCTCCTAAGGGGGTTGACACTAAAGCAGAGGCATTCACCACTATCCTGGAGATTACTGTTAACCAGAAACTGAACTGGACCAGCCATATAAATATTGGGCTAGAACAGCAGGTCAGAGACCAGGAACCTGTAGCGTGTAACTCACCTCCTGATCCACCTACCATTTACAAGGCACAAGTCAGGAGTGCAATGGAATGTGCCTGGATGAGTGCAACTCCAGCAATCATGACGCCCAGGTGTGCACAGCCTGCTTGATTGGCACCATATCCAACAATATCCACTCCAAACCACCAAAGACGCTCAGTAGCAGAAGTACGCACAGGTGCACTGCAGAAGAACACTACTGCTCCTTAGTCAGCATCTTTCAAATCCATAACCACTGCTATCAGGACACTAGGCACATGGGAACACAATCACAACACCCCCTCCAAGCCACTCACCATCCTGACTTGAAAATTTACCACCATTCCTTCAGTGTTGCCGAGTCAGTCTTCAACTTCCTAATGGTCCTGTGAGTATACCTACACTAAATGAACTGTGGTGGTTCAAGGTAGCAGTTCATTATCATCTTCCGAGTGGGGATGGAGCAGCCAGCAAGTCCCAATCACACCACAAATGACTTTTACAATAAAATAAAGAGAAAACGAATACGGTTATGTTGATAATGTTAGGTGAGCAAAGATAGACAGAGTATGGGGCGACATGGTGGCTCAGTGGTCAGCAATATCCACTCCGGGTTCGATTCTGGGTGACTGTCTGTGTGGAGTTTGCACATTCTCCCTGTGTCTGCATGGGTTTCCTCCAGGTGCTCCAGTTTCCTCCCACAGTCCAAAGATGCGCAGGCTAGGTGGATTGGTCATGCTAAATTGCCCGTAATGTTCAGAGATGTGTAGATTAGGTGGGTTATCGGGGGGTGGGTCAGGATGGGTTGCTCTGAGGGTCAGTGTGGACTTGTTGGGCCGAAGGGCCTGTTTCCACACTGTAGGGATTCTTAAAAAAAATACAATGCCAACATGGACTGGTTAGGCTGAATATCTCCAGTTTCTAGCTGCATGTGCTATGTGATATTGCTTTTCCACCATGTTTTCCAACCCCAAAATGAAATGTTATTTTCAGATAATAATTGTTTATTTAGAAAAATCTGCGTTTAATACAGTCATCTTTGAATAAACATTAAATATTAAGGAATATCCTTCACATTTTACTGTATATAACATGGGAATAATCTCTAGCTCTCACTGGGAAAGGTAATAACATCCCTTCCTGCAGCAAGTACAAACTTTCATTGAAAATCATAGATCAACATTTGACCTAATCTAGTGGTTACTATGGTTATAAAGTTATGTGCTCAAAAGTACGCGGACAGAATACAGAATGTTTCACTGCAACTTGATTACAGAGTGGGGAGATGCTTGGTCAGATTCCACCATATGTAAAAACTTCCCTTGGCTCTATTTTCAAAACCTGGAACAAGCAGGACAGAGATAATACAGCTCAACACTTATTTATGGTCAAAATGCATCATTCCATATTGTCATTGGTTTAGCTTCAATAATTTGACAGCAAATTAACACAGGTTAGACAAGTGGCTAAAGGAAAAGAGAATAATAGGTTATGGGAACAGAATGGGCACAAGAGTAAGGACTGCTGTTAACGTCAAGAATAAACATCAACACAGACTAAGAATGTAGAAATGAGGAGGAGTCGGACACTCAACACCTCAAGCCTGTTTAAATCATTCACTAAAATCATTTGAACATCCATATCAATTCTACTTTCCTGTTCTATTCCCAAATTACTTGATTCTTGGTCTTATATATGCATTGACAGTATCTAAACCCCAATGGGTTACAGAGTTTCAAAGATTCACAATCTTACATGAAGCAATTTCTCATCATCTCAGTCATGAATCACTGACTCCTTAGTGTCAGATTATGAATCCTAGTTCTAGGAATCAGTGTGATGTGGGGTTGAGGCGAGGGATAAGTTTTCTCTTGTAGAAAAAGGTCATTGCCTGGCACTCAAGTGGCAGGTAACATTTGCGCCACACATCAGTCCAAGCCTAGATGTTTTCCAGGTCTTACTGTTTACAGACACAGATGACTTCAGTAACCGACAAGACAAAAATGGCCGTGAATATTGTGCAATCTTTGGCAAATATCCTCACGTAACCTTATGAAGAAGGGAAGGTCATTGACAAAGCAGCTGAAGATGGTCAGACCGATAACATTAACATGAGGAACACCTGTAGTGTTCTGCAGCAGAGATGATTGACTTGCAACAACACAGCCATCTCCTTTGAATTAGGTACGTCTCCAACTCGTGGAGAGTTTTCTGCCGGATTCCCACCAACTCCAGTTTTGCTAGGTCTCCTTGACGCTACAATCAAATTTCAACTTGACTTTTAAAAGCAATCACTTTCACCTCCCCTCTGGGGCCCAATCAAGCTGTCATTCATTTGCAAGTACCAGTTAATGATATTGTCAATGATTCTTTTCATCACTATGCTGATGAAAGACAATACATCAATATAGCATTAAGTAGCTGGGTTGGATTTACCCTACTTTTTGCATTGGGCATTTTTCACAGTCAGGTAGATGCCAGTGTTGTAGTTGTACTGGAACAGCTTGGCTAGGGGCATAGCTAATTCTGCAACATAAGTCTTAAATGGATTGTTCTCAGGACCCACAGCCTTAGCAATAGCCGGCTCCTTCAGTGGTACCTTCATATCACATGGAGTAGATCAAATTAGAAGACTGGCATCTGTAATGGCAGAGACCTCAGGAGGAGGCAGAAATGAATCAGCCACTCGGCACTTATGGTTGAAGATGGATGCAAATATTTCAGCCTTATCTTTTACATCGATTTGGTAGTTCCCTCATCATTGATGGGGATATTTGTGGAGCTGCCTCTTCTTGTTATATGTTGAGTTGTCCATCATGATTCATGATTGGATGTGGCACCACCACAAAGCTTCGTCCTTATCCGATGGTTGTGGAATTGCTTAGCTGTGTATTGATCACTGTTTCCACTGTTTAGCATGCCTGTTGTATTATAGTTTCACCAGGGTGCCATCTCATTTTTAGGCATGCCTGACATTGCACCTGACAAGCCCTTTGCATTCTTCAATGAACCAGGGTTGAGGATGGAATATACCAGGCCATCACATTACAGAGCATGGCTGAATACAAATTTGCCGCTGATGTGTCTAGCGTCATGTGGGTGTCCAGTTTCAAGTTGAAAGATATGTCTGAAATCTGTCCATTTGGCATCATGCTACACAATACTATGGCATCTTAATGAATGCCGGCTGAAAATTAAAATATGTCTCTACTGGCTTCCCCCTTGTCGAGCTGCATGAAAAGCTCCACTAGATTTGTCACAAATTTTCCTTTCCTAAACTCCTGTTGATTCTGCCTAATCATGTGATTTTCTATGCATCCAGTTGCCATAATAAAAGATTCTTGAATTTTCCTTCTATTGATGTCAGGATAACTGATCTACAATCAGAGGATCTTACTGCAGAAGAGAGTCCCTTTGCCCATCCAGTCTGTACTATCAAAGCTACATAATCTATACTAAGATAACAAGGTGTGGACCTGGAGAAACACAGCAGGCCAGGCAGCATCAGAGGAGCAGGAAGGCTGACGTTTCAGGTCAGTATTTCTGAAGAAGGGTCCCAACCCAAAACATCAGCTTTCCTGCTCCTCTGATGCTGCCTGGCCTGCTGTGCTCCTCCAGCTCCACACCTTGTTATCTCAGACTCCAGCATTGACAGTTCTTACTATCTCTGACAGTCTATACTAATCCTACCTTCCAGCATCACACCCGTAACCTTGAATGTTATGACATTTCAAGTGCTCACCAAGGTACTTTTTAAAGGTTGTGAGGTTACTCCAGTCAACTACCTTCCCAGGCAATGCATCCCAGATCCCACTCCACTTGGGTAAGAAAGCTTTTCGTCAAATCCCCTTTGAACCAACAGTCTTTCACTTTAAAATCTGCTTGATACTGACCCCTCAACAAAGGGCAGCAGCTGCTTTCTATTCACCTTATCCATGCCCCTCATGATCTTATACATCTCAGAACACTCCTCAACTTTCTCTGCTCCAGAGAAAAACAACCCGAGCTTATCCAGCCTCTCTTCAAAAGCTAAAGTGCTTCATCTCAGGCAACATCCTGGTAAATCTCCACTGCAACTCCTCCAGTACAAATCACATCCTTCCTACAGTGTGGAGACCAGAATTCCACAGAGTACTCCAGCTGCGCCTTAACTAAAATCCTGCAGAGTTTCAAAATAACTTCCTTGCTCTTATAATCTATACCTTGACTAATTAAAACAAATGTCATATTTGCCTTCTTAACTACCCTAAAAATCTGCCCTGTCACATTCAGGGATTTGGGGACAAACACCCCAAAATCCCCCTGTTCCTCTCAGCTTCCTAGCGTCCTGCATTCATCAAGCCCTCCCTTGCCTTCCTCTTTCTTCCAAAGTGCATCACCTCACACTTATCAGGGTTAAATTCCATTTGCCATTGATCTGTCCATCTGACTTATCAGTTTGTATTCTCCTGTAGCCCAACACCTTCTTGCTCAGTGTCAACTACCTGGCCAATCTTCATATCATCTCATACTAACTTATGTCACTTTAATCTACATCATTTTATATCACGAACAATAAGGAACCCAGTATCGGTCACTGTGTTATGACACTAGACACTGGCTTCAAATTACGTAAACAGCCTTCTACCCCACCATCTTCTCTATCTCCTAGCACTATGCTAACTTTGGATCCAACTTACCAAGTTACCCACATCCCATGTCCTTTTACCTTCTTTATCAGTTTCCCATGTGGGACCTTGTCAAAGACTTTGGTGGAATCCGTATAAACTGCATCAACTGCACTACCCTCATCCACATATTTGGTCACCTCCTCAAACTATTCAACCAGACTTATTAGGCTGAGCTTTTCAAAGTTTACAAGTTATCTGTGCTCGCTCTCTTGCCTTTTCTGAACAACTGGTTACATCAGCTACCTTGCAACCCATAAATGGACAGTTTTAAATTCTAGGGTATTTATGAAGATCAACACCAATGCACCCATTATCCCTCCATCCACCTCTTTTAGAATCCTGGGAGTAGGCCCCAAGTTCTAGGGCATCTGGTGAACTTAACTCCCATTAATACTAAAGAAAACGTCCCAAGAAATTAATTATGAACAAGTTCTTCGCTCACACTGGACCTTCAGATCATCACGATTCGTCACGTATCTTATGTTATTGTCTGTCACTTCCTTTTTCTTAATTATAATTTCTCCTATTTCTACTCGTAAGGGGCCCACACTTACTGTTACCAATCTCTTTATTGTAAGAACTTTTACAAGAATGCAACAATGTGTTTTGATATTTCGAACTACCTGGCTTTCATGATCTACTTTCTTCCTCTATCACTTTTTTGTTCATCCTTCGCTCAATTTTTAAACCCTCCATCCTACTAAAATTTCTACCAACATTGCAAGGCTCTTGTACTATCTGTCACTACTGTATCCAGCCAATGATATGACATTTTTCCAATAGAGATTTTATTCCTCAAAAGAATGCATATCTGTTCAGATTGAATTACTCTATTTGCTACTGCTTATACAATTTTTAACCCAATTTCTACGAACTACCTCAGCTATTACATCCTTCGCACATCTAAACAAAACAAAAACATTTAAAAAAGACAAACATCTCCATTTGGTGCTTACACAAATAGCCAGAAAATGAGAGGAATTGCTGTCTATATCATTTCAGGGCAGGGGGAGCAAGACAGAGAGAGTGAGCATGGGCGTATGTGAGAGAGAGAAAAAAAACCGAAAGCAACACCAAGACAGGAAAACGTACATGAGAGAGATCAGAAAAGTAATACAGCGCAGGAAGAAGTGAGCACTATTAGGTGCTGTTACATTTATGTCATGTTTAGTTTGGAGTCTGAGGAAAACAAGATCCACGGATCTAAAACCTACATTTACATTACTAAAACCAACTCCAATTTTCCATATGCAGAATTGCAGACCCACAAGTTTCTCAGTCTGCATAAACTCTTGGAAACAATGCATGCAAATTGCCGACCCATAATCTAAGCAAAATAGCAACACAAAACAACTTTGCCATCCCAATATAAAGTCAAGATGGCATCTTCAGAGGTTTTGTCGCAACTCGTGTGAGGATATACACTAAGTAGAGCCCTGAGGTTCAAAGCCTCATGAAGGCTGCCTGAAGTCAAAAAAACCAACAAATATCACATGTAAACAATGTTTGTCAAACAGACCTCCACAATTTTTTTTGATGCTCTGCCATTTTATTTCTTCACACTTACCCCTCCTTGAACCACAGTAGAATTTTCCTTGTCCTCACCTTCCATTCCCCAGTTCCTGCAATCAAAAGACAATCCTCTGCCAGTTCACCACTCCCTTTTCAGCATTCCAAGAGACTATTCCCCTCTCAACTCCCTATTCTTGCACATCTTATTCACCACCATTAGGTTCGTCCTTCCCATAACACTTTCCATGCAATGGTCAAACAAACAAACAAACAAACAAACAAACAACTGTTTTCTTACCATCTCCTTCCCCACTATCCAGGACATCAAATACTTCCTCCAAGTTTTAGGTGTTGGTGTGTTCGCCAAGCTGGGAGGTTTGATAACAGATGTTTTGTCCCCTTACTAGGTGACATCCATAGCACTGAGGATATCACCTAGTACGTGGACGAAACATCTGTTATCAAATCTCCCAGCTCAGTGAACATACCAACATCTACAACCAGCACCCAAGCTACAAATCTTCACTCAAACCCTGAACTTCCTCCAAGTAAAACATCAATTTATTCATACTTCTTTCCACTTAGTTTCCTCTCCACTAGGTGACCAAATGCAAGTTGGGTAGTGGCTTCGTGGAACAAATGGTTCATGCACAAACACGACTGCTAACTTCCTGTTGCCTGACATTTTAATTTACTGTTCCACACTGATCTCAGTGGAAAATGAAGCAACAGTGCCTCATCTTTTGCTTAGGTACTTGAGCATTCCAGGCTCAACTATGAGTTCAGCAGGTCA
Organism: Ginglymostoma cirratum; assembly: GCA_024137785.1. Lineage (NCBI taxonomy): Eukaryota > Metazoa > Chordata > Chondrichthyes > Orectolobiformes > Ginglymostomatidae > Ginglymostoma > Ginglymostoma cirratum. Next base: position 21,130,429 of record JAHRHZ010000004.1, on the reverse strand, counting down.
AGCAGCATCATAGGAGCAGGAAAACTTGACGTTTCGGGCCTAAACCCTTCATCAGAAATGGGGGAGGGGAAGAGGGTTCTGAAATAAATAGGGAGAAATGGCATCAATGTGGATTTCACAAGCTTCAAAATCTCCCCTCCCCCAACCGCATCCCAAAACCAGCCCAGCTCATCTCCACCTCCCTAACCTGTTTTTCCTCTCACCTCAAGCCACACCCCCATCTCCTATCTACTAACATCATCCCGCCCCCTTGACCTGTCCGTCCTCCCTGGACTGACCTGTCTCCTCCTCATCCCCCCTACCTACACTCACCTTTACTGGCTCCATCCCCGCCTCTTTGACTTGTCTGTCTCCTCTCCACCTATCCTCTCCTCTATCCATCCTCTATCCGCCTCCCCCTCTCTCCCTATTTATTTCAGAACCCTCTTCCCCTCCCCCATTTCTGATGAAGGGTTTAGGCCCGAAACGTCAAGTTTTCCTGCTCCTATGATGCTGCTTGACTTGCTGTGTTCATCCAGCTCCATGCTTGTTATCTCGGATCCTCCAGCATCTGCAGTACCTTTTATCTCTCAACTATGAGTTCGACAATTTCAGATCAAAACTATCATTCTTTTCAGACAGCAACTACTGGCAATGATTCCCATTTACTGCTCCTTCCAACTCCGCTTTTGTTCCTTTATTTGTCCCATTACAATCCCCTTTTGCCTTTCACAAATATTCTTTTGGTCGTTTAATGTCTTCTGCCTTCCACCTTTCACGGTGTCACTGATTAGGCAGCACAGTGGCTCAGTAGTTCGCAATGCTGCCTCGGGGAACCAAGTTCGATTACACCCTCAGGCGACTGTATGTGGAGTTTGCACATTCTCCCCATGTCTGCGTGGGTTTCCTCTGGGTTCTCCAGTTTTGCCCACAATCCAAAGATGTGCAGGTCATGTGCAGTGGCCATGCCAAATTGTTCATAGTATCCATGGATTTGCAGGCTAGGTGGATTAGCCATGGGAAATGCAAGATTACCTAGATAGGGTAGCTGGGTGGGATGCTCTTCAGGGGGTTGGTACAGACTTGATAGTGTGGAAGCAGACCTTTCAGCCTATGATTCTATGACCTTCTATCTAATTCCATCTTCCTTTCCTTCCTTTTTCCTGTTTATTCACTTTGTTAAAGCCTGTTGCAACTGAATCTGATGTAATAAAATGTTGATTTTGCTTCCCTCTCTACAGATGTTGCCTGACCTCCGTAATATTTCCAGAATTTTCTGTTTTCTATGCCACAAACCTAGAAATTTCCCTAAGCACACTGGATAGCAAATTGGCACATTACATTCATCTTTTAATACTGACTTCAGCAAATATTGAAGTGGCTCTGTTTCAATTTAAATAGAACAAAGTTGCATTTATAAAAACACCTTTCACAAGTTCAGGATGTCACAAAACATTGTGAAATGTTGCTAGGTATATAATCGTATATTTCATATCATAGCTGCATGATGCCTGTGAAATCAAACAAGTTAGAGAAAGAAAGAGTTCAGTAACAAATCTCAGACATGACACTTTGAAACTGAGGTTTTAACAATAAAGTAGGTATCAATCTCCCAGTGAAGTACAGATCCCAATTTCAGTGAAATTCTATAGTTGGTTTTGTTATTTCAGCGACTGCCTATAGGACCACAAACATTCAACAAAATTTCAAACGCGATGCTTAATTCTACCTGCAGGATACAAATTTTCTTTCCATGCAGAAGTTTTTTTTTGCATATTCAAAGTTTAGTTGCATTGTTTCACAATATATTGCCCGTTTATGCATTCACTTGTTTCCTTCGAGAGAAAAATAGTTCAAACTTAATCAGAAATCAGACCTGCTTCACAAAATATTAAAACATCACAATCATATTTATCACTCTGCCACTCATTTAATAACCACTGACTCAATTACAAAGCAACTTCCACGTTTTGTAAATTTTGCTGTACTTCCCTCATATTCCAACCATTAACACAACCACATCAAAATCCATATTTCCGTAATCCGTATGAATCTAATATCAATAGAAACCTATGTTTTGCTGATAAAGTGCCAACTTTTAATTCTGTACTCTCAACATCCCCTTCAAATTGTTAGCCATTCATAGTTTTTACAAGGTCCAACTTTGAAGATTACACACCAAGCTGATTGGTCGTGAAAGGAGGCTATGGAATACAAAAAAAAAGTGCTATCGCCATAGTAGGAAGAGACATATGATGTACACAGACCGGAAAGCAACAGAGTCACAAAAATTAAATAAATGGGTCAGTATTACAAAGACTATACTCAGGAATCCTACCGGGAAACTGAACTCAGTATAAAGAAGGCAAATAGCTGGTGCAACACTGGACAAGAATCTCAGAAGTAAATTCAGCCATTAAGAATCATCATGTTTATCAATTGATAGGTTCTATACTTTTACTAGAACTCTGGAAATGACTTTTCTACCACATGGCCACTGTTGTAGACAGTGAAAATGTCACATAAGATTCACCCCAAAATATATTTTAATTGAAAAAGGCATAAGATGATCAGCACTCAACACAAGTAGCAGCAATTCAGTCAGCCAAGCAAGTCAACTGCATTTCACTCTGACCAAGGGTTGATACAAAATATTTCAAATCAGATTTACTTCCTTCGTCCAGAGCACCACTGAAGGAAAGTCCCAACAGCCAGCTATTATTAGTCCACAGTTTAACACAATTCATTCATGCAGTTGAATCTGTTTGGAAAGATATTGACCTGCATCATGAGCTACATTTGGTTTCTGCACAACAATATTTAAATAGGTTTTAGAAAGCAATGCTTCTGGAATGTTATAAAAAATAGTGTGGTTTAATATAAAGTTAGGAAAAGAGAAAGTAGTAATTTCATTAATTTCCAGTTCAATTAGATTTTCAGTTCACTAGCATGCATGTTACTCACACAACTAGAATAAACATTTACAACTGTATAAAAGCAGTCTTCCTGCACACAGCACGGTCTGAGTTTCTATGGTCAATAACTTGTAATTAATTTGCATCAGAGAGAATCTTAAATTAGGAAAGCATTGAGCTTTACAATGGCATGAGAATCACAATGGATACCCAAGCAAAAACAAAACAAGGAAGGCGAGGAGGAATAAATCAAAGGTTTGCTTAAAGGATTTAAACAGGTTTGTATTATCAGGGGTTCAGGTATTTTCTTTAGTGTGATGCATATGCCATCAATCAGATTTAGGTCTTTCAGAGACCGTTCCTGCAGAATAGTTTCATTAAGCAACAGTCCACTACACTAGACGGGCTCAAAATTTAACAAGTTCAAACTAAAATCAAGTAATGGTGAGGGTGACCCTACAAATGCTCATCAAACAAACCAGTGGATAGTCAGAAGTGCATAATCAGACTGTGCATTAAAGTCATTTCTATTTCTTTAATGCCTTTCGCAGCCTCCTTACATCCCAATATATTTTACAGCCAATGAAGTATCCCTGAAGTGAAGTCATCATTACACCAATACAGATGGGTGCCACAAACATTTTCAACAAAGAGCAGGCTGAATCAACATGATGTTGAGTAACAAAAATATCAATATAAAATGAAAAGGTAAGACCAAAATGATTCTGTCAATTTGTACGTTGTATTAAATAACTGGTCATTTATCCAAAATAAATGATTTCTGAAATCTAGACAATGAACCAAATGTTCCACTTCGAGTCATACAACACAGAACCAGAGCCTTTTGTCCAACTTGTCCATGCTGATCAGACATCCCAACCTGACCTAGTCCCATTTGCCAGTATTTGGGCCATAACCCTCTAAACCCTTCCTATTCATAGAACTATCCAGATGCCTTTAAATGTTGTAATTGTACCCGCCTCCACTACTTCCTCTGGCAGCTTGTTCCAAACACGCACCACCGTCTCCATGAGAAAGCGACCTCGGGTCCTTTTTAAAGTCTTTTCCCCTCATCTTAAACCTATGCCCTCTAGTTTTGGACTCCTCCATACTATTTGGCTATTCAAACATCCATGGCCCTCATGATTTTACAAACCCCTGTAAGATCCCCCTCTAACTCCAATCTCCAGGGAATAAAGCACAAGCCTATCAGACTCTTCCTATAACTCAAACCCTCTAGTCCCGGCAACATCCTTGTAAATGTTTTCTGCCCCCTCTCAAGTTTAACAACATCCTTCCTACAGAAGGGTGACCAGAATTGTACACTGTATTCTAAAGGTAGCATCACGAATATCTTATACAGCCGCATCATGACCTCCCAATTCCTACATTCAATCTGACCAATGAAGGCAAGACTGCCAAATGCCTTCTTCACCACCCCATCTACTTGTGACTCCACTGTCAAGGAACTACGTACCAACACTCCGAGGTCTCTTTGCTCTGCAACACGCTCCATGGTTCTATCATTAAGTTTCTTCAAACTACTTATAATTTTTAAGAACTTGCTGGATTTGTCCATTAGTAGGCCATTAAACCTGTCGCAGAAAGGCATGGTGGCTCAGTGGTTGGCAGCGCCAGAGACCCGGGTTCAATTCCACCCTCGAGCAACTGTCTGTGTAGAGTTTGCACATTCTCCCCATGTCTGCGTGGGTTTCCTCTGGGTGCCCCGGTTTCCTCCCACAGTCCAAAGATGTGCAGTGTAGGTAGACTGATCATGCTAAATTGCCCATAGTGTCCAGGAATGTTTAGGTTAGGTGGGTTAGACACGGGGTAGGGGAATGGGTCTGGGTGGGATGCTCTTCGGAGGGGCTGTGTGGAGTTGTTGGGCCAACTGGCCTATTTCTACACTGTAGGGGTTCTACGAATCTATGAAAAAGTTAGGGCATGTATTTAATAGCAGAAGTATCTTTTTATTCTTTGACAAAATAAGGTAAATATTTTCCAAATATAACCTTTCCATTTGTCCCTCTTGTAATTCAATCTTTCTTCACTCAGTTTAACGCTACATTACCCAAACTAATTTACTGTTTTCATCTGATGTTTCTCCAACTGTCTCACAATTCCTAAATCTTAACTAGTTATTTTGGCATCATTATTGGTTAACATCCCTGACACCCATTGCCCTTACTGCACTGTTATACACTTGCGCTTCAAGTAAGTGAAGTTCCAGATTACAATTAATTTGAAAGATGCAGCAAGAAGCTGAAATACTACTGCATGCCACAAGATGTGCTGTTACAGCAAAGTCTGGCATTCAAACTTCAATCTATGATCTCCTAGAGAATGCATCTTGCCTGAATGATAACAGTCTAGAAATTGATTGCAAATTATCAAGCTGATAAACAAGATTTTCTTAATTTGTTGAAATTGGTAGAGTTCTTTACGTCCTTATACTTCAGCACAAATTGTATTATGGAATAAATCATCCGCCAATACAGTGATTGAATCCACCCACAAACAACAGCAAGTACATATCTAAAAATAACCAACCCTGAGCACAGTGGAAAACTACGAACAGGTGCGGATAAGGGGAAGCTCAATTAACATGAGGGAGAAAGGAACAGAAGGCCAACTGGGTTGACTGGCTGCTTTTGTATGTGTATGCAAAATAATAGGATGGTATTGTCTGAAATTATTTCTGACACTATGCTCATTTGAAAAAAATTCTTGGCAGTCATTATATCTACTTTTGAATAAAAACACTGACTCATTACAAACAAAATAAATATTCCTCAACTATGTTAAGAACAGATTTACTACACCAACGCATGTAACTGTAGGAGTCCCTAAAGCAAGGTCTGAAATTACTACCCAGCCAAATGCAGATTTCAGAGATAGATGGCACACCTAGATAAGAAAATAGTGCAATTCGTTTTACTAGGGAAGTGAATGTTACCCAATTTGCTCAAAGCACATTGGAAATATCAATTTTACAAAGTGCTGCATTTGTATAGCACCTTTAACAAAGCAAAATGTGCAAAGGCGTTTCCGCAAGAATGTTAATTAATAATTTGACATTAAACCACAGATTATGATGGGATCCAGGTACATAATTCTTTGAAATTTGCACCACAGGTAGGTAGGGTAGTTAAAAAGATGTTTAACACGCTTGCCTTCATTGCTCAGACCTTTTGAGTATAGGAGTTGAGACATCATGTTGAGGTTGTGCAGAACATTCGTGAGGCCTCTTCTAGAGTACTGTGTGCAGTACTGGTTGCCCTGTCACAAGAAAGATATTAAACTGGAGCGGGTTCAGAAAAGATTTACCAGAATGTTGCTTAGAATGGACAGTTTTAGTTATAAAAGTAGGCTGGAAGGTTAGGACTTTCTTCACTGGAGCGTAGGAGTCGAGGGGTGACAACAGAGGTTTATAAAATTATGAGGGGCACTGATAAGATGCATAGCAAGGGTCTTTTTCCTAAGGTGGGGGAGTTCAAAACTAGGGGGCACATTTTTAAGGTGAGAGAAGGAAGTTTTAAAAAGGACATGAAGGGCAACTTTTTTTTTAAAAACACAGACTGGTACGTGTCTGAAATGTACTGCCAGATGAAGTACTAGAAGCAGGTTTAGTTACGACATTTAGAAGACATTTGGACAAGTACACGCATAGGAAAGGTTTGGAGGGAAGGGGGCCAAACACAGGTGAGCGGGATTAGTTTAGTTTGGGAACATGATCGGTGTATGACTCTGTGGTAGTACAACATACAACATATGTTGTATGACTCTGTGGTAGTAGAATAAACAACCAAAGGCTTGGTATTCCCAATACTGCCATACACTCTACAGATAAGCAAGAAAATACTAATCCTGAGATACCCAGATAACTGATTGTGTTTTTCTCTCACAGACGTTAGCTTCTGCAGTGAAAACTAAGTAGCACCAAAATTTAAGCAGCAAATGACAAAACAAACCAGAGCAAACAGTAAATTTGCAGAGATTTCCTTCTATTCACAACATTCTCGAGATTATTATAATAAAAATGACTTCTGAACTCCTAACTGCCTTCCCACTCCTCTTAGTTCCTCTTTTTCTTTATATTCTAAATGCAAAGACTGTTACAGACTAGTGCATGCAAAACATCTCTGTTGCAGAATCTCTTTACTTCATAGGTGACTAAGATTCCCACCCCGACAGATTGTATTTGACTTCTTATCTTTGACACTATTTATTACTGTCTTCCTCTAACCTCTCTCTTCAGCAGTCACCTTACTGGCACAGTTTTCCACAGGTATTATTCAGACTACTGATGACACACCACATTATTCATTAGTTTCTCTCACCTATGCATGATCTCTGCTAATGTAAACCAGGCTGCACTCCTTGTCCCTCCTTCATCTACAGGTATTTTTAAATTAACCTGTGCAGGGATATTTTGATACACCTCTGGAACAGCTACAACTCAAATCCATGTCTTCTGGCCCACAGGTTGGAATACCACCACCATATAACAAGAGCTCCAGTCCATTACCTATATGCCTGCTTTGGAGACATCATCCAAAATTATGGAATTGGGTTCCAGCCGTATGCTGATGACATCCATTTTACCCTATCTCCAGGTGATTTTTATGGCTGCTACTAAGATTTACAACTGTTTGTCTGACATTAAGTTGTAGTCCTGAAGAAGTTTTTTGATGTGTTATTACTGCTCAGGCACAGCAGGGATTTCAGTCTCCATATAAATGCTGTGAAGAAAAGGTACTGCAATATTTATTCAGAGTCAAGCTACAAATCTGGTCAATTACTGAAACAAGCAACAAAATGGTGTGTTCTTTAGAATGGGAAATGAATTAACGTTCTTAACAGGTTTTAAATAAATGTTCTTAATATTCTATTAGTACCTAGTCTACTCCCAATTTGAAATACTGCAGTGAATCATGTAATTAGCTAAATAAGATTCAGAGACAAGGTTTGATTTCCATATTTCAAGTCTCTGATCCGAATCAACCACCTAGGAAACCGAATGCTTCAAGGAGTGTTTCTGCTAACATCAGATTCATATTGCACTTTACATCCACATTTTAGCGAAAATTGCAAATACTAGTTGAAGGTTTTTCCTTTTGCATTTTCAGCATCCATTAAAAATAGCAGCTCAAGATGTGTTAAGATGGTAGTAGGAAGGGGAAGTGTAAAGATATGTGGTGTGATAGGATTTAAAAAGTAGTTACAGTGCTGGAGAAGGAAGCAACTGATGAGATATGGCTGTTTTCAGGAGCAGAGTTCTTTTAGTGTCTGTGGGTGGAGGGGAGAAGTGAAATTTTGGGGTTTGGGAGTCAAGGATTGACAGGTAATTAGAATAGTGGTTCAGCAGCATTATAGAAAAGTGGGATGATGCACTTCTTTCTGGCAAAGATGGTAACATCAAAAGTTCAGCTCAAGATCAAAATGTTGTAAGCAGTGTTAGATCATCATGAAACAATGGTGAGGAGAAGCGATATTGGTAGCTTGACTACAGAGTTTTCCCAGTGTTTAATTTCAAGGATGTTAAGGCTCATCTAAGACAGGATGTCAGACTGTTTGACAACAGCAGCAGTAGTGGAAGGGTAGATAAAGTTGGTTGAAGTGTAGGGTTGGGCATAATCAAGTTTTATGCACATGCTGACCTTCGAAGCTTTGGAGATGTCATCAAATGGCATACAAATAAGGACAGAGGAGTGCCAAGGATAATTCTGCGTATATTCAAGAGCTGACAGAGTAAGACAGGAAGACAAACCATCATAGGAACGGCTCTGGCTGTGACTGTTACAACTCTAACCAGACAACTGACGTTTTACAAAGCTGAGCAAAGTAGGAGAAATGTTGGCCGAGCAAGTCTTCTATCTTACATATTTCAAAATCAAAAACTGACCACAAACATTTTTCAATCTCCAAAATTCTGTACATGTTATCAGCCTTAGTGTCTCACATAATTAGCCACTGTACATGTACAGCTGTACTCAAGCACTGGAACAGATAAGCCTAAAAGTAACAAAGGTGGGCAAGTGCATTAGCAGGTGAGTTAAAGCTGGAACAGAGATGGGCAATAATCTAGAAATGAAAGTTGACAACTATGGTAATGGAGAGGCTTTGGATCTGAAGCAGTTAGGATCAAACTTTGGTCAGATAAGTCTCTATACATAACAGACATAAACACAAGCATGATGAAGGAACTCAGTAAGTCTTGAGATATTGGGGGCTACTCACAAAGGTAGAAATATTGTACCATATAAAATACAATATATCACTCTTCTGCTAAAGTATGTCCCTTTAAGGCTGCAAAGATTAACAAATAAACAAACACTGGATGGGTTCATTCAAAGGTTATCTGTCATTCAGACCTGGGATCAAAACCATGGCTTTGTGGAAGGTCAGTCCAGAGGATGGTATATTTGTCATTACAACATCCTTCATGATCTCAAGCTAATCCAAAGCAATTCAGTTAAGTATACTTGAAACATAATTACTATTTTAACTGGGGAAACAGCAGCTAATTTGGGCAGAGAATTTGTCAATCATCAAAATCATATAATCTGTTTTGGTTGCAGGCTAAATATGGGCTGGTAATCAAGAGATTCTTTTAAAACTCTTCTTTGTAGGTGTTGTTACCTTCACCTGAGTGAGCAGATGCTTCATCTGGAAGATGGCAAGGTAGTGGCTCTGGCACTGACTGTTGCAGGCTTTTCTACATATCACAAATTACTGCTTTGTTTATTTTCTTCTCAATGTCGAACAGAAATTTGATTTGACAATATGATATATCAAGTGTGCACACAAGAAGCCTCTTTCACATTGTCAGTTAAAAAACTCAAGATCCGAGATATAGATTTTGAGTGATGAGGCAAAATTGGAATAAGACATCCAGTGATTATTTAGTCCCTGTGTAAGAAATATTCTTACCTTTAAATTGCACTTTGACCTGATATTATTTGCATTATTTTAACTACTTGCCGTTTTTAAATCTGGAGATCAGACAGCATCTTTTGAAAGAGGTGGAATTAAAGACTTAGCTCAATAACCTTTTGGTATTTATTATCTACATATCTGTTGTACTGCCTTGACTGAATAGGATTATTTATGAAGTACACTTGAAGGTATTAGAAAGGTGTTGTATGTGCTAACAAGGGAGTAACTGAAATGAGAAATATATGATGACTGAAATGTGTAAGCAATCACATGCCATGATGACGCCCATGTTAATTCAGAAAACATGGTAGTTTACTTAAGTACATTCTGCACTAAAACTGCTGTTTCTCCATCATTCATGGTCACCGCCCCCCCCCAACCAAACTCCTCTCACTTTCTCACTTGTGTGGGGTGAGAGAGGGGAAGATAGACTGCACGAGAAAGAGGGGGAGGCAAGGAGAGCGAGCAAGGAGGGGAATGGGGAGCAAGGGAAAGACAAGGACAGCGTGTGTGAGCAGGAGGGGGAAAGAGTTGAGACACAAATATTCATTTAAGGTGGATGTTTCTAAAGGGTAAACTGTGGCTCTTGTCAATCCCCATTCCCAACGAGTTGTGCTTCTCCATGACAACATGCTCCCTTGTGTCCTTTCTTCCCCCACTCTGCTCACTATCCATTCCCATCAAACCTATCAACATCCTTAATTGGCTCCCTTCTAAACATCCTGCTCAACCACTTTACCCTATCCTCCTCTTTGTGCCATTTCACTCGACTCACCCTTAGTCCTTCATTTATTTCCTCCAACAATGTGTGCCAAAAGGCCAGAAGCCTCACTTACCGTCCAACTCACCTCCATCTATTTCCTATAATCATGTCTTCTTAGCTTTAAAAACTCAATATGCTTTTAAAAAAACTAGAATGAGGCAATCATTTACATGTGCCTACGAATTTAGATATTTCCACCTCACTCCTGTCATGCCTCATTAGCATTAGAGCTTTTGTCACAAGCAGAAACATTAATATTAACCTTACTAATTTTGAAGAAAATACAGGTGAAGTAATTAGCTGGCTTCAAAACTCTTTTTATTGAATTAATTTAACTGAGGAGTAACTAACTTTTTCCCTTCAACTCCTATCCTGTCTCTGACCTATTTCTTCTCATTTTATAAGAAATGCTATAAATTTTATCTCGGCACTGATTTTGGAATTGATTCGTGAGCAATTTTTCAAATAATTTTTAAAAACTACAAGCGGAAACTGCAAAGAACTCTAAAGGAAAGAGATTCCACCAGTACATATGACCGACAATGCCAATGTATCCTGGAAATTAAGAATGCAGAGTTCAAATTCAAGACTGCATTAATACCGTACTATTCCACAGATCTGAGCCAAAACATCAATTTCAAGTCTAAGCTTTGGAAGAAGTGAGTCCTTATAGTAAAATTTTAATTGAAGACATTAGAGGGCACAAAGAACCATCCAATGGATAAATTCATCATGTTATTGCAAAATCAATACCTTCTAGTGTTGGTTATATTTTTCTTGAACATCAAAGTTTCAACTGCAGAAAAATGGCCATTGAAAAACTTGCTTTCTAAAGCAATATCAAAACTTAATGGCAAGATTGTACAGCCCAGTAGCTAAGTTGAGCATTCAAAGTGGTGAGTTTAAATAGGCACATTCCAAATTAAAGAACCAAGTACATGTATATATTGACAATGGGTTAAATCATAGGCTTTGTTTTAGAATTGATAACACAATTATTCCAACATTGTTGAATGTGGGTTAATATCATCCTGGAAGGAATTTAGTATAACATTAGTAGAGACCCTCTGCAAATTGTGCAATTGCTTCAACTGGCTTCTGTAAAACACGTTTTAGGCAACTGAATTAACTTTACACTAAAACACAATGCTCATGCATGTGTGGGAGGGATGAGAGCCTGAACAGATGCATTAAACTGCATTGTAAGGACTTCTATAGGTATAAGCAGCCTAACCATGAAAGTGGAGTAGCTTATTTTGCAAAAGTGCAGTAAGGATTTGAAAACGCAATATATACGGAGACAGAAACAATCCATTACAATTTTATAACAGTGACTCTTAGTGATCGTTAAAAGTGATTATTTATGGAAGAAAGGAGCAAAGGAAACTGTTTAACAAAAATACAATTCAATTAAGAGATTTAAACATAAATGTACCTGAATATCATGGTAAATTTTATAATTTACCAAAAGCCACAACTCTGATCTTAAAGTGTATAAATTATACTCAGTGAATACCTAAAACGGCATACTTAAAAAAGCTTTTTAGCCAAATGTAATGGAAGTCCAAGGTAAATTTTCAAATTCAAAAATAACATGCAAGATTTTTCTAAATTACAGCATGAACAGCTCTTCAAAATCCCTTGTTAAGAAAGTATTTAATCTCTGAAGACATTTCAACAGTGGTCAGCGACTCCCCACCACCCCTACACATCTGCTCTACTATACTGGGGTGGCGGTAACATCAGCAAGTAAACTGACAGGCACTGACTGAGAATATAACCCCTCCTCCCCCTTGGTTAACCACAGACTCCTGCCAGTCACATGCCTCCTCCCCTCTATCCTTTTACCCTGCACCACAAGGGCTCCAACGAAGAAATAAGTAAAGCTCATATTACCACTGTGACATGGCCAGCTGCCAAGTCAAACTGGATATTTCCAGTTCAAACTAGCTCTGAGAAGCCAAATAAGTAGTTCTAGCTTTTGGTGTATTCAGATGAAAGCTTTTCAACACACATAGAACAGTTTGCCAAATACAACTCCATAAGACAATATTCAGTCACATAATGTTACTATTATGTTCCTTAATTAGTGAAATTCCCTTTTCATCTTAAACTTTAGAATAAAAATAAAACATTACGGCATTCTGGATTTCAGTCTACTTCACCAGGATACAATTCTTCACCCACACACACAAATCGCAGAAGTCAAATCACTTTCCTTTGTCTGTAGGTCACAGTCACTTCCTTGTTTCTTGCTTTTTAAAATTTTCATTCGCAAACATAAAAACCGATAATTAAAATTACAATCTCAGCATGTCGATCAAAATGGAGAGAAAATAAAACTATACTGAAGCTATTTGTGCACTCTGCAAATAGGTTTATTTTGCACAAAATTCATGTGACACAGCAGTCTTCTGACAATGATCCACTTGGGCTTTTATGTACAATGTTTATCATGTTTAACTAAATCTCCAGGCATTTAAGCATATCTAATTTAAAAGCCAGATGGGTTACTTTATTATGCAGTACAGATAATACGAGTACAAATACAGATATATTGTACTAAAAAAAGGGACAAAAAAACTCTTAAGATGTCAAACTGTCCTTCCCACATTGCTGTTTTTGAATTCAGAAGTAGTTTCATCAGTCATTTTAATCTGCCAGCCATGTGAGCTGGTTCAGCGAGCAGACAGCTAACCAAATGACGCTGAGCTGACCAATCTGCATCATGCAATCTCTGGGGTTCTCCCAAAACATATTCAATCAAAATGTCAAGTCAAAAGGTTTTCAGATGATGAAAGCTTCATGAAATGAAAGACACAAGATATAATCAGCTTTGATTTTTCAGGGTTTAATAATCACCAAGCTCTCTCCACACACTTAGCTATCTTGGTATTTGCCATTTTGTTAATTCCAATCAGAATCATATAGTCGTAAATGTGGAAATATTGTCAAAAGCACACAAGCACTGTGCCTTATGTAGTCTGTAGGTAAATTCCAAAACTGAGAAGTACAATATTAGTAAAGATGAATTCTGCAAATTGTTATGAAATGTTGAGTTTTTAAATACTTTTTTTTGTTTATTCTTGCATAGAAGGAAGGCATCAGTAGCTAGGCCGACATTTACTGCCCATCCCTAATTGCTCAGAGGGCAGTTTAACAGTCAACCACGTTGCTGTGGGGCTGGAGTCACATGTAGGCCAGACCAGGTAAGGATGGCAGTTTCCCCCGCTAAAGGACATTAGTGAAACACATTTTTAAATTCATACAAAATCACAAGTTTTAATTAAGAGAGCAGCTAATTTGCAATTCTCTATGGTGTCCTTTTCTACAAATAAAGAAACATGTATTGCAAAAATAGATTTGTTTTTAAATTTCACTGAACAAAAGCATTGGGGTGGAGGCAGTGCACATGGAAAAGATCCAGACTCTATCATCAAGAAACCAAGTTTGCTCAGAGATAAAAACCAGATTACATCCATTCAATCCCATACTTCAAAGAATGCTAATTTAAACCATAGATTCTACATAATTACATTTCAATTTGCTACAGTACAATTTCACTAGCCAATTCTAAAGCACATACAAAGAATGATAATTTGAGGATTAATGTTTCTTGTATAACTTGACATTTAACCGACAATCTGCCTGATCAAAAAGGTGCAGAACGGAAGGGTGAAAGTCTAAGTTTATTAGTGAAACACATTCAGTTTTCAGCAAAGTGGACCTAAGGTCAGCTACAAAATATTTCCAGTATACATGATGTAGCTATCATAGAAATTTTGCTACAGAATAAAGTTCAACTCAATAATAAATAACGCAACACATTTCTTCAATTTTTTAGAGAACAAGCGTTAACAAAGTGAATGCTGACCCTTTGGAAGATGCTACTGGAGAATTAATAATGGAAAATAAGAAATGGGAGATAAGTGGAACAGGTAGTTTCCATCAGTCTTCACTATAGAGGATACAAGTACCATCCTAGAAACAGTGATAAATTAGGAACTTGTGAATTTCACAATCACTAAACAACTGGTAATGAGTAAACTGCAGGCTGACAAGTGCCCCGAGCCTGATGGACTACACCCTCCGATCTTAAAACAAGTAGCTAGTAAGAAAGTGATGCATTGGTTCTAATTTTCCAAAACTCCCTGGATTTAGTCACAGCTCTGTTAGATCGGCAAATAGCAAACATAACGTCTTTATTCAAAGGGGGAAGGAGGGAGAAAGCAGGAAACAATGGGGTAGTAAACTTAACACCTATCATAAGGAAAATATTAGAAGCTATTGTTAAACTAGTTATAGCAGGCACTTAGGTAAGTTCAAGATAATCAGGAAAAATGAACATAGTTTTATGAAATCATGTTTGACCAATCTGTTGCAGTTCTTTTGAGGAGATAGCAATTGCTGTGAATGAAAGGGAACTGGTGGACGTACTATACTTAAAGTTCCAGAAGGCATCTAAGGAACCTTAGAAAAGTTACTGCATAAAACAAAAGCTCATGTTGTAATGGACAGTATGTTAGCATGGATAGAAGACTGATTAACTTAACAGAAAACAGAGTAGGCACGAATGAATCTTACTAGGTTGGAAAGATGAAATTAAGGAGGTGCCATAGGGATCAATGCTGGGACCTCAACTGTTAAAATTTATACAGAAGATGTGGGAGGAAATGATGGAAGGCATGGCTACCAAAATTGCTATGACACAAATATATAGAGGAAAGTTAGTTAGTTTTGAAGGCGGCTACATAAATGGGCAAAGATCTATAATTTGAGAAAACGTAAAATTGTGCATTTTGGCAGGAAGAATAAAAGAAAATTACCTAAATGGCAAGATACTGCACGGCTCCAAGAAACAAAGGGAACTGGGTGTCCTTTTGCATGATTTATAATAGGTTTGTATGCAAGTACAGCAAGTAACTAGGGATGCTAATAGAATGCTTTCATCACTGGAATGGGCAGATTGGCTTATAAGAAATGGTTAGACTTGTATCTAATAGAATGTAGAAGAGTTAAAAACAACTTGATTGAAACATATAGGATCCTAAGGAATCTTGACAAGGTAGACGTGGAGAGGGTGTTTGTCACTATTTTAAAAACCAAGGTTGTCCACTTTAAATAGTGATACGGCAGTTTTTTTTCCCCCTTCTCACAAAGTTTGCAATTCTTTAGAACGCTCTTCCTGAGAAGATGATAGTAGCAGAGTCCTTAAATTTTTTCAGGGAGGCACGGTGACTCAGAGGTTAGCACTGATGCCTCACAGCACCAGGGACCCGGGTTCAGTTCCACCCTCGGGCGACTGTCTGTGGAGTTTGCACATTCTCCCTGTGTCTGCGTGGTTTTCCTCCGAGTGCTTCGGTTTCCTCCAACAATCCAAAGATGTGCAGGCTAGGTGGATTGGCCATGCTAAACTGCCCATAGTGTTCAGGGATGTGTAGTGAAGTGAAAGGTTATTCATGGATAGGTGGGAATGTGGATTTGAGGTTTCAATCAGACCAGCAATAATCTTCTCATCTCCCTTCTTTACTCATTTGGTTTTGATGACTTTCTTCTACTCCTGCAAATTGCTTGTTAAAATAATCAAGAAACAACGTGTTGATTAAGATACCAACTGGTACATGAGACATTAAATTGAAGTCTAGCGTTGTGTGGGATAGACGCAGAAAGGCTTCCACAGCACTACTGTAAAGGGGATTCTCTACAGATATTCCAACCAACATTTGTCCCATTCTAATTCAACGAAAACAGATGAATTGGTGTTTCATGTAGCTGAAGTTGGGGACTCTGCTGTATGCAAATTGACTGTCACATCTACAAACAGAATGCAGTAAGGATAGCCAACCCATTCCAGAAAAAGTGTTTACTGATGGTTATTCTTCATCCTTATTTTTCCATAGCTCCAATATCACACCAAAGTGCATAAATATACAATAAATAAGTTATAATCGTGGCATTTGAAAGAAAGATTCGTAAGGATGGATACTTCGGACAGACTGCACTAATAGGTTTCTCACAGGATTCACACTTAAACTGCATTAATATTGTTCTGGTGATTCCGATTCCAGAAGGGTGGCATAAAAAGGTGCCAGATCCTACAGTACGTTTGCTGTGAAATAACTTCCCATAGCTCAGTGGCAGACCCAGAATTTGAACTGCAACTGATGGAGAGTTAGATAGATAGACAGCCTTAGTTAACAAACATATATTATGCAAAGTCTTGTCGAACCACCACGCATCTTGGAAAAAAAATCAAAATATGTTCTTCAACCAGCTTTTAAGAAATCTTAAACCAGCTGTGACCTTCACCTTTTTCTTATTCTTTCATGGAATGTGGCTTGCTGGGCCATATCAGAAGGCATGATGAAGTCCCATGTCAGCCAAACTGGGTAAGGGTGCCACATTTCCTTTCCTGAAGGAACTCAGC
Organism: Ginglymostoma cirratum; assembly: GCA_024137785.1. NCBI lineage: Eukaryota > Metazoa > Chordata > Chondrichthyes > Orectolobiformes > Ginglymostomatidae > Ginglymostoma > Ginglymostoma cirratum. Next base: position 21,113,406 of record JAHRHZ010000004.1, on the reverse strand, counting down.
TAACTGGACTTTTCCAACAATTAACGACAGTTGCCACGGTCACTATTACTAAGGTTAGCTTTATAATTCCAAATTTAAATCCCACCAGCTGCTATGGTGGAATAGGAATCCATATCCCCAGTGCTTTAGCCTGTACTTCTGGGTGATGTGTCCAGTAACATCACTACTATACACCCAGTACACAGTACATCCAGATCCCAGAAAATCAATGAGACTTTTCAGTCAGTACCTGTTGATGCCATGTGTGCACATGCAATATATTCACTAACTCAGCAGTTTGATTCAGACATGCTTTAAAACAAGGGGGATAAATTCAGACTTGGAGTTCACAGTTCTTCCTAAATATTTAGCTAACAATTAACCAGCCAAAAATCACTGCTAGAAGCACTTTTTACATAGCAATAATTTTAATACTGAACTCTGCTCATTATTCAAAGAACATTAATCATAGAATACTGCTGCAATAAAAGTAAGAATCAGGACCTAACAGTTGTAAGAATAATCATTTTCCTTCAATAAGCAAATCATGCTGAGGAGCACAGAACAACCAAAAATGCAAGTTTGAGAAAAGGGTGGTGGCAGAAAAAACAGTTACTGTCAGTTGTAAGCAAATTTTTTAAATCCGTAACTCAGATAAAAATTAAATAAACCTAAGGTAACAAGAAAATTTACTGATGGACGGGAACCAGAGCTGGGGATAACAGGAGTGTTGGTCAGACTGGAGAGATTTGGAACATGACATTGAAATTGGCAGATGACAGAAGTATGGAGTTTGGCGTATAGCAAGAACTTTAAAATACTTCAGGAAGACAAATAGGGTAAAAGGCTAGTGGATGGATGGACGCATTTTGTGTAAAAGAAGTAAGACACTTAGATGGGCATGAACAAGCAGGGAGTAGAGGAATACCAATCAAGGGTACGCAGATGGGATTAGAATGTTTAGAATGGGAGTTGGAATAGTTTAGCATGGCATCATGGTCAGCACAGACAAGGTGAGTCAAAAAGCCTGTTTCCAGTGCTGTACTATAATATAGTTTTGAAGGAAAAACAAGTAAAGGAAGTAAACAGTTGCCACATGAAGTAAACAAACAAATGAACTTTGAGGTTCAAGAAAATCAGCCCAGGTAAATAAAGCATGCAAGTACACAAAACTATACTAAAAGCCCTATATCATCTTGGATGTGAACACTGGCAGGGGTTCCACTGTGATAATAAATTTGCAGAAGACAATGGTTGGGTCACAATTAAAAACCATTGTGAAGCTTTGGTTCCTCCATATCATACAATAGGAGATTAAAACCATTTCACATAACATCAATGTACACTCATCAGGATTATATGACATAATGGAAAACCAAAATTACGAGAAGAAATTCAACATAGGTGCACCTAATTCCACTGGAACAGAGAATGCTGACCGCAAGTTTAATTGAGGGTTTTTAAATCAGGTACAGTTGTTAAAGGATCAATAAAGAATTATTTCTAACAGTTGTGAAGTTAGTGGGAGGATTTGTCAACGTTATATCATCTCTAGCTTGTTGCCAATTATCACTGCATCATAATTTTCAAAGGTATAAAACAACTACAGTCCCATGATACTTTTGTTCAAATGGTATAAAAACTAAATTTACAGGAAATTAACAGAGAACTGACAGTATTTCGATTAAAGCCAGCGTCCGTTTGAAGGGACTGTAAAAGGAACTGGACTTATTTGCCAAGTAGACATTCAATTTTTTAGATAACCAGGAACTTCTAGAGGTCCAATTTCCTTTCACCACAAATTCACCATTGTTTAAATCTTTACACAACAGATGCAAGCAATTTCTACCAAGCACTTATAAATCTTCATAAACTATTTTTATTCAAAGAAAGCAGAGCCAGATGTCCTCAGTACTGCTCTCCACTCCAGACATCATTCACTGATGTCTCAAAATAAACACCAAGTTTAAAAAAAGCCATAAATCCTACAGCAAAAGAAATAAATAGTGAACAATCACATTGAAAATATGATCAGTAACTCTGCAGATGGCACCAAAGTCTTGCAAGGGTTAGGACAATAAAAGGAATGCAAACATATGCAACAAACTTAGATGTACCAGGACAGTGGGTCATATAATGGCAAATGACACTTAATCCAGCTAAAGGTAGTTGGAAGCATGTCGGTAGGCCCTTACAGCTCACATGCATGATTTGCAGAGACCAAAACATTACAAGAGATGTTCCCCCATTCATTCTCAACTACACTAATTTTAGTGTTCTCTGAATCTGGTGCTACCTCCAACTTCATACTCAACCTTTTCATGTTGCAGCATACATCTAATGCTTTTTTGAAATTTCATTATCAGCCTCTATTTTTGCTTCGCAATTCTAAATCACTTCTCAGTCCCAAATGAATTTCAGCCTAGCGATTCAAAACGTAGAAGACAAAAAATATTGTTTATTTCGTCAATTCTAATAAATAAAAATGTTTACCAGTTGACCACATGTAAGCAAATTTTAATCCTCAACAGTTTGTTTATTAGCTCCAATTTCTGGATACAACTGACATTTTTCGTCATTTTACACAGAGACTTGAATGACTAGACTGCACAAGACTCTGGAGATTACAACTTGGAAAGACTTCCACAATAGCATGTGTAAAAACACAACTAGGATAAAATGTTGATTGCTATCAGGAATGACAGAATGCATTATTCTGCCTCCAAAACTGAATATACTATCACTTCAACATGGATTCAAAACTAGCAAAACATGAAAAATACTTGCTCAAGATTAAATCCAAGTCATTAAATAGTTTAGGACATGTTGTACTTTTGAATGTTTTTTGATATACCAGGTGTGGAGCAGGTGCCAATGACTTAATTAACTGATACCATGCAACTGCTCTCATTGTCCAATTTAAAAGCAGGTACCACTATTTCTATGCCTGCCTTAGCAATAACGAAGAAAGAGTAGAAAAGACAGAAAGCTTCAGAATTCAGTCACATTACTTGCCAATTTCTCAATCTGGGTGCCTAGCAATCAACTTTGCCAATCTTTCAAAATATGGAAGACCAAGAAATATGACATAAACAGAAAACCAAAATTATGAGAAGAAATTCAACATACTGCATCTAATTCCACCGGAACAGAAAATGGTGACAGCAAGTCTAACAGAGGGTTTTTAAATCATGGACAGTTGTTAAAGGATCAATAAAGAATTATGACACTAATGACTGAACCCAGGATAATAGTGACTGAAAGTGAATGCTACAAATTTGTCCTATTGTGTGAAAATGTTAAATAAAACATGCTGTTTGGAACTAACTCAATACTCTAAAACTTGGGAATAACAATGCATCTAATTTCGTAGTGTTGGTTTAAACCTCTATTGAGAAAAAAGGTCAAGATAAAGGAAACTGACTTCTGAAATTGAAAAATACATGGCTGTTGAACGAATGCCCAAATAACACTGTAGTGTAACAAAAACTTTACATGGTTAACAAGGGCATCTTTATTTAAAACAGAAATTCTTGTTCTGCTTTCCATGGAATTCGGTTATGCTTATGCAAGGATTTCTAGCTTCTACAGCACAAGTGTTCTCCTTGAATGTAGCAAACTTTTTGTGACCCAATCAAAAGCCACTCAAAATACTGTCAGATTCCTACAATTAATAATGCTTAGTTTCACAAAACAATGAACATAGAGTTGTTGACAAAAGCAAGTGGAAACCAACAACTTGTTATGAATATTTTGCATAGAGGATGAAAGTTGGGCTAGTGGCAAGAAAGTGGCAACACATTACAATTTTGACCAAACGGAGAGGAGATGTATCCATTTTTACTGAATAGATGGTTAATAGCATGATTCAAACTTAGATGCTTAGTGAGCAGTGGTTTATATAAAACCACAGAATAAAAGAATCTCCTAACTATTCATCACAAGTTAGTTCCTGAATGGAAACTAAGTTTATCCTAAAAAAACAGGGAAAGGCTGATTCACAATTTATTTCCAGATTGCTCATACATTTTTTTCAAAGCTGCACATGCAAAGGAAGTAACAAAGCTAAATTAACAACAAATTGCCTATGAATTGAAAAAGGTACATGGCATTTGTGGATAGGAGACAAACATAAACAAGATAAAAAGCACAAAAGCATTTTATTGGTAATATTATGAATGCAAAGATTAAGCATGGTCATCCAGTATTATTAGGGAGGTTGCATTGATTCCAGAACTTTACAAACAACGTGAGTGAACTGCACAATTCAATTAAGCACCCCAACCTAAGATGAACATCTGTAGACAAGATCAGTTTCCCTTCACACTATCATCAGTGGCTGTGCCTTTAGCCAACTAAGTGATCCCCGTGCACCTTTAAGACTTTTCTTGAATCCCATCTTTTGCCAGACCAATATCAACTCCTTCGGCCCAACATTGATATTCCTTATGTATCTGAGAAACATCGACCTTTTTTTCCATATTAGGTATTATTTAGACATTGTTGAGTATCTATTGGTCATCAAAATCCTGTTGTTATTAATAAAAACTGCATCTACTTCATTAATCCAAAGTTACGGGTTGCTGAAACAAATGAGCAATACACCAACATACAGAAATTACAAATTGTTGTGGGGCATGACAATTTAACCCTTTTTGCCCACAAGACCAAAAATTATGAGTGTCCCATTTGCTTTGCCATGTAACAGCATCTATCTTTACTTGTGCCTTCCACCAAGTTAATTGGCTAGGCTGAATTTTTAAAAAGCTCAAAGAATGCACTGCGACTTAACCCACTACAAAACTAAATTATATATGCTGGAGATTCACACCTGGTTTTTCCCTCTGCTATGAAACTCCAGCTTTGCAACTGGGGATTCCACAAAAGGTGAGTGATCTACTGCGCTCATCCACTTCTAAATTAAAATCAAATCAGTAGTAGTAGTAAGATAAACAGGTTTATCCAAGAACGAATTGCACCCAGAGTGCCTTTTAATAAATTCACACATCATTAACAGCAATTAAAATTGATTAAGGGTGCAAATTTAGATGATATTGTGGCTGTTTTAAGAATATCATGCAATACCATAGCAGTGACAAGCACCAACTCTGGGAACATTATCCCAGATTCTAATTTTTACATGTACAATACCAAAACGGAAACATTGTAACTATTAGGTAAAACCCAATGGGCTGGAGGTCTTTTCTCTAGAAAAGGCTGAAGGGTAATCTAACAGAGGTCTTTAAAATTATTAAGGGATTTATCAGGGTACCTGCAGAAACGGGGAGGGAAATTTTAAAAAATTAAATACCATTAAATACCCATTAATAAATCTAATGAAAATCCAGGAAACATGTATTTAGGCAAATAACAAATACAATTAACATAAAATTAGTTAAGAATTAAGAAAGGAGTAAAGGGTTATGCTGACGTGTTTGGATAAAGGAGGGTGGGAAGAGCATAAACATCAGAGACCTGTTGGGGGCCATGTTGTATGCTGTAAGTGCTATGTAATTCTAAAGCCATTATGCCACCAGAAAAATTAGCTTGAGGTATACCTGCTTTACTAATCGCTCTCTCCCTCCCCGATACCATGTTCCCTAGTTTTGACTTATTCTGTTAGAACCAGAGGAGTCTAAAGAGTAATTACACAAATGAAAGAACTAAAAACGTTGTTTCCAAAAATTTAAACGAGTTATGTATGCAACACATCTATTTCTTCCCAGAGGTGGGTATGCTAATGACTTGAATGTTTCTGAATCCTCATCCACAGCAATAGCCTTACTCCACATCGAGCCAAAGCACCACAATATTTGTCATTTTGGGTTCCTGAATACAAGGAATAAATTAACTTAAAAATATAAAGCTAAGATTAAAGTAGAATATTTAAATACATATTTGAGTTCACGTGGGATCTGACTCATTCCTGCCATACAATCACATAGGATCAACCAGAATCTCACAGGTTTAATATATTACACATACAATGACATGTAATATTACAAATGCGAATATTTGATTGACATTGAATGCTTTATTTTAAAAACACTTTTCATGGAAAATTGCAATTTTAAATTGCAACATATTTTAATTACTTTGTGATCCTGTCACCTCCCAAAAAGCAAGCTGCTTCACAGTGTAATTTACTATACACTGAATCAACAGTTTTATGCTATGCATAGCTTATACAATATATAAGAATTGAAGGTTCCTTTCCTACTACTATCTCTATATTCATTGATAGTTTCAGTTAAAATTTTATATTAGACAGCACAAGGCAATGAATGTCGTACATTACCTTCTTTCCAAAGAGGAAAGTGGTCTATTACCATATGCAAATTAAAAAAGATGTAGACTTATTTTTCTAAACAGCTACAACTAGCTTGGTGGCATCTGTGATAAGGGCCCACATGCAACTACCGCTAACTTTATTATTACCAAAATGTTATATGGGGGAAATGGTATGTTATAGAAACAAAAAAAAAGGAATAGGAATAAGCCAAATTGGCCCTTCAAATCTGCTTCACCACTCAACATGATCATAGTTGGTCATCCTACTCTGTACCCTGCTTCCGCTTTTGTCCTACACCCTTTGATCCCCTGAGCCCCAAGAACTATCATGTCAAATTGCTCTAATTACTAGTAATTCACCCGACTTTTTCATATAAAATGATCCTTCCAGCAGCACAATAGTGATTGCTTCTAAGTGTTTACTTAAACGTTTTCAACAATTTCAGCAGTCACCACAGAAAATTCACATTATAATTAATTGAAATTCCAATAACAGCTATGCATTCATTACTTTGCTTTCACAGGTTTTGTAAAAACAAGCAACATGATTTTCAAAATCTCTCAGGATAAAAGGTTAAACAATCATTTGGCAGTAAAAAGAACTGGCAACAAAAAGTAACACTTATTTATTAACTTAGATATTTCACCTTTTCCGAGGATTGGTGAAACAATACCATATGTTTCTCTTTGCTCTGACGTCATATGGTGGGAACTATTGGTGTTACACTCCTCTCCACCTACCTGTCACTGCTGGTACTACTGCTGCTGCTGACAGAATCACTGCTTGATGACCTACTCCGCGACCCGCTGCCACTGGGAGAACGCCGTGACCTCGATGCTTGGCTAGATCTCTGTGGGGATTGGTTTCCTGACCGTGAGGAATGTGGGGATCGACTCCTGCTGTGCTGATAGTTTTTTTCCTGTCGTCTCCCCCTTACTTCCCGAGTAATATCTTCCCTGTAGAGATCTCTGTGCACTACACTTGATATTGCAAACTGTTCCCTCCCTCTTTGTTCATAACGTGGATCATGAGTTTCAAATCGAGTTGGACTTCGACTTCTTGACCCATAATAAACTCCATGTTGTATAGTTCTATCTCGAGGATCTCTATAGTAATCCTGTTCGTAATGCCTTGGGCGATCAAACCCTGTCGTTGTACGATCGTGGTGTCCATAGGCACTGTGATCATAAGTACGCTCCCTGTTATCAGAAGCCCTGTGTTTTGGGGATAGGGAGGAAAAAAGAAGATCTGTCAAGTGTCAGCAAGTTGTCCCGACTAACCTCAAAAATATAAGCATGTGAATTTTAACTAGAGAATACAGGAGACAATAAGGAGAACAGAGAATTTAGCAATAGCAATGATAGCAATTCATTAGCATTCTAAAATAATTGGCATCAGGTTCCTCTTTTATTTAACTATGTGACTTTTGCATCTGTAAAGTTTCAGTGTTTTCCAATTCCCAGGTGCTAGCTAATATGTGTATATGTGTACATGACTTTTTGATATTTTCATAGTAAGAATTTTCCTTATCTGTTCCCCCTGCTTTATTACTTTAAAATGACACAACTGACTATTTAAAAACTATTTTAAGTTCTTATGTTATCAAATATGGTCTATACACCATATCAACACAAAGGCTCTCGTCTCAAATCTCAAACTAGAAAGAAAACCATTCTGTGGCCTGTATTTAATCAGATACTCACTTTTGGAAGAAAGCAGGAATTAAGCAACAACAGATGTTGTACTGGTTATCTATGTTAGATGGTGGTTCACTTTTCAAAATTTGAAATTGACTAAATATCTGTTGTGTTGTTCATGGTGTTACAATCACATGACACTCACTATAAGGCGAACCCTCGTCCAAACTTCCAAGTGAAGTCTGCACTGCAGAACTCGAAACTTGTACCAAAAATTAAGTGACATTGTTGGTTGCTTATCATTGGCTTATGGAGTGCAAAAATAATTTTAAAAAGCAAACCTGATTCATCGAGATCATAATGGCCAACACTCAGTTTTTAGACTCAAATAAAAACACGAAATCCCACTGATTTACTTTGACCTTGAGCAAGAAAATTCTTTCCTTTAAAAAAAACTGCTTTCTTCCAAAATCCATTCTTTGTAGTTAGTTATTTTCTCACTTATACTTCAATTTTGTTTAGCTAGTTGTATTTCTTAATTATCAGACATTGGAGACATTATTACAGAGCCTGATTAAACATAGGTGAATAAGTTGCTAAATATTTTACTTCAATAGCAATGTGCTACTTATATTTTTAAAAGTTCTTATTTTAATTTCAGGATTTTATATTACTCTGTCCATCCACTTATTATATTTCTTCATTTTCATTCTGCTTATTTTTGCCCCTTTTGATTCTACACTTTTCCTCACAAGTTATTAAAACATCACTAAATTTTAATTAACATTCTACAGATTCAGGAAACATTGAGCAGCCAAGCACTAAACTATGCATGGTGTCAACTTGACTTTAAGCTATAGTTACAGAATTGACCTTACAATATACTGTGGAATCATTTTACACTGACCTTTCAGCAATCAGAAGAAGCAAGCTGATTCGAAAGCGTTATTGCCATCAGCTGACATACAAAAATTACAGACTCCTAATCCACGAAAGACACACAGACAGGCAGAGGAGCTAATAAAGCTGTAAGTCAGTGAGATTCTATTGACTAAAGTGCAGTTTGATTTTCTAGCAGTACTAATGACTACTGGAGTTAGTGGAAAGGAAGGGTTGACTGGGTTAGGAGAGGGGCTAAGATATACATGGCAGGACATACCAACCTTTTAAGACTGCAGTAAACACGACCTAAATCCCAATTAAATCTAGGGAGAGAAAAGTGTACAAACATTCCCAATTTGGTCCTCTCTTAAAGGGGTAATCCAACTTCGGATAGTGCTAGTGCCGCATTGATTTGGGGATTGTATCAAGAAAACTGAACGCCCAAGAAAGAAACTTCCATTGCCAGTGTTAAGTACATTCGCCTGAAAACAGATAGCTCCCAAAGTTTAAAAGTAAATCCCAAACCCCAAGACCTTTCTGAGATGGCGGAGTGCGTTCAATCTGATCGTGTCGATGGACAGATGTATCCCAATTCCTGAGTCGATATTAAGCAACTATACCCGTTATTCCTAGGGCAAAGTGCTTTCTTCTAGTAGAAGGCATTTATTATCCATTTTCTAGCAGTCAGTAGCCATTCAATTGTTATGAAATCTTTTCACATCTGATCTGAAAGTTAAAATGCAACGTATCCACTAACACTTTTCCCTCGTATGGTAGTCCATTGGTACAAGACAGTAGAATCAAGTAGTATGTCAAACACAAACCAGGTAATCCATTCTGCCACACAACTACTTAAAGGTTCCATATAATCCCATGTTGGAGAGATAATGACTTCTATTCCATTATACCGGGAAAGTGACATTCCAAATGTTTAAAAGTTTCTAATATTTTATCTTTAGCCCATAAATATCCATAAGATCCACTCAGAGAGAAAAAAAATAAACAGTACAGATTTGTAGACCCATCATAACTGCATCTGTTACATCCTCATTCTTCAGTTTTCCTTGCATGTATTCCTGTCGCAAATCAGTGGCTGTAAAATCCTTCCAGGAAATAGCAGATCGCAAGAGTACTCTATCTTCATAGAAATCTTTCATATCCAAAGAATGTGCATCAATACTTTTTATTTAAACCAAAGCCAAAGTATAATACTGCAGGAAGTCTTCAATACACTTCAGTATTGCCTCAAAAAGTAGGTCTGGTAATCCCATAGCATTCTTCAGGTCAGTTGTACCAGACAATATTATTATAACCATTCGATCGAAGGGATACATCCAGAGGGAACTGCTTGCAATCCAGGGAGAAAAGGGAAGCATATTACGAGGATTAACACCATATTAACTGACAGAAACCTTCCATCAAACTAACCAAACTTATCCCAGGAGTAGTCATCCAGCCACAGCTGCAGAATAGATCCACTGCGAATAGGCCAGAGCTGCTACTGGTTTCAATTCTCTTCCATATCCAACAATGGCACGAATGTATAGAATTCCTCAATAAATCCATCTGGGTAACCTATACATGAGTTGCTGCTTCTCACCATACCATTTATCAAAACCCTGCCTAGAGAAACCTTGGAACTTACCCATCAAGTCTCCGTTCATAACGTCCTTCCCGTCCATGTAGTGATGGTGGTGGTCCATATGTTGGCCCCCCACCACCTCCCCTGAACCCTGAAACCTCTCTAGTACGAGTTCCTATAGGAACGGTATCATCTAATCCCCGAGCAGCACTAGGAATAGTGCCAGGCTCATTGTAATCCGTTCGCAGATCCCTGTCTCCCATTTTGTTGACAGAATTGTGTGCTTTTTGCGCACTTTTGATGTCCACAAAATCCACAAAGGCTGCCACTCCACCTTCTGAGCCCCTTTTGGGAAGAATTTTGACACTTTCCACACGGCCATATCTGAAAGAAAATGAAAAGAAAATTAGTATTATCACATTAAATTTAAATAAGTTCTGCTTAACCAGCCAAGGACAACTATAAATAAATATGCACAGTACAAATCTCCCACAACATTATACAGTTGAGGGACTGTATAACAATCATTTTTATCACTTTGCTGCACAAAAGAAATTTCCACACAACTGCAGCGTATTTATAGTAATATGGCTTCCAACAGAAATACCTATTCATTCTAATATCTAAAAAGTACACTCAATATTACTGAAAAAGCTTCAACAAATTATGCCCTTTTTCCAGAACTACTAAAATGTTCCATAATACCAAATGACCAATTATATCAAATATCATGGATTAAGCACTTCTGTAATTTGACAAGAGGGTCAGCTTCCCGGCTGGCTCCATTTCTTTAATGCATAAAGATGCTCTATGCCTAAATCATTAGAATTTAGATCATCGTATTGACTTGTAACATGGTTGCATAAAAGGAACATCTGCTATTTTCCATCAAAAAAAAAACTATAAAATGCTAATTTACATCCTGCTGAGTAACCCTTGTTTATTTAAATTAATTCACGTATGGATTCTTGTACAAAGTTAGGCCTGGGCAGAAAATTGATAAGAGTACAGAGATACAATACCAAGCAAACATTCATTGAACCACTTACAGAACATATTCATCAGTTTACTTTTTTTTCAGTGTTCTAAATTTTTGAAAAAACTGATTTTTCTCAACATATTAATTTTTTAAAGTAGTGTTGCTAAAATGGGAATAAATACATCATTTACTTAATAATTGCAAAAATAAATCAAACAGAAAATCTAAACTTAATTGTCATAAATTTTAATTTTCCATTAAAATGCCACACTTTTTTAATCTAAAGCAAAGGTCCATCCTTGCAAAATGGTAATTCAAAGCTTGCATTTGAAGAAAGCATGTTTCAACCATGGGTCTGTAATAACACTGTGTATAGTTCTGGTCGCCACATTACCAAAAGGATGTGGAAGCTTTGGAGAGGGTACAGAGAAGGTTTACGAGGATGTTGCCTGGTATGGAAGGTGCTAGCTATGAAGAGAGGTTGAGTAGGTTAGGATTGTTTTCATTAGAAAAAAGGAGATTATGGGGGGACCTGATTGAGGTCTTCAAAATCATGAAGGGTATAGACAGGGTTGACAGAGATAAGCTTTTTCCCAGGGTGAGGGATTCAATAACGAGGGGTCACGCGTTCAAGGTGAGAGGAGAAAAGTTTAAGAGGGATACACGCGGAAAGCACTTTACACAGAGGGTGGTAGGTGCCTGGAACGCGTTGCCAGCAGATGTAGTAGAGGTAGGCACGGTAGATTCATTTAAGGTGCGTCTGGACAGATGCATGAGTAGGTGGGGAACAGAGGGATACAGATCCTTAGGAATTGGGCGATAGGTTTAGACTTTGGATTTGGATCGGCACAGACTTAGAGGGCCGAAGGGCCTGTTCCTGGGCTGTAAGTTTTCTTTGTTCTAACACGTTTATTTGAGGCAGACCGATTTGAGTTCAGCTCTCACTTCAGAGATTTGAGAATAAAATTGAAATTAACATTCCAGTGCTGCGATCCTTCAGCACTGCACTATCAAAAGACACCGATTTCAAGACGAGATACTAAACTAAAGCCCCACGTGGCTTCTCAAGTGAAATAAAAGTTCCCACCATAGCATTTGAATTACAGGAGTTCACCCAGTGTTCTGTTGAACTTGCGTCCCTCAACTAACATCATTAAAATGGACCATCTGGTCCTTGCTGTTTGTAGGATATTGGCTACCAGGCTTCCTACATTACACCCGTGACTATTATTCAAAAGTATGTTGTTAACTGTGAAGTGCTTTGACTCGTCTTGTGATTGTGAAAGGCTCAAGTCTTTTACTTGATTATTCTCTGACACATTATTCAAATATGTCTTATTTATGAGTTTTGGCACAAGAGACAGCACAGTGAAGTTTGATTCTATGCTCATCTGATGTCTAAATAGATCACTTCTGAACTGATGTTAGTGCACTAGTTCTCAAAACATGAGTCTCATGCAGTCAGTGGCTACCAAAAGTAAACACACTAGATTTGATAAGAACTGGCGAGTTAATTTCACAACTGTTGCTGGTTGTGCTGGATCCATACAACTTTCTAGGCCATGGAAATGCCATGTATCAATAAATTAAAAACAGTTGCATATTTCTAGCAGGACTCATTATACTATGATTAGAAACAAAAACCTATGTAATTGATGTCAATCATAATATCAACTCTCCCCCCCACCTGAGTGTTTTGTCTGTATTTATTGATAACACCACAACTACGTGGCTCGGCAACCAAAAACAGCAACTGCCAGGAACCAAGATGGTGCTGCCCACATGATCACAATAATTGCATAGTTTTGTGGTAGAGGAGATGAAACACAAAAAAGGGACTGGAGAGGAGTCATTGGGGACACAGTCCTTAAAAATGTTATTGTATAAATGGAGACAACAAATCAATGTCACTCAGAATTATGAGGGACCCCTCCCGATAGAGCCCAATGTTGGGACTGTGAGTGAGGTGGAGTAACCTACCCTCTTAATTTCCTCCTCAACATTCTCTCTCTCTTTCCTCTATTGCCACCAATCCCCCAATTACATGTGGCTCATTTCCTGATGCACGTAACTGATGCGTTATGCTCTTCTGAAAACCTACCCAAATCAGACAAAGGTGTGAGGACTCTTCAGGTTCATGTTTGCACATGAGGCCACGACATTCACATTCAAAGTGCTATAGTCCAAGGTGGGATGTTGCCGTCTTGTATTTAGTGGATCATAAAATTATACAAATGATTGGGGTGGGAATATCGGAGGTACGGTTAGTAAATTTGCAAATGATACCAAAATTGGTGGTGTAGCTGACAGTAAAGGTTACATCAGAGCACAATAGTAAGTACCTTAACTTAATGGTAAGGTCCTGGGGCGTGTTACTGAACAAATGGACCCTAGAGTGCAGGTTCATAGTTCCTTCAAAGTGGAGGCACAGGTAGTCAGGACAGTGACGAAGGCATTTGGTTCATTTACCTTTATTAGTCAGCTTTGAGTATAAGAGTTGGGAGGTCATGTTGTAGCTGTACAGGACATCGGTTAGGCCACATTTGGAATACTGTGTGCAATTCTGGTCTCCCTCCTATAGGAAGGATGTTGTGAAACTAGAAAGGGTTCAGAAAAGATTTACAACAATGTTATCAGGGTTGGAGGGTTTGATCTACAGGGAGAGGCTGAATAGGCGGAGGCTAAGGGGTCGGAGGCTGAGGGGTAACTTTATAGAAGTTTATAAAATCATGAAGGTCATGGACAGGGTGAATAGTCAAGGTCTTTTTCCCAGGGTACAGCAGTCAAAAACTAGAGTATGTAGGTTTAAGGTGAGAGAGGAAAGATTTAAAAAAGGACCCAAGGGGCAACTTTTTCCATGCAGAAGGTGGCATGTGTGTGGAATGAGCTGCCAGAGGAAGTGGTGGAGGCTGTTACAATTAAGATATCTGGGTGGGTATATGAATAGGAAGTGTTTAAAGAGATATGGGCCAAATGCTGGCAAATGAAACTAGGTTAATTTAGGATATCTGGTCGGTATGGACGAGTCGGACCTAAGGGTCTGCTTCTGTGCTGTACATCTCTATGACTCTAAAGTGCATTCTTTTGTCCATGGCTTTGTTTTGGTTATGTGAGATCATCAGTACCACCTGCACAAATGGTAGGCTATCTTTGTCCGCAATCTTGGCACTGCCAACCCACAATCTGTTCTTGAAAATCTGAGCATTGCTCACAAGGCTAGCCTTTACATTCACCATAATTGTCTTTAAGTGGGCATGTTGTCACTGCCATATCAAAGTGCACAGTCCACATGGCAGAGACGCTGCTGTTAGAAACTGAGTTACTGCTGTCTGGAAGGGGGTTCCTGACCTAGCAACTGTTAACAGGGTAATATTACTTCAAGTCAAGATGTTATCTGGGTGGAGGGGAACTTGCAGATGGAGCTGTTTCCATGCATCCGCTACCTTTTCCTTTGAGGTAGAAGTCGTCATAGGTTAGTAAAATGCTATCAAAAGGGACCTTTGAAAGTTGTTCCAGTACATCTTGTATGCACAACATGGGTAGATAATGGAGGGAGTGTATGTTTAATTGGGCTGCTGTTCAGCTTAAGCATTGTCAGACTTGCACTCATCCAGGCAAGCGAAGATTATTCTACCACATTCCTGATTTATAGATAGAGACATGCTTTAGGGAGTCACCACAGAATTCCCAGCCTCTGATCTGCTCTTGTAGCCATGGCTAGTGTTGGTAAGCTTCAGATCAATGGTAACTCCTCAGGATGTTGACTCAGCAATGACATGCCATTTAATATTAAGGGGTGATGCTTCAGGTTTCTCACGCCAGAGATGTTTGTTGTCTGGCACTTGCGTGAGGTGAAGTGTTATACTTGCCATTTATCAACCCATGTGTTTAAATCGTCCCAGTCTCCCTGCACAGAGACATAAGAATTCTTCAGTATCTGAGGAGTTGTGAATGGTACTGAACAGTACCCAATCATCAAAGTCAAAACAGACTTAGAATCCTGATCTGTATGGCTCAGCTATTTCCTGAATAGGCAATGTTTATTGTTGGCACCATTTTCAGCATAGTGTTTTCAAATGAAGATTATTGTAAATACTTGCAATACCTGTCCAGGTGATCTGTTGCTCTTTCCATTAATGGTGATGCTTTTAAAATCCTAAACTTAATACAAAAACCACTCAATCACTGGCTAACAGCAGCATTGAAAAATAAATCAGTGGCATGAATCACGTGGCAGGAAACTAAAGTTTAAATAGTTTTTTGCAACACCAGATGTAATCTAGTCCTATTTCAACCAGAGATTTTCTAAATACGCATCAAGTGTCCCCTCCATTAACACCAGATCTATTATGTCACAATGCACCAAATTCCAAAAGATTGTCTTAAATTTAACTCCTTCTCCCCAAACAAATTCCAGCATATGCAACAGTCTTGCCCAGGATGTTGCCTGGTGTGAAAATTCTCACTCAGGTTGGGTTTGTTTCCTTGGAGCAGAGGAGGCTAAGGGGATTTTCTGGTTGAGCCATATATGGCACAGTGGTAGTGTCCCTACTCCTGGACTGACAGGCCTGGGTTCAAGTCCCATCTCCAGAGGTGAGTAATAACATTTCTCTAAACACACAGATAGATCATGAGAATATGTCCCCTACAGCAGACGTTTCTAAAACCAGCGGGCATACGTTTAACGTGAGGTTTCGAGGAAATTCGAGAAAATCCTTCACCCGGAGAATGGTAAATATATTCAGGATCTGCCTGAAAGGCTGTTGAAAGCAGTTACCCTTGCAACATTTAAAGAGCATCTGGATGAGTACTTAAAATGCCAGGCATAGCAGGCTGTGGACCAAGAGCAGGTAAATGGGATTAGCGGTCTTTGGTGTTTGTTCGTCGGAATAAACATGCCGAAGGGCCTGTTTCTATGCTGTATGACTTGATGATTTTGTACACGCTTCTTTTAAGTATCAGTTATTTTCTACCCCACCCAGAAGTATTAATAATCCTCCCATGCAGGGTGAGTAAAGCACAGCCGAACTGAAAGCTATTTTTGTAACTAAAGTTGCGTGGTGTTATTTCAAACGTTTATAACGTGTGTATGCAACACGAGGCAATATAATGAAGACAACACACATTTTAATTAAAATGATCATAGTTTCAACATCACTGATCGTGAAAAACGCGAACAGTAATATGCCACCCTTTCATTAAGTGCTGCCCGATTTGTTATATGAACCCAAACGATTACACAGGAACGTTTCAAGGTCCGTGTCACTTAAAAAGTCAACGCCGTTTAAACAAGAGGCTGGACTTTTGGGCAAATGACAAGGAATAATAACGAGCTTTCCGTCAACTGAGCTGAACTGGCTACACGGACGAACCTCGTGGCTGCCTTCCGAAATCTCTAGTTGCCGCGATCTCGCAGCCGACTGGCGGTGCAATGCTGTAAAATGGCGGGATACATGACAGGGATCGAACGGATCCATGTAATGGCGGGAGATCGAGAGCAAAAAAAAAATTGCTAACATTGTTCGAGTCGAGTATACCACTGTCCCTAAAGGAAAACGACCTGCCAGATTTAGAATACATGCACAATCCGGTTTTAAAGTAATCTTTTGTTAATACAGCACGATTTTCATTATGTCAAGGACATAATGCCTGATAGTGTTCTCATTGGACGCGGTCATCAGTTAAATTACCTTTTTGAAATTGGGTGGCACGACAGCGATATCACATGATATGCTGGGAGTGCAACAGGATTTCAATGCGGTATGCCCTAATTTGTAGATGTCTCTGTAGCGCAAATAGACATCCACACAGTTGTTCGTTCCCTGTTTCTGAAAGCAGACAAGTGTATAGGTTTCCCACCACTATCAGATAGGACTGTGTTCTATGATAATCTCGATAAATGCGATTTTTCTTTTTAATTAATTAGCATGGCATTAGCAAGGAATTGTGCAGCCTCGTTTCTTCTAGGCAAGTCTCCTGAGAGAAGTGAATGCCACACATTTTTACATAATATACACACTGCAGAACCGAAACAATTCTCCTTTCTGCGCTTGGAACAACTCTCGCTTACTACAAATGCTGCACCAAAACCCATTTTAAAAACAATCAAGTAGCCCAAACAATTGACAGATCCACATGTGCAACAAAAAAAAACCGAAAGTAAATCCTGGACGAGGCATGGTAGAATTTTCTTATTATACTCGAGTCGTATCAAACGTTAACATAGCCGATCCAAATTAACAACTATGGGGGAGGGGGGAATGACAAAAGGACAATCGCAACAGTCTCTCCATGGCAGCAATTTATTCGGTTTGAAATGTGTATATAGGCTGTATAGGGGAGGGGAAACATGGAGGACTACCCATTACTTCAAAACGATAAACACGATATTTATTTTAAATAAGACGCAGAATAAAAAAAACTTGCAATTGTCCAGGAATATAATTTCCTGGCGTAGGGCCACTTAACCTACAAGCACAACCAGTGAGGCGAATAGGTGCAGCTTCTTGTAACTCAAACAAAACAAAAATCACTGCACATCAGTACTGTATATAATTTAAGGTTCAAATTTTTACTGCCTTACATTGAAAGGCCAGGTAATATCTTATTACAAACTAAAAAAAATCTAATTTAGAAAAAAAATTATAATCTTTGCATTTTACACACATGCCCTTTCAAATACATATTTTTGGTTGTGAGCACATTCTTGTGCTCAAAAGAAGTACTGAAGTAAACTATTTAAATCTGGAAAAGTTCTTAAACAGAAATTATGAATTCCAGAGTATTTTCAGTAATCAATTTGCAGAATCCTTAAGTACACTAACAGCAATATTTACAGAAACAGAAATACTCAGTTCTACTAAAGTATAATCGTGGCACTAAGGACTGCAACATCCGCATGATGTAACGTAAATGTTACCTAAATGCATGTTGTTTTGTTTAGTATGCAGTTTACAGCATTTATCTAATTTGAGTCATTATCATTTATCTCTTAAAGATAACCCTCAAAAACACATCTGAGTCAGAACATCACACAAACATTCAACATCCATGAAATGTGCCTAAAGCTCACCCTGTTGTGAAAAAGGCGGAATGGAGTAACCGCAACAATAACTGATTATTGTCAATGATAGGAGAAATAATGGAATCACTTCTCAAAAGATGCAACAGGAAAAAATCTAAAAAACAAAAAGCATTGTTCACCAATGCTAAAGCAACAAATAGACAAAAGTATTGCAGTGGATTTGACATACATGGACTTTAAAATGCCTAAGATCAGAGACTGTGGTGTCAAGGTACAAACATCAGAATTAATAGCATGCGGCAAGAACATTGAAAATATAATGTATAACGTTGTCACTCAGACTGGTGAGAAACAAAGTTTAGTATAACGAGAACATGTTTGTTAATGCATGATGTCAGTGTGGCATTATCTTGTCCATCAATCACATGCTGTTGAGCCTTTGAGGAGTAGATAAAATAAACTGTGTTAGAGTTTAGAGTAAAAAGAACTGCAGATGCGGTAAATTAGGAGCAAAAACAAAGTTGCTGGAAACATTCAGCAGGTCTGGCAGTATCTGTAAAGGAAAAAACAGAGTTAACGTTTCGGACCCGAAACGTTAACTCTGTTTTTTCCTTTACAGATGCTGCCAGACCTGCTGAGCTTTTGTAGCAACTTTGTTTTTGTTAGAGCTTAGAGTAGTTTGTAAATAAAAGAATTTGATGGACATCCCCTCTCCCTCCCCCAGCACACGGTATTTACAAAGCTAGTCAACTACCATCTTTCACAGGTGGAGCAGCTCAATCACATTTTCCAGCCATGTTAATTACACCTGACTGCACAACATTGCTGAAGGCTAATCGGAGACCACAAACTTGCAACAAGATCCAAACTTAAACTGCATTTTTCTATTGCTTAACAACTTCTGGTTATTTCAGACTTGCCACGATCATTTTGCTGTTGATAAATCAATTTTTTGTAATAGTTATGTACACATCTATAATAAATTAAATATCTTGCATTTATGTTCATGTCCTGCAAACTTTTCTCCTTACATTGTTAAACAGTGACTACTGATCACTAGTGTTTAATTGGGTGTGATGGGATGTTGGGGTGATGAAGGAAGCTATACAAACAAATTTCATGTTTCATTATAAATGTCGATATAAGAATATATAATATAAAACTGTGTATGTAAAATTGCTCCATAATTAGATCTTATCAGGGCAGCACCATTCAATAGTCAAATAATTAATGATTTCAAAACTCCAAAAATACTGCACCAGTAGGTGGGGCTGTCAACACAGCATTATTCAACACATCAACATCGATGGGAACTGGCTTAAGTTATGTAATAACCAAAGCTTGTAGGCATTTCATCAGAGATCGTCAGAAGAACTGTGTTCTAATATCCAGAAGTGTTACTTTTCATGGTTAAAATATCCTTAAAATCAAATGCAGAAACTCTTTTCAAAAATAACAAAAAAAAAGACAAAATCGGTTGCCAGAAAACAAACAGGAGTGATGAACAAATTGCCTTTTGAGGCAGTGATCAGAATGGAACATGAAACCGGAAGACTTCCTAGAAAAGAAAACTCTGACTGATGAGGTTCTTGTGGTGCAATAGTAACGCCCGTGCCAGAAGGCCCAGGTTCAAGTCCCACCTGCTCCATTTCTGAACAGGTTGGTTAGGGGGGAAAAAACTTTTTAGCATGAAAGACAACACAGCAAAACAAATGGCAAAATGAAACTGTAGACCCATGGTCATGCAGTGTGTGATGAGCCCACCCAGCTCCGCTAGAAAATGGACCCTTCTTTGGCCCCCTCCCCCATCCCTGCCAGACAAATTATCAGATTGCCCTATTATAGTAAACATGAACTCACCCTTCGTTCACTAGTAATGTTTTTTTAAAAATCTGACTTACTTTATTTTGCCTGAATTGATATTCTCAGGTACTCCCACTGAGGTGTAGACAGATGTCTATTAATTTGTAACTATATTTTATCCTTCCAAGTTGAACACTGCCACTCAGCTAATCATTATCCCCATTTCAATATCAAGTTGAACTCTAACTTGTTGAAATTTCCAGTATTTCTAAAGGAGTGCCAAATATGTAGTGTGAAAACTCAAGATTGCTGCGCGTGTCAGCTGAGTATCCAATCACAACCAAAATATAATTCTGTCCCAACCCCATGTTCACATGCAAATGCTTTATAGTTGATAGTTACTGAGCAATCAAAATGTAACCAATTTTCCCATTTAGTCTGGTCAGAGATCAACTGTGGCACGGGTTGGGAGTAACTAATTAATCAGATGAGAAAATATCCAAGTGTCCAGTTACACCCTGTCTTCATCAACTGAACTATCACAGGAACTACTTAGCATTTTTAGATGGCCTAAAGGTTGTGAAAACTTGCATCATAATTGTAACAGAGCAAACATACAACAAACTAGACAGCATAACAGTAAACAAAGCATCAAATGCATGATCCTCAAAACATGTTATAGAACTTTATACAGCCTCACTAACAATAACCTCAATACTATTAGGAATCACACATCATGAAACTTGGTTGCTTTTCATAAAACGAACTCCTATAATGATTATACAAAGTATTTTCCATTTAGATGATTATTTTTATTAAATTTATACATGAAGATTATCTAAGTTATATATTACAGAGTCGTTTTGTGTTGTGACAAATATATCACGAGAGTGACTCACAGTTCCACAGATTCACCACCCTCTATCTGAAGAAATTCCTCCTCATCTGAACTCTGAAGGGTCGTCTTTTCACTCTGAAGCTGTGCCCTCAAGTCCTAGTCTCTCCCACCACTGGAAACATCATCTCCACATGCACTCTATCCAGGCCTCTCAACATTCCTTAAGTTTCAATCAAATACCCCTTCATCCTTCTAAATTCCATCCAGTACAGACCTAAAGTCTTCAAATACTCCTCATATCACAAGCCCTTCATCCCCATGGTCATTCTTGTAAACCTTCTCTGAACCCCCTCCAATATTAGGACATCCTTCCTTAGATACAGGGTCCAGAACTGGTCACAATGTTCCAAACGTGGTCTGACCAGAACCTTATGCAGTCTCAGCAGCACATCCCTGCTCTAGTATTCTAACCCTCTTGAAATGAATGCTAACATTGTATTTACCTTCCTTAACAAGCATGTCAGTCTTAAGAGAATCCCGAGCCAAGACTCCTAAGTCCCTCTGCACTTCAGATTTCTGAAGCCTTTCATCATTTAGAAAATAGTCTATGCCAATGTTCTTTCCAAAGGACATAGCCTAATTTTCTCACATTGTATTCCACCTTCCCCTTATTTGCCCACGGTCCTGGCTTGCGCATGTCCTCCTCCAACTTGCCCACTTTCTCAACACTATCTATCCCCTCACCTTAAACTATTTAGCATTTCCTGTTTTCAAACTTAGCGACAATGCTCTCAGTTTCGTTGTCCAGATCATTAATGTATAATACGAATAGCTGTGGACCCAACACTGACACCTGCAAAACTACACTAGTCACTGGCTGCTATCCTGACAAAGACTCCTTCATCCCCTCTCTCTGCCTTATGCCAGTCAGCCAATCCTCTATCCATGCCAGTACTTTGCCCTTAACATCATGGGCTCTTATCTTACTTGGCAGGTTGCTGTGCAGCACCTTGTCAAAGGCCTTCTACAATTCTAAACAGATCAAGTCCACTGGTTCTCCTTTGTCTAACTTGCTCATTCCCTTGCCAAATAATTCTAACAGGTTGGGCAGGCATGGCTTTGCCTAGATGAAAAAGGTTGAAGTCTCTACTAATACTATCCATCGCTCCAGGTTTCTTCATGCACACAATTCTACACTATAAGATTAGTTCAGAGGTTGTGTATTCAATGACAAATATCACACCTCCCAACTTCCCAAAGCATTTCCATAATTTACAAAGTATAAGTCAGGAGTGTGATAAAATACTCCCCTGCTGCCTGAGTGCAGCTCCAACCACTATCAAGAAATTCAACACTACCCAGGACAAAGCAGCCTGCTTAACTGACAGGCTATCCATCACTTTAAGCATTCAGTCCTGCCCAGCACCTGTGCAACTTGACTATAGTTGAAACTATTTACAACATGTACTACTACAACTCACCAAGTTTCTTCAACATTGTCCAAATCTCTGATCTTTGCCTCCTAGGAATAAAGGGTACCACACACCACTTCGAAGTTCTCCTTGAGGCCACAAGCTCTCTCAACTTGGACATGCGCTATATTGCTGTTTGTTTCTTGTTTCTGTGTCAAATTCCTGGAATTTCCTAACTAACAGTCCTATGTGAGTAGCTTCAACAAGCATTCTACAGTAGTGTGAGAAAAGGTGGTTCACTATCAAAACAAATCCTCTCAGGAGGATTTAGGGATGAGTATTAAGTTCTGATCTTGCAGTGACACCCACATCATATTAATTGAAATTGCTCAAGGTTCAAACTGATAGAAGTGTGCAAAGATTTGAGAAACATAGATCACATGTGACTAATCCATCTCAACATGCAGCTGATATGTAGCATGATAGGAAAATAGAGATGTCATCTGCATGAAGTTCTGTAAGCCATTTTAGAAATATCTACATGAGAAATTATCAAATTTAATCTAATTGGGATATTGGTTGGGAGAAAAAGAGTGGCAAGGAATTGGTTGAGTTGCAAGTCGTGACAAATAGCATTCCCTCAGAACTGTACTGGAGCCTCAACTTTTTACTGAATAAATTAATGACTTGAACAAAGGTATAGGGGATTGCCTTTACAAGTCTGAAAATTA
The DNA here is from genome assembly GCA_024137785.1 of Ginglymostoma cirratum. Taxonomy (NCBI): domain Eukaryota; kingdom Metazoa; phylum Chordata; class Chondrichthyes; order Orectolobiformes; family Ginglymostomatidae; genus Ginglymostoma; species Ginglymostoma cirratum. The sequence continues at coordinate 21,090,247 of JAHRHZ010000004.1, read as the reverse complement.
GTTGAAGTCAGGAGCCACAGTAAGTTTATATTGGTGGAAGCAGGTAGTCACAATGGCTAGGGGTGACCAAAAGGGTAAAAATCACAGCAGACTGAATTCTCCCCATTAAACTCATTCACATATGATCTGAGAAAAACCAGTCATTAGTATTTTCTTAATCATGATAGACCAATTGTGGAAAGACAATGGAGCTTAGATATCCTGGTGCATATACTGCTAAAAACTGATGCCTGGGTACAAAACTGTAATCAAAAAGACTAATGGAATGCCAAGCTTTATCTCAAAAAGTGTGAAAGTGAGGAAGTGATGACTCACTTGCAGAGTGCAAATCATGGTCCAATTAGAGCATCGTACTTCCAAATACATTGACAGTGGGAGAGATATGATGCAACAACTCATTTAGGTAAAACATCCCACAGCACTTCATAGGAGTACTAAAAAGCAAAATCTGATATTGAGCCACATAAAATGATTTATGGCAGGTGACCATAAGCATGTACGAAGGTGTGGGCTTCAAGGAAGTCCTAAAATGTAGAATAGTATAGACAGAGGGGTTCAGGTCTTGGTAGCTGATGGCAAGGTCCCCCAACAGTGCAGCAATGAATTAGGTGGCAAGAGATCAGACAGTCACAAATTCACCAGAATAAGCCCACTGACTAAAGTGCTAAATTCTGATTACAGGTGCCACAAACCTGGATAACGTTCCCTTGAATTCAGAAGCACGCTGAACAACATTGTAGAGATGTTTAAACTGGTCAAGCAACTCAACATGGTAGATACAAAGAAGTTACCTGAACAAGGAGACTGAATCACAGAATAGTTATAGTGCAGAAAATGGCTTTTCAGCTCCTTCTGTCCATGTCAGTTCCCTGCAAGAGCAACTTAGCTAGCACTACTGCCCTGACCTTTCCCCACAGTCCTGTAAATTCCTTCACTTTAGGTGCTTATCCAATTCCCTTTTGTAAGCCACAACTAAATCAGTCTCACAGGCCCCACATTCCAGATTCTAACTCCACAGTGCATTTAAAAAAAAAATGTTTTTTTAAAAAACATGCTGGGAATTTGATTAGTTCAAAGATCAGAAGATAGATATTCATCATTCGGCTAAGCATTAGGAACAAATCAATTAATGTTATTGTGTTAAATCCCACTGAATCAAATTCCCAGACAATTTAATAACCACAGGAACTGTAACTATTAAAACTTATATGAGAGCTAGTGGGCACAATCAGATTACCACAATCAGCACAAAACAACCATTTGTGACTGCTGGGAATTGCTTAATACATCAAATACTAAACATTGCCACAGTTAGAGGTTATCTTTTTCAGGATATATGGACATCTTATTTACATTGCAGCTATTAGCAATTTAAGTTTAGTATCCAAAATAATCATGTTCTTTAAAATAGTTATCATAGGAGATGATCACCATGAAACAAGTTAAATCCTTAAATTCAAACCACTGATTCATTTTCCATATCTACACTTTTGTCTACTTCCAACATATTAAAATAGTGTTTCTCATTTGAACGCATGACACAGTGAGAATACTTAGCAAGTGCATATTGGATGCATTTATTAAACAAGCTGACCCAACATCAAAACAAATTCATGACTTTATTGTTCAACCTATCATTAGATAAGTAATGTATCCAACATCAATAATTTAGACATTCTATAAAAAGCAACAGTACTTTAGTTATAAAACCAGCTAGGTCTGACTTGATCATAGAATTCGTAGAAATAGAAATAGAAATTCATTTTAAATCAAATTGTAAGAGAATCAGATCTGCAACATATGCAAAGGACAAATGATTAATTTTGAAATAATCTTTCATTATGCATAACAAGCCAACATAACATTTTCAGCTCAGAGCTGAAACTAGCAATTTATCACCAATCCCAGTTCTACAATTAATGTGCAATAACAACAGGATACATATGATAAGTAGGCTGATAGATTGCAAGAACTGTCGATTAAAAGAAACATGATTTGTATCAAATTACATTCCAGCCTCTTGTATGTCCCCAATTTTAATGGTTCCACCTACAGTCATGCCTTCAGTTATCTTCTTACAGATACTTCTCTAGCTCCCCTTTCATCTCGAAAACACCTCTATTTCTTCATGTATTTGATCACAGGTCCCAACCTCTCATTAAGTAGTCCAGTATGAAAGTTCGTTTGATATGCTCATCTTAAAACATTTTATTTACCAAGAAATACAAGAAGCATTTCACCCAATGCTTCACTGCAATGGGATACTGGACGTATCTACACTAATCAGGTTCTTTGCCAACTATAACAAAAGGTTATAGTTTTAGGATAAGAAGTAGCAGATTTGAAACGGAGATGAGGAGGAATTACTTCTGTCAAAAGGGGCAAGAACCCATGGATCACCCAACCCTAAAGTGCTGTGGACATCTGGACCAGAATAAATTTAAGGGGCAGATAGATAGATTTTTAATTAGCAATGAATTAAAGGGCTATGAGGAACACCCAAGAAAGTGGCATTACAGCCAAAATGAAATCAGTCATGACTGTATTAAATGGTAGAGCATACTGGAGGCTTGAACTACCTATTCCTGATGTTCTTAATGATGGCATTTTCTTATTCAGATTCCAAATAAGTTTGGGAGACATCTGTCAAAAGGATCTGATCACACGAAAGTAATTATTTAGTCCTCCTTCAAAATAGCAAACACTGCCTAATATAAAACTCAGCCTAAAAATCCCAAGTTCATTCCATGGTTGGTGTTAATCACAGTCTGGTGGAACAGTGATCTCACAACATCAGGGTCAGGGTGATAGATTTAGGGGTGTAAAGGGAAAGAAAGTGAAATTGCCAGGATTCTCTGTTCTAATTGCCACAGCCTCCAGCCAGCTGAAAAGAGAGTACGTGTGCATGTGTGTTTGTTTGTTTTCACAGACAAGGAACGGCACGACTTGACTATTTTGTGATGTCTTCCAAAATAAAATGAACAGCCCTAATAAAACTTCATGCCTAGGCTCAAAAGTTAACAATGTCCAACTCTGATGAGGTTGCTTAATCTTTCTTCACAAGGAAAAGGCTAAGTAAATTAATGGGCTAAAATTTCTGATCAACCTTTTGATTATACATACTAATATCTAGTCAGAGTTCTTTCTGATCCTTTGTTAATTAGGGAGAGTTGTTTTAGTACACATAAAATTAAAGCATATATTAAATCATTATAGTATTTCTTGAAGATTAAATGCAACAAACACTTGTAGTGCTCCCTTAATTCTTGCTAGCTAAAACAGAAGTTCCATAACCTGAAGTTTTAAAAAAATATTTTCAGCCACAAAACCACTGCAAACATTTTTCACCCCTTATAGTAGGTCGTTTTTGGAAATCATAAACAAGTACTTCCTCCCTCTGAACTGATCGGAGGCCCCAGGCATACCTGCCTAGTGAAGCAGTGATTCGCCTGCACTTCACTCAATGTAGTCTACAATATTTGCTGCTCACAACGTGGTCTCTACATTGGACAGATGAAACACAGACTGGGCAACCACTTTGCAGAACACTTATGTTGACAGAACTTAGGTGATCCTGAGCTTCTTGTTGCTTGCCACTTCGACACACCCATTTTTCCCTAGCCAACATCTGTCTAGGGCTTGCTGCAGTGCTCCAGCGAAGCTGGAAGGACAGCAGCTCATTTTCCATTTGGGGACCATGCAGCCATCAGGACTCAATATCTAGTTTAATAATTTTAGGGCCCGAGCACCTCTCCCAGGCCTCTACCCCAATCCCCAAACACAAGACCTTGTCATCACATGGGCTGCTACCACAACCATCCCATTGTCAGCTACTAATAGTCCCAATTGGCAGACACTGATTCTCCCAAGCTGACCTCTATCAGTTTCTTTATCTGTCCAAATATTGTTCTCTCTCTCTCAAGGCTTCATCTCCACCTATCGTTTACTACCCCCCTCCAACCCAACCTCATCTTTAACATATATACCAAACTTTTCCTACCTATCATCAGTTCTGAAGAAGGGTCACTGGACCCAAACTCTGCTTTCTCTCTGCAGATGCTGCCAGACCTGCTGAGTTTTCACAGTAATTCCTGTTTTTGTTTCTGATATCCAGTATCTACTGTTTTTTTTTTCCATAAACAAATGCTACTCAAACAAAGAGACTGCATTTAGACAGTACCTTTGGTTTACTCTGGATATTCTACTTCATAGTCAATAAATTACCATTTAAAGTGCAGATATTATTGCAAGGTAAAATCTTTGCACAATAATCTACAGCAAGCAATTTCATAAATGACCAACTAATCAGTTTGCTAATATTGGTCAGATTTACAAGAAAACCTTTGGTTTTATTTTCCAAAAATTGACAGGCTTAATGTGTCAAAATGTAGTAGCAACCCACCATGAATAGCCTTTTGAGGTGTTGACCCAAATTACTGTCTAATGTTCTATAAATGGGGCTTCAATCCATTGACCTTCTGACTCAGCTCTTGGTGCTAAACATCAAGAGGGGTATTTTGATGCTAAGGGCTGCCATTCAATGTAAATCGCAACAAATTTTGAAATGGCTGAATTTTTCCTTATGATTGAAAATCGATTAATTCAATTTAAACACTAGTGATACTCTTGTATTCTGCTGGGAGCTATTTACCTTGTACATGAAACTGCAACTCTGTCATTCAGACATGGCAGCCAGGAGCAGCTGGCACTTTTGTTGTGTATTATGCCAGGAACCACAACTAGTGATTTGGAGACAGTACATTTGGACAAAAGGATCAGGGTTCATTATTCATTTTGTATCTGTTAGTTACGCAATGCCAAAACCAAATCTTTTATTTCACTATCCTATGAATAGTTTCCCTGATTGTTACACAACAGAAATATACGCAGGTATTATAAGTGTGTATGAAATGACAGCAGATGCCAGATTAATTTTTATTTATTCACATCTGAAGACCAAATGTTGCTAACAATCACTCTGAAGAAGTTAATGGCTGCTATCACAGAGGTGGAAAGCATCCAATTTGAATTTGGCTTTAAGTTCAATCGGGGGTGGCTACACAGATGAAAAACAAAAGTATCATTACACTATAATGAAACTACTTTCATAATCTATTTATGAATGTCATTGTGTGACATTGCTCTGTTCACAAAACTAGATTTCTGAAAGTTAGTCCCAATAACAATTAAACAGAGTGAGTAACTTTCTTGAGGGTGGAGAGTGGGGAAGGGAAGGGAAGACAAATATTTCTTAGCTTTTGTTGCAATGGGTATGCAGAAGATTTGACAGCTGGATTCTCAGTACTATTTGTATCAATCTGCCTCTGATATGATCCCATCTTGAAACTGAGATCAATTTAGCATGCAAACTTTGATTTACTGATGTCAAGTATGGCATATTTCTGGTCCAATCTATTTTTCCTTTACCAATGTAAACCATTAGAGTTAATAACAGACAGACAATCCATCCCCTAAAAGCAACTCTTTTTCTTTTGGTGGGAAAGAAATGTATCAAAACCTTCTTAGAAGATAATTTTATAAGTTAAAAGGCTGGGCTGTCTAGTATCACTTATTACATAATCTGTTTTGCTGGAGTGCAATGTTACCAAAATTCATACCTTGACTGGGAAATAGCACTTTCTATTACAATCAACTAGCAACATTTTTTCTGCAGAGTTTGCAAGTCTCTTAACTCGGAATGATTCCTCCCCTTAGACTGCTAGGTCAGTCGAGTCATGCTTAACCATCTTCATCTTACCAAGCTTACTCAGCAAACTAAAATACAGACCACAGGGAAGGCACACCCTACACCTACCGTTTCTACGCAGAAAAACGACAATGCTACTTCAGCAAGTAAATTTAAGTGATGCTAAACACCTTATTTCACCTTCCGGAATCTAACTCTTGCTGCTGACATTGCCCGTCCTAACAAAATGCACAATTACAGTGCCCTAACTCTGGCCAAAATAAACGTGCTAAGAATAAAAAGACACCCTATTGAGATTTGACTTATGCCAACGACTTCCTAACAAGTCCCCATCATGTTACAGAATAGGCCAACCTAATACGCAATGAAAAGTACTAAATATATTCAATGTTGTTGTACCAATGAATTGGCTGTTAAAGCATGATTTCACAAGCTATCTAGTTTATTTGTTCTACCTGAAAGAAAACTCCAATGTTCCAGATCATTTCTAGCTGAAACCTACTGCACCCTCCCCTTCGCGTTTCCCTCTTGTGCACTGGTGGGGGAGGGGTGGGAACTGGTTTATTTGCATTTCAAACTGGTATAACAGAAATAGTCTTCTTCTATAATTAAACATAGCAATAGACGCTAGAGAATCTATCAACCGCAAATCACTCTCAATAATTTTTGTAACCACTGCAGCACTGCTAAAAATATCTTAAAATGGTTTTAATAACAGTATTTTTCTAAATCACCATAATCCTGTTTCAAAAAAAAAGCTCAGTGCAAACCTATTTCCTGTATGTCATAGGATGATGTGTTTCGCCCCCCCCCCCTCCACTTTTATATGGTTGGATTAGGGAACAAAAAATACTCTCAGCATATCTAGACATGACCTTGCCTTTTTCATTAACAATTGGAATAAAATTACCACTGTGTTATTTGAATATATCGACGCAATCTAAATGATTTTGTAACCGAAATACAATTAGGAATTTAGAACAACTTGACATAAAGAGTTTCTTGACCATAACAGATGGATGCTTGTATGAAGAACACAAACATGGGACATTTTACTTTCTTCTTCTGAACTAGTATAGCATAAAATGATTTACACAAGGTTCCCACCAAACGAAAATGAGATCTTACTTCAGACACTGACAACGGTTTTTCAAAAACGAAACAAGTCACCAAGCAACAGTAAATTGGCAACTCCAGCACTCAACCTAAAAAGATGAGTCCCTTAATAAAATCTTTTATCTAAAACATTGAAGATTGAGTATATATTGGGCAATCTCCACCATTACCATTAGTCTTATATTGAACCAAATGATACGAACTGAAAAATACTGAAACCACAATCAACTTTACTCCTGAAATTGAATTTATTCTAATGTTTTTACAACACAAAAGATATTTTTTAAATAACATGACTTTATTGTAATCTCGGATTCGATTAATTGTGTTTAGGTCTTCTTGAATTTTAAAATATCCATTAACCAATCCAACAGATTTTTTGAACATTATAATACATAATATGGTGAAAGAAATTGCAGTCAAATTCCTAACATGTCCACGAATTCATAAATATTTCCCCGTGTGCTCATCCTAGAAAGTAATCCACGAGTATTCCAATATTTAAAAATATCCCCAAAAGGCTGAGCTTCAAAAGTTACGATCGATCTACCATTTCCATTCATGTATATTTAAAAATGCAAGGTTAAATATAAAATAAACGTAGAAACTATTCTTTCATTTTTGAAAACAGATTATCACTTCAAGCAATGTTTTGCAATTAGGTATTTACATTTCCTTTTAAGTCAAAAGAATACGAGATATGGTAAATCAAGCTTCGCTACACATCCTCTGACGGGTAGATACAAGTGCATGCTTCAAATGCCAAACGTGAGGCTTGATGCTTAGAATGAGTCCGCCATTTTACTCACGCTTAGCACCACACGCTACGTTCTGCACTCCTATATTATCATTTCCTTTTTGCATCAATACTTCATTTAAGAATAAAAAACATTCTCCTCATTTTTACATTAGAAACAACTTGCAAACGGAATAGCTTCCTTTCACCATTTCTTTCTGGTTTTACAATCAATTTCTTTTCAATTTGTATCCGTTCACTACACGATACACTTTGGAACGCTGCTTCCTGTCTAGTATATAAATAAACTTGCACGAAATTCAGCAACTGTACATGAAAATCAGAACCTCTCAGGTAAGCTGAAGCACATTTTGCAGAGGTACCTTTAAAATTGTATCAAGTTGTTTCCTTTAATTAAAATACGATATATGAATTGACCAAATTGAAATCTTTCTTGTGCTCGTATTTGTTCCTGTTGTACTAGGCCAAGCAGTATCTGATCGCAGATGAGCGCCAGTTTGGACCTTTGCTATCACTGAATGTGTTGTGTTCCCCTCCCCCATCTCTGTTTCCCACAGACAGCCCCGTCCTCCATTATAGCTCCCATGTGTCTAAAACATAGTCATGTCTTCATATCTTTCTCTCTCTTGGGGCTGCAGCTTGCAAAACCACCAATATTTACAGTATTATCATGAAACACTTGTAAACTTTACGTTTGAAAAAACATAAGGTCCAATAGCTTCAAAAACATATACAAGATTCCCACAACCACATTTAGCCAAGTCACGGGCAAGAACAAAAATCGAAAAGTGTTTGTTTCATTTCCCTTTTCAGTGAACGATGCTCCTCCACTCCTGAGCGATTAAAAGCTATTAGGTAGCATCAGAAAGCATACTTGAGAAGATCGACCCAAGATCCCAGCAATGTCACACAGTAATAGAAATACAGTAAGACAATCATGACCCCTTTTACGGAATGAACGGTGTGAACTTAAGCAGCAGCTTGTGTGTGTGAGTGCGATCTCACTCACAGCTGCAGCAAGAAGCCGGCACTTTCTCTGGTTTCAGTTTACCCTGACGGGCCTCGAAGCTAGGCCCACATAATAATACACTCCACAGCGTTTATCGCACACGGCACGATCTACACTTACCGTTTAAAATGCTCGATAATCTTATCTTCGCGCACATTTTCCGGCAAATTCCCCACCCAGAGATGCCTGGTTTCTCGTACCATCCTTAGCGAGTCATAAGGCTCCTTTTCTGTGCGAGTGAAAGTCCGGTTTTGCGTTGGCGATGGTTCCTGCCAGCTCGGCCCGGGTTAATCCTTGAGGTAAAATCCCACCATTCGGCTAACGCACACACACACTCTTTCTCGCTCGCGCCGCCCGACCTGACGCGGTTTTTTTTCCTCGAGACGCTAACAGTTCGTCCCTAGACCCGAAATTGAACCACATTGCGCAAGCGCGGGATCCGACGCCACGGGCGCGCAAGCGCCACGAAACCCCGGGTCGCCTCAGCTCGGCGTGGTAGCACGCAGGCGCCAAGGAAATCCTTGCCCTTTCTCCACCCCTCCCCTCTCCCGGCATCCCAGCCAGAAGAACGAACGCCAAAAGCGCCTGCGTGACACCCGATGAACATTTCCACGCCCCGGGCGAATCGTGCAATCTACGCATGCGCGGAAAATGCGGCACCGTTCTCTGCCCGAAGGGTATAGACCGCAGCAGAAACTAGGGAGGGGGGAAGACGTGCGCATGTGCAGAAAGTGACTGGGGTGTGTTTTCTGCGCAACCGCATAGACTTGGTATTTAGCTTACTCCAGTGACTGGAAGGAAAGTTCTCGAAAAGCTGCTGTCGGTGCAGGAGCACGATGAATAAAGAGGAACCTGAGCAAGCGCTATTCCAGGAATTTCCACTATTTCATTTAAAGAATAGATCTGTTTAACCTGTGTATAAGTGCCTCCTTCGACTAATACTAAATTGGATATTATGAACGATTTGGGAAGATTTTTAGATGGCTTGAACGCCGAAATGACCGATATGAGGAAATACAACTGAAAAAACTTGTACCATTAACTTCCTTCTTATCAGAAAGCTGCTGTGTTCGTTCAGAATGGGGTTTTCTTACAGGAATATCGTCATTCCACCATTCTCAGCCCTCTTTGTCCCTGTCTTTGTTCCCCTCCCCCTCCTTGTCCATTTGGGCGCCATTTTAAGGTGATGGAAAGTTCTGGAGAGTCCGCCATTTTGTGGCGAGCAGTGTTCTGCCTTAACAGGGAGTGCTGCGCATAAACAGTGCTGGAATACCAGGGATGTAGTCTACTTTGTGGCTTAAAAATAGTGGAATAACAAGCAATTAGCACCCCATGCGATCTAAAAATCTGGTCTTTTGGAAGATGCTATTTCGTTTAATAATAGCGTTAAATAAAACTGGCTTTACGTGCTACCTATACAGATCAACTGATACAAGTTCGCTTAAAATAATAGGATATGTTAAATTTATATCAGATTGGAGAGAAGGAAACAATTCTCTGGGGAAAGAGCAACAGTTTGGTTAGTGATGCCACTGTACAGTAAGTGTTTCAGAAAGGATATGAATAACTTTTTTATTAATTTTTGCATTTAAAGTTTCTACGTCACCTCTCAAACATACATCTGCAGTCATTAGTATCAACATAGCCTGGATCACATTTCTCTCGTTCTAATTGTAAATTTAAAGCTTTAGTACACAAAGAATACCAGAAAATTGTGTAAAAATCTAATGTTGGCATAGCTCTCTTTCTGGTGAGCAATTTTGTTCTTGGATAGGGGCCATATTTTTCTTAAGTGTTGACTGAAACTGCAAATTATGATTCAATCCAGTTGCTATGTCAGACTAAGATGGTGAATGTGATGCAATAACCAAATTCTGGTGATTGCAAAAGGTCTGGAATTTCAGCAGAACAAAACTTGTAAGGTTTTATTTTACGTATAAAATGTATTTGGTGTCCTGCAAATTAGCATATCACAAAAAAACTTAATGTATTGTTTATCAAAATTTTTAGTTTTATCTGTTAAGGGTTTATAAATAGAGGATTAAACCCTTTCAAAGGATGTGACTCCTAGGACCAACACCCTTGGTGCAGGATACCCATATTGAAAAGATAGATTAAAAAGCTGATGATACTATAGCTTGGCTTTTAAATGTCTGTAATTGTTTTGAGTAATGAAAATAGCGCACTCGTGATGTGGATATATTTCCCAAGCGTGCTCTTTGTTACTTGGTATCCAACCAATGTATTTATTCGGCGATTTTAAAAATGTAATGGTTGCACTAGTAACTAGACTAATTTTGCATCCTGGTTAGTGCAGAAGCCTGCACTACTCTTGCACGTCAATTTTTTTTAACTTTATTAATGGCCAATAAATTATCCTTGTACTGTGAGTGTGGAATTTGGTCTAACAGTTGATCAATAGTGTATTTTGTGGCCATGATATTGGACATTTTTTTCAAAAAGAACATTACAGATAACACTAGGTTGATGGGATTCTGTTTGAAACTTATGCTTCTCAGGAATATCTGCAGTAGGGCTGTCTGAAGGTGGAAAGAGGAAAAGTTTCATGTGGTAATGCAAATATTTTGGGAGTTGAACTGTTTTTCATTAAACTGTTTGGTGATGCCGTATAAAGCCTCCCTCTGAAATAAATAGTGATATGATATTGAATGACCATTGAGAAATTTTCTGTAAGGCAATCCCTTTGCTTTAAGGCATTTTTTTGTACGTTAAACAGACATAGCCTTGAGTGTTTGTTCCATAGGTCAGTGTAATTTTAAACAGTATTGTCTTGTTTAGCCAACACTTCTGGTGAACCTTTTTGGTGTTAATTATTATTTGTATGTGTTCCATTTACTCTTCTGGAGAGTGTTATGTTGGAATAACTTTTAAAACCACCAAACCAAGCGAAAGTTGAGATCTTTCAAAGAGTGGTGCAGATAGGGTGTAAGTATAGACTCTTGGGATGTACTTTTGAGATTGTCATTCACATATGTTCTGCAGTTTAGCTTCATTATCTACTTGGGTGTATAGTGGGAAATGTTTTGCAACAGATCCAGTGTTTCCCAGCAACATGTGTTATGGAAACTGTACTTCACAAACAAAAAGTTGATGCTTTACTACAGTTGTGTGTAAATGTAAATATTTAGTTACTATGCAAATACTTGCATTATGTTTTGCATATAATATCTAGTGTTCTGAGTATCCTACTGAATTATTCTTGCCTCGTTTTCCAACTCCCTTCATTGTTGTGACCCAGAATCAGTGTCACTTTACATTCTGAAATCATGCTGTTCTTTCCAGGTTGCATAGGACAATTGAAGTTATTGTCATAACGTTTTTACAAAGTGGACCAATGTGCATTGTTCTTCAGATAAGGACATATCCAGTTTTGAAATTCTCATTTCTGATGTAGCATCATGCTGATTCAGTAATCTCTGGTTTTTAACTAAATGTCAACAGATTTTTGAAAATGCCAACTGAGAGCAGAGGAGGAAGAAAATACTGGCAAGGCTGACTCCCAAATCTCAAATGACAAGAAATGTTACGTTCTTTCTTAGTTTCTGACACGAGAAGCTTGCGGAGAGTTCAATTTGAACAATGTGCTTGATGTTGTGACTAGATACAAGAGATGTTGAAGTAAGACTGAGACCATTAACTGTCCTAGTATCTTTGCAGCTGGATAACTTGGCTTGATGGATTAAAGATTGTGTGATATAAACTCATTATTTATCAGTGCTACAAAAAAATGTTGTGGCAGTCTTGTGCACTGCATCATGTCTAATGCACTTGACTTACCAGAAGTAATATGTAATACAGCTGTGCTGAGGCTCAAACTGGGTTGCATCCTTTGCATTTGCTTGGTTGTCATTTCCTCTGGTATTCTGACTTTGAGTTTCCAGTCTGTTACTTGCACAGGGTTTTGTTTTATCAAAATGGAATGTAAAGCTTAATTTGTAAATTCCTTAGGCTGGGAGTAGTCAGATAACCCCTGATTAACTAAATTTTTCATTCCTCCGATGCACATGAATAAGATGACAAAGTTGAGCATTATTTCACAAATTTTGATTTGCACCACCACCCACGGAGGTGTGGAACTATTAGTAATAAATTGCTAAATAGTTTGGAAATAAACATCTCAACATTAAAATACTTCTCCAGGTTCATGTATCATTTACTTTTTCTGTCCTGAAAGTTTTTTGTGGTGTTATATAAGCTCTGACATTTTTCCAGTCCTTCCCAAACTGACCATATTTTGCATGTCAGTATGTTAAGTCCTAGAGTGCTTCATGGATCAACTTGATCTTGACATCGATGTGTATTTACTTTACACAAGGGGTGGTGAGAAAGCAAACAGTTACAAATGCCATTTATTTCCATAATTAAAGGATAGTGAAGCTAATTTTTTTTAAAAGCTCCACTGCAATCCTGCCTTTCAGAATTCTGAACATCTGTTTTGATTATTCCACTTGAACAAAGTGCCAAAGTTCTTTCAAAAGTGAGTGCACTGATAATTTATACGTCTGAATGTTGTTGCTTTTAACTTAAATCTGCACCTACGTAAGTTTTCCTGACTTGAAATGAAAAAGGGCAAAAGAAAACCTAGCCTTAAAATCATAATTTGTAGTAACATGCAATGTCCTCAGAAGCGTGGACACTATTTGTAGCCATCTGTGCATTGGAGCATTTGTTTATGTGATTCCTGTCATGATAAATCTTGGTATCTTTATTTAGTATTTCCATCAGGCTCTTTGAAATATGGAAGATAACTCTGTAAGAAGAGAAGAAAATGTTTATGTAATGCCTTTTCATACAGTAGACATCTCAAAATACTTTTGAAGTGTAATCATTGTTTGTAGGAAGCTCAGCCAGTTTCCATGCAACAAGCTTCCACAAGCAACAGTGTGATTAATAGCAAACAATTTTGTAATGTTCAGTGAGGGATAAATAGTGCTCAAGGCTAATGCTCTGCTCTTCGAAATAGTGCCTTGGGATGTTTTTTGTCGACCTGTGAGGGTTTCTGTCTAATATCTTGTTCAGAAGATAGCACTGCTGACAATGTAGCACAGCACTCACCAGTCAGCTATTTTGTACACACATACTGGAGTGGAACTTGAACCCAAAACCTTTTGACTTGGAAGAAAGTGCAATCAACTGTGCTCTAGTTGACAATGCTAAGAGATTTCTTTTATGTAAGATTCTATATGTTTTAACATGAAGAATAATAAAAAGTAAATTTTGTATGACTGTAACTAACTTTTCTGGGAATCTTTGGAAATTTACAAATGCACGTATATAGAAATTAGCAATGTCATTTTGACTGTACTTTCCTTTTTTTTTAAAGAACTTGCACATAATTGTAAAAAGTTAAGTAAAAATGCTCAATAACATTAAGAATTTGAGCACAAGTATTTCTAATGTATGGTAGCTAATTTATGGTGTGGTTGTCATCCAGTAGTGCATTTTGGAATCTTCACTGTAGTCTACGTGGAATGCAACTGAGGGGTACAAATGTTCAAATGTCTTGGACTGACCACATGTCTTGACCACATCTATGCTAAGTTGACTGTTTGAATAGCAGTTTGAAGTACAGTTAACCTTGAAACAATTGAGCTGGGGAGGGAAAATGTTTTGATACATTAGGTTCGTGTAAAGAATGGTCATGTGAAATTTACTTGAGGATCCATTGTTTCTGGTCCGATATTCCCAGCCACCTGAGGTGCAAAGTAAAAACCCTAGGTATGGAAGAATGGGAATTGCGTGGGGAAGTTTTGGGTATTTCAAAACAGGCCAAAATGCATTGATGTAAAGTTGGCAGGTTTTTGAGATTTTTCCATCTGTTAGATAATGGTATTTCCAACAGGAACTGATATTCTATCTGTGCTACAAATATATTGAATGTAGTACTGACCTAGGTGACCATTTTCATTTGTCTGGCACTGAAGCTTCAGCTGAATGGAATTTGCAAAGATGTGACCAATTTGCAATTGGTTTCAGACTGTTGAGTAAAATTTTCATTATTGTGCGTTAATTTCTATTTAAAGTAGATATTTACTACAGAAGGAATCCTGTTCTTTATATTACATATGATTGTGTTTTGTTGGATTTTTCATTGTATGCGGTGTTCATCTTGTTTTTAAAAAATGCTTTGATACTTGCTTTCTACCAGTTTACTTGCTATTCAGACCTCCTTGAGGTGGGCCCTGACTGGTCTCGCTCTGGCGCTCGCTCTCTTGGCTGCAGACACAGACTTGATGGAGCAAAGTTGTCAACAGTGGCAAGCCATTCACAGTTTTGTTGCTAGCATCAAAGTTTTCTTTCTAACACCATCTTTGCTTCAAAAAAAAATTGCACCCTGGGTATATCTACACCAAATGGAGTGCAGTGGCTCAAGACTGCACACCACTACCTTCTGATTAACATGAGCAATAAATAGTGGCCCAGTGAGGCAATGCTCCAGAATTTGTAACAAGTCATGCTGACTTTATTTTCCCCCTCCAATCCAAGGAGCACTGAAGCTGATTGTAGCAAATTAAACAACTAACTCAACTAAATTTTGATAATTTATTTTGCCACTTTATTATAGTTTTCTTTAAGAAGAATAAAAAAAATTGATCACGCTTGTATATTTTGATACACACGCACAATTGTACAATACGAAGCAGTTACTAAACTTCATTGACTGCTCATAACCTTTTACTACAGTTAAGAATAGTACAAATTATAACTTAGGACCTGAATGCTATATACTAAAACTTATTTTGTATAGTGAGAAGGCCATATGAATATAAATCAAAAGACTTTAAATTTTGGTGTGGATAATACATAGGTAAACAAGTAAGAAAGAAAATGTTGAACGTAGCTTATGTACATAATAAAGTGAAAACAGGCCCCAGAAATTAATGGTCATTTTCCTGCCTATTGCCCTCTGCTCATGTTCCAGTTCTCCAAGTGTGGAAAAATATTTGCAAGGTACTAAATGGCCTCACCCAGTATGATCACCAGCAACTATAAATGTGAAGTAGCTGGAAGCAAGGATTGCTGGAGAGCATTCAGGACTAGTGACTAATTGTACTTCTTTTTGTCCCAGGTAAAATATACTATCACCACTTCATTCCTAACTAAATTAGAGTCAGAAAGCTGTACAGCACGGAATCATATCCTTCAGTCCAACTTATCTGTGCCAACTAGACATCTTTTACAAACTTAGTCCCATTTGGCCCATGTCCCTCTTAGTTGTTCCTATTCATATACTCATTCAGATGCCTTTTTAAAATATTGTAATTGTACCAGCCTCCTCCACATCTTCTGGCAGCTCACTCCATACGTGCACCACCCTCTGCAATGAAAAAGGCCCTTAGCTCCTTTTTTTTTTTCAATCTTTCCCCTCTCTCCTTAAAGCTGTTCCTTCTAGTTTGGGACTCCCCACTCCAGGGAAAAGACCATGCCTATTTCATGCATGCCTGTCGTGATTTTATTAACCTCTATAAAGGTCACCCTGAGACTCTTGATGTTCCGTGGAAAATAGACCCAGCCTATTCAGTGTCTCCCTATAGTTCAAATCCTCCAACCCTGGCAACATCCTCAAATATTTTCTGAACCCCTTCTAGTTCCACAACATGCTTCCTATAGCAGGGAGACCAGAATTGCATATAATACTCCCAAAAGTGGCCTAACCAATCTCCTGTGCAGCCACAACATGACCTCCCTGAGTACTGAGTAATAAAGAGAAGCACGCCAAATGCTGTCTTCACTACTGTACCTACCTACAATCCCCACTTTCAAGGAACTATGAACTTGCACTCCAAGGTCTCTTTGTTCAGCAAAACTTCCCAAGGACCTTACCATGACGTGTACAAGTCCTGTCCTGATTTACTTTTCCAAAATGCAGCACCTCACAGCTAAATTAAACTCAATCTGGCACTCCTCATCCCATTGGCCCATCTGATCAAGATCCTGTTGTACTCAGAGGTAACCCTCAATGTCCACTACACTGCCAATTTTAATGTCATCTGCAAGCCTATTAACCATACCTCCAGTGTTCACATCCAAATCCTTTCTATAAATGACAAAAAGCAGTGAAGTCAGCACCAATCCTTGTGGAACAAGGTTGGTCACAGGCCTCTAGTCTGAAAAGCAACCCTCTACCACCACCATCTGTCTTCTACTTTTGAGCCAGTTCTGTGTCCAAATGGCTAGTTCTCCCTATATTGTGTGATCTAACCTTGCTAACCAGTCTACCATAAGGAGCCTTGTTGAACACTTTACTGAAGTCCCAATAGGTCACATCCATTGCTCTGCCCTCGTTATTTCTCTTCAGTACTTAAAAACTCAATCAAGTTAATGAGGCACTATTTCCCTTGAACAAAGCCATGTTGACTAATCAGTCCTTGCCTTGTAAATACTGTCCCTCAGAATTCTCTCCAACAACTTGACCACCACCAATGTCAGACTCACTGGTCTACATTTCTCTGGCTTTTCCTTACCACCTTTTAAATAGTGGCACAACGTTAGCCAACCTCTAGTCATCTGGCACTTCGACTGTGGCTACCGGTGATACAAATAGTTGAGACCTCTTGTTTCACTTTTGCATGTTATTAGTCAGCACCTCGCGCTAACTTGTAGGCAGGTAAAGTCTGAGACGTCAATAGTGAAAAAGGCTGATTATCAATCAAACCATCACAATCTCAGATAATGTCTGCTTCACAGTTGATCTAGTTGATCCTGACCTTAGATTCGGGTGGATGCCCTAGCTATCTACAATTTAACATCAGGTTGGGATAGGAAAGCCCATTGTTCAATTTTAACTGCTTGCTTTCTCGGCTGGGATCTAAAAATACTCACTTTGTATTTCAATTGTATCATTTTAGTTGTGTAATATAACTTTCCCTAGTTATGGGGAACATAAAATCAGCCAATCCAATTGCTCCTAATTTTTATATAGAGTCAAGCTAGACAATACATGTTTAGATGTTGGATAGGGAGACTGAGATTTGAATATAGTGTTAAATTAATTTTGTGAGCTAAGGGGCAAACGTTTGTGATGTTTAACATTTGAACAGTGAAAAATATGAACAATTGTTCAAGTCCAGGTGTAATGTCAACATTTCAATACCATAAACCATTTCTATGTATACTGTTTGAGTTCATAGTAAATCAGGCTGATTTAGGATAGTTGTAGACTTGATTTACTAGTCTGAGTTAACTGAATTAAAGTGTAGTGATGCTAATTCTCCTTTCTGTGCTTGGAACAACTCTCGCTTACTACAAATGCTGCACCAAAACCCATTTTAAAAACAATGAAGTAGCCCAAACAATTGACAGATCCACATTTGCAACAAAAAAAAAGACCGAAAGTAAATCCTGGACGAGGCATGGTAGAATTTTCTTCTTATACTCGAGTCGTATCAAACGTTAACATAGCCGATCCAAATTAACAACTATGGGGGAGGGGGAATGACAAAAGGACAATCGCAACAGTCTCTCCATGGCAGCAATTTATTCGGTTTGAAATGTGTATATAGGCTGTATAGGGGAGGGGAAACATGGAGGACTACCCATTACTTCAAAACGATAAACACGATATTTATTTTAAATAAAACGCAGAATAAAAAAACTTGCAATTGTCCAGGAAAATAATTTCCTGGCGTAGGGCCACTTAGCCTACAAGCACAACCAGTGAGGCGAATAGGTGCAGCTTCTTGTAACTCCATCTGTGAATGAAATAAGTTATATGCAACAAAGTAAAAATTAAAGTAGACCAGAAAATCATTGCTTTCTTTCATTCAAACAGAAATCCTGGTAGTGTCTGCAAAAACAAACTTAACAGTAAGCCTTGATGCAACCCTTAGCTTTCTGGAAATAATGAATGCTGTTATAATGGTTAAAATTTATTAAGTTCTATCAAACGTTGAAGGGATCATTTAAACCTTAAAACATTCATAATTCATTTTGAAGCTTTGGTAGTTGTTTCATTTGCAGAAGACCTCTAATAATGGAGCAGAAGTTGTTTCGTGCTCCTTTGCTCATAATGCAAATTCAGAAATACTACTGACAGGAAAGTGGGGGGAGAATAAAACTTCTATAATCAAGCTTTTGCAATTCATTCTGTCAATTTTTTAGACAATTCTTAACTGGACAGATGTTAATAGTCTTTCCTGAAGGTTCAAGCACAGTTGTCAGTCATATACAGTGTTATGTTGAAATAAATCTTTGTACAACAGTAAGCAAATATTTGTGCTAGAATTCCATAAAAGAAAATAGTATTCATGAAAATAACTGGAATAGTTAAGATAAGAGCTTGAAGAATATTAGCATCATTAGATCAGTCTAAAATGTTTTAATTACTAGCATTTGGAACTTTGAATGTGAGTTAACTGTCGACTGCATTATATTATAATGTATTATATTATAAATCCATACTTATAATATGCAGGAAGTAAATCAATTGTACTGTGGTGGTCCTTTGCAGTGCATGTATTTATTATAATTGTATTTTATTAACACAAGCGTAGATTAGTGGTAAAACAGCACAATGTCACAACACAATGTAGTTATATGTATTGTGGTATCATTACAAGACAGAGGAGTATGTTTAGCTGGTGTCAGGACGGCCCTTTAGTTTTCTCAGTCGCTGCCTTTTCTTCCAAGGTGACCAATGCCTCCACAATCCTCTATACCCTTGAAAACCAACACCAAAGATCAACATTTAAAGCAGATTTAAATAGATTATCCTTTTTGTTAGAGCAAGGTGAGATGGTGTCATTTAAACTATCAATAGGAGCAGAATCACAGGCTGGTCTATTGTTTCTCTTGCTGTGGAAGAACCTTTATTTCCTTTATTAAAAAATGTTGAAGCATAAGCAGTTTACAGAATTATGTTTCAAAGAAGAGTATGGGAATTGGGAACAGTTCTTCAATTTGTGAAAAGAACAACTCCAGAAGTAGCATAATAGATAGTTAGAAATACTAAATTGAATCCTTTTGACAATGGTGATTTGGTACAGTTAAGAACACTTCATCTTGAGATAGTCATGTCGGCACCAGTTGTCTTCAGTACCTTATCAAGTGATCATTCTTCATATGCAAGCCAAGATGTTGAATGTAGTAGGCTAGATCTTACAAGAATTTATATGTATGACTATTTTCAATAGAAATCGCTATGTATAGTTCAGGAGTGGAAGTCCTTGTTAATTAATTTAGCTATTTACCCTAGTTCAAGGGCTTTGATCACAATTATAAAGCTGATACCAGTTGAGATCATTACATAGTTGGAGCCAAACCTAAAATTTCAGGTTTGCATTGCTTAAGATGAATGGGCCTTGAGCAAATTTTAAAAATAAAATAAACCTTTCAGAAGGATCATTCATAGATGCTGCTGTTGAATATAACTGAAAATCGTCAACTGTACCAGGATAAATTTGATTGAAGTTATTCAGCAGTTCACAAAAATGAAATAATCTCTGTTAATATTCAAGAGTCTTCAGGTGGTAGAGCTGGTACTTTGCATGTGGCAAGTCTTGCAAAGTATGTGCTTATTCAGTGGGAAGCACCCTTCTTCAGTTGCATCAGGAGATAAAAGAAGTCCACATTTCTGTAATACAAGACACATAAGCTGAATTGTGTTTCAGGATTTCCACTTGAGATACCAACCTTGGCAACCAGCCTCAATTGACATCACAAAACTAGAGGTTATTGTAATGCGTCTGGTTTTGACTTTAAACAACCTCTGTGAGACAAGCTTGAGTAGTTTCAAATCTAGTCCCTAGAGGAGACTACACTTTTTTTGAACACATAGTTCAAAATTGTCCCTAATTCAGCATTTAGTTTCCCAATCATTGTTGGGGCAGATTAGGAAATGGTTTATTCAATATATGACTGCGATAAATGATGTGGAAATGCTTAATCCTAGCATTAGGTATCATAAGTGAGAAACATTTCATCCCTCATTGAATACCGTTCCAATCCACAAGGAAATGTACCAGTTATAAAACTACCCCTTCGTGAGTGCTCCAATCTATTCAATATTCAGCAAAACTCTGATAGTGTCATTCCTCATTTTGCTATGAAGCTTGATGCTAATGTTAGGTTGTTAATTTCATTAACAATTAAAAGAAACATCACTTATCATGTAATAGTTCACACAGTTCTGCAGGGAACACCTCATCTGTTACAATTCATGAACACTTCACAGGTTGTGTCCTCTGGATAGCAGTTTGCTGTTAGTTGTGCAGTATTCCAGACTTCACCTGCATTTGTTAATGTAATAGCATTACATTTAGAATAGCAGATTTAAAGTGTACTGACATCACTCTGCATTAATGTCAAAGCCCAGTAAAAACAAAAAACAATTTGTATTCAATTCACTTATTTTGTGCAATCTACAATTTTAGCTACAAGTCTAGATGAGGTAATTTAGAAGCAAGCCATTTGCAATAAGAACCTGGATTAAGCAATTGGTCCTCAAAATGCATCATAGTACTTTATCAACAGCAGAGTATTTAACATATCTGAAATTATTCTGCACAGATCTTTCTCCATACTCAAGGCACGTGCCTATCATTGGCTGGCAAGAAACTTGTGGCCAAGATGGCGGCTTCTAGTATTAAAATTAGGTTTATAAGCAATATGCTTACAAAACAAAGATTTTCAGGATCTACTCTGGTGGTTTTTCTAGAGAAGGAAACAGTTTCTGTCACTCTGTACTTCCAACCAACAGAACCACCTGTCAGTGAGGGAGTACATGTCATACTTCGGAAAAGATTGTGGTAATGCACTTACTTATATCCTGTTAGTGATGTCTGTCCATTAAGCAAGGGCCGAAATATGTCAGTTATTTAGTGAGCACAACAATTCTTTGAGACAATGGTAAAGGAGTATGCTTTCAGGTCAAAAACACCACACCTGGTAAAGCCATAAATATTTATAACAGGCCTTTGGTTAGTCATGTCTCTGCCAGCTAATCTTGCTGGTAACAGGTGAGATAAAGCCCTGCAAATTAATCTGCTTCAGACATTTTTTCACTTTTTTTCTTTAAAAGCTGAAATGATCTCTAACCATTTCTTGTGAGAGCAATGTGCTTTCTTTAGTTTACCGTGCAATATATTTTTCACAACCTCTGTCATAACCATCCTTAGTAGCAAACTTTAAATTGATGATCCCTTGTTATGGACTTCAAGCACTAGCTGAGCTTTTACTCTATAAAAATTCATTTCTTTTCAAAAAAAAGTTAACTCTCCTGTTTGTCTTGTCTGTTCCATGTAAATAAACCCAATATATCAAGCATCTCCCTATAATTGTAACAAAGACAGAAATTGCTGCAGAAACTTATGCTGCTAGACCTGAAGTTCTCCAGCAATTTTTGTTTCAGGTTTCCAGTAGCTACAGTTTTTTGTTTCATCCTTATCATAATAGTTTGTTATCCGTTCCACAAATACTGTTGAATTTATGTTGTACACCTCACCACAAACACAGGAATAAGGAACCAGTACAGGCCACTTAGCCCCTCAAGCCTGCCCTGCCATTCAATAATATCATGACAGATCCGATTTTAATTAAATGTCCTTTTATAGAATGGAACATATGAAACTGCAGAAACCAACATTTCATACATTTATCAATATTTCTTCATACTTGCACTCTTTCCATTTATAAAATCAAAACTGGAATCATTGTGAACTAGGGAACTGATACTTGGGACAAAAGGAAGATGGTTGTGGCTGATGAAGGTCAATCAACTCAGTTCTTGGATGTCTCAAGGATTCCTCAGGATGGGGCCCTAGGCCCAAACATCTTCAGCTGCTTCATCAATGACCATCCCTACACAAGACCATAAGAAATAAGAACAGGAGTAGGCTGTTCAGCTCCTTGAGCCTGCGCCACAATGCAATAGGATCATGCCTATTGACCTTTGATTCCCTTACTGATCAAGTATCTATCTATCTCTGCCTTAAATATACTCAAGGACTGTACCTCCACAGCTTTCAATGGCAAAAATTCAACCCTCAGAAGAAAATCCTCATCTCAGTCTTAAATTGGCACCTATTTATTCTGAGACTATGCTTTCTGGTCCTATGCTGTTGGAGGAGGGGAAACATCCTCTCAGCATTTACCTTGTCAAGACCCTTAACAATCCCATGTGTTCCAGTGAGATCATTTCTCATTCTTCTAAATTACAGCGGGCAAAGTCCCAACCTGTTTAACCTTTGCTCATAAGGCAATCCCTCCAACTCATAGAAGAGAATGGGTATGTTCAATGATGATTGCACAAAATTCAGCACCGTTTGTGAATCCTCTCCTATTGAAGCAGTCCCTGTTCAAATAGAGTATGACACGGATAGCTTCCAGGTTTGGGTTAACAAGTGGTAAGTGATGTTAATTATACACACAAGTGACAGGCAATGAGCAACTCCAACAAGAGATAATCTAACCTTTGCCTCTTGACATTCATTGGCTTAACCAATGCTGAATCCTCCACCGTCAACATCTCGAGGGTTACCAATGACCAAAAACTGAAAAGGACTAGACACATACATAACGTGTCTGTAAGAGCAGCTCAGAACCTAGGAATCTTGCAGCAAGTGACTCCTCTCCTAACTCCCCAAAGTCCATTTACAGAAATAAAGTTAACACAATGTTCCAGAATTTCTTGTCAAAATAAAGTTAGTATTGGTCATGTGATAGGTTTCTACAACAATCCAATTTACTTCACTAATGCTCTTTGGGAAATGAAATCTACTAGTCTTTCCTGGTCTGGCCGACATGACCTCCAGATTCGGGGCAACATGGTTAACTCTTAGCTGCCCTGAATTTGCCTAACAAGCCGTTCAATTGTACTTTAAAAGTACATGGGAGTAGGCAATAAATAATAGCTTTGCCACATCCTGTAATTGAATTTTGAAGAAACTGAGGTTGACGGAACACAGTTGTTGAGGCAGAAATGAAACAGCAACAACGGACAAAGTGCAGATGCTGTGCTGCTCAGATTGGGCTTTGTAAAAACAGCATTTTACCATCTGCCTTTCCAATTAGCTGCATTGAACATATTTAAAATGCTGTATTTGCACAGTAGATGTAAACTAGATTTGCCACAAAGTTGTGTCATCATAAGCAATAAGTACCTTATTAACAACATGATGGTTAATTACTGCCAATCAACCTCTGGCATTGAATCACTGAAGTCTAACAGTCTAATTCCTTTAAATGTAATGGATGAAATTTTTTTAAATGTCAAGTATTTTAAACGTTTACCTTTTCTCTTTAATCTTTCTCCCTCTATTTTTCTGTTGAAGACTAATGTTAAATGAAGCATTCTAATCTTCACTTATTTCTGTCCTTTGTCTGTTTACTTCTTAGTCCTTCTGTCTGGTTATTTCAAGGGATGCACAGTTTGTGGACCTGACTCCCTTGTATCATTATCAGCTTGTACTTCTCATCACTCATGAGATAAAAACAATAAAAATCTAAATAAGCACAAACAAATCTTTCAGTGTTTTTAAATGCACTACAGTGACTCTTGTGGTGCAGTGTCCACAGTTTGAGCCAGGAGGCCTGGGTTCAAGTCCTACCTGTTCCAGGGGTATGTCATAACACGTTTGGACAGATTGATTAAAAATATCCATACCTTGTAATTAAAAGAAAATACCCTTTTAGGGAGCTCCTGCAATGCGGAGATAGTGTCCCTCCTTCTGAGACAGGAGGCATGGGTTCAAGTCCTACTTGCTCCAGAGGGGTGTCATAACATTTCTAAACAGGTTTATATTGAAAATATCTCCAGTAAAGTTAGTCTAAAGTTTTTGAGAGGATTTGTGGATGAGGTTGTAAATTTGCTCGTCGAGCCTGTGTGTTTGGTCGCAGACATTTTATCACCCTGCTAGGTAACATCGTCAGTGCACGTCCAGTGAAGCGGTCATGTTCTATCCTGCTTGTCATCTATATGCCTCTGTTTGCTGGGTGCTTGGCATTACTTCCCGTTCTGTTTTTCAGTGGTTTGTATATTGGATCCAGTTCACTGTGTTTGTTGATGGAGTTCTAGTTGGAATGCCAGGCCTCCATGAATTCCCTGGCAGGTCTCTGTTTGGCTCGTGCTATTATGGATATGTTGTCCCAGACGAATTTGTGTCCTTCTTTGTCCGTGTGTATTGAGATCAGTGAGAATTAGTCGTGTCTCTTGGTGGCTAGTTGGTGTTCGACTACTCAGACTCCTAGGTATCAGGATAGTCTACAAACCAACAACCACCCTGCAACAGCTACTGACTAACGTAATGGATCCTATACCCACAACCAATAAAACTAATGTAATATACAAAATACCTTGCGAGGACTGTGAAAAACATTACATAGGCCAAACTGGAAGAAAACTGACATTAAGGATACACAAATACCAACTTTTACTATACAAACCCCTGAAAACCAGAACCAGAAGTAATGCCAAGCACTCCAGCAAGCTGAGGCATATAAGTAACAAGCAAGACAGAACACCAACGCTTCACCAACTCATCCCTCAAACCCCCTACCCACAATAATAACCAAAACAGAATCCCCCTCGTTCTCACGTGCCACCCCACCAACCTCCAAATCCAACGCATCATCCTCCGACATTTCTGCCATCTGCAATCTGACCCCACTACCAAAGACGTTTTTCCGTCCCCACCCTTATCTGCTTTCCGGAGGGGCCACTCTCTCCGTGACTCCCTTGTCTGCTCTACATTCCCCTCCAGCCCCACCACACCCGGCACTTGTCCCTGCAACCGAAGCAAGTGCTACACCTGCCCCTACAGCTCCCCCCTCACCCCCATCCCAGGCCCTAAAAAGACCTTCCACATCAAACAGATGTTCACTTGCACATCTGCCAATGTGGTAAACTGTATCTGCTGTTCCCGTTGTGGCCTCCTCTACATCGGGGAAACCAAGCGGAAGCTTGGGGACCGCTTTGCTGAACACCTACGCTCAGTTCGCAACAAACAACTACACGTCCCAGTCGCGAACCATTTCAACTCCCCCACCCACTCCTCGGACGACATGGCCATCCTGGGCCTCCTGCATTGCCACAATGACGCCACCCGAAAGCTGCAGGAACAGCATCTCATATTTCGCTTGGGAACCCTGCAGCCCAAGGGTATCACTGTTGACTTCACAAGCTTCAAAATCTCCCCTCCCCCGACCGTATCCCAAAACCAGCCCAGCTAGTCCCCGCCTCCCTAACTATTCCTCCCACCTCAAGCCCCATCCTCATCTCCTACCCACTAATCCCGTCCCACCTCCTTGACCTGTCCATCCTCCCTGGACCAACCTATCCCCTCCCTAAGTCCCCACCTACATTCACCTTAACGGGCTCTAACCCCGCCTCTTTGACCTGTCTGTCTCCTCTCACCCTATCTTCTCCTTTATCCATCTTCTATCCGCCTCCCCCCTCTCCCTATTTATTTCAAAATCCCCTTCCCCTCCCCCATTTCCGAAGAAGGGTCTCGACCCGAAACGTCAGCTTTCCTGCTCCTCTGATGCTGCTTGGCCTGCTGTGTTCATCCAGCTGTACACCGTGTTATCTCAGATTCTCCAGCATCGACAGTTCCTACTATCTCTCTAAAATTAGGGTCATTAGGTGGATGGACTGGTTGAATGGAACTCACTGCCATAGCTGGGGAGATTTGTGAAAAGAACCATATTGCCATACACATACCTTTACAACAACTTGGTTATGGTTATTCTGGTTTTCCTGTAGTCATCGAATAAAACAGCATGGAAACAGGGCCTTTGGCCTAAACTGGTCCATGCTGACCATAGTGCCCTTCAGGTAGTTCCAACTGCCCGCATTTAGTCCATATCCCTTCCCAACCATGTACCTATCCAAATGTTTTTTAACTGTTGCTATTGTACCTGCTTCAACCACCTTTTTTGACAGCCCATTCCATATATTCTGCGTGAAGAAGTTGCCCCTCAGGTCCTTAAGTCTTTGCCCTCTCACCTTAAACCTATGCCCTCTAGTTTTCAATTCCCCATCCCTGGGAGGCATATGCATTCATCCTATCTATGCCAATCATGATTTTATACACCTCAGTAAGGTCACCCTTCATTCTCCTACATTCCAAGGAATAAAGTCCTATCCTGGCCAACCTCTTCCTCTAACTCAGGCCTACTGGTCCTGCCAACATCCTCGTAAATTTTCTTTGCACACTCTCCAGTTTAACTATGTCTTTCCAATCACAGAGTGACTAAAACTGTATACAGTACTCCAAATGCAGCCTCAATGACTTATATGACTGTGACAGGATGTCCCAAATCCTATACCCAGTGCCTCGACCAATGAAGGCCAGCATGCTAAATGCCTTCTTCACCAGCTTGTCCATCTGTGACACCGCTTTCAATGAACTATGTACTTGTATTCCTAGGACCACTGTTCCACAACACTCCTCAGGACCTTACCACTTATTGTATAAGTCCTACCTTGGTTTGACTTTCCAAAGTGCAACACCTCACACTTATCTGTTTTGAATTGCATTTGCCTGTCCTCAGCCCACTTTCCCATCTGATCACGATCCCTCTGTAATTTTTGATAACGTTCCTCTCTATCAATAATGCCTCCTAATTGTGTATCATCTGCAAACTTACTAATCGTGCCTTGTACATTTACATCCAGATTATGTATGTAATTAACAAAGGTCACAGCACCAACCCCTGTGGCACACCTCTAGTCACAAGCCTCCAGCCTGAGAAATAACTTTCAACCATCACCCTCTGCTTCCTACCATCAAGCCAATTTTGACTCCAGGGTCAATACAGCGTGGAGCTGTAGAAACACAGCAGGTCAGGCAGCATCAGAGGAGCAGGAAAGTCGATGTTTTGGGTTTACACCATCAGTTCTAATGAAGGGAGTAAACCCAAAACGTCAACTTTCCTGTTCCTCTGATGCTACCTGACCTGCTGTGTTTCTCAGCTCCACACTGTATTGACTCTGACTCCAGCATCTGCAGGTCTTGCTATCTCCAATTCTCAATCCAATTAGCTAGCTCTCCCTGGATCCCATGTAACCTAACCTCTCTGACTATCCTGTTGTGCAGGACCATGTCAAAGCTTTACTAAAGTCCATACAGACAACACCCACTGGCCTACCCTCATCTATGCTCTTGGTGACCTCTTCGAAGAACCCAAAGACTTGTCAGACATGACTTCCGGTGCACAAATCCATTCTGACTATCCCTAATCAGACCTTGACTATCCAAATGTTGGTTGATATGTCCCTCAGTATCCTCTCCAATAACTTGCCTACCACTGATGTCAGGCTTACTTGCATGTAGTTTCCTAGTTTGTCTTTTCTACCTTTCTTAAACAACGGAACAACATTAGCCACCCTCCAGTCTTCCAGAACTTCACCAGTGGCTAAAGATGAAGCAAAAATCTCTGCAAGGGCCTCCGCAATATCGGAGGATGGATTTGATCAGGCCCAGGGGATTTATTTACCTTAATGCAATTTAAGGCGGCAAACACCTCCACTCTGGTAATATGTATGAGGTCCAAAACATCCCCACTTGTTTCCCGTATTTCCACAGCATCCATGATTCTCTCCTCAGTAAACACTGAGGAGAAATATTCATTAAAAATCTTCCCCATCTCCTGTGGCTTCACACAGACAACCATGCTGATCTTTAAGGGAACCTATTCTCTCCCTAGCCACCTTTTTATTCTTAATATAGCCATAGAACCTCTTGGGATTATACTTAACCTTATCTGCCAGATCCATCTCATACCCTCTTTTTGGTCTTCTGATTTCCCTCTTAAGTGTGCTCCTACACTTTTTATAGTCATCTAGGGATTCACTTGAGCCCAATAGCTTAAATCCAATGTATGCCTCCTTTTTCCTGACCAGAGCCTCAATATGCCTTGTCAGCCAGGGATCCCTAAACATGCCAGCTTTTCCCTTCACCCCAACAGGCACATTCTGACTTTGAAGTCTTGATATCACACTTTTAAAAGCCTTCCATTTGCCAGTCATTCCTTTTCCTTACACAGAAAATGGTGGGTGTGTGGAATGCACTGCCAGCAGTCGTAGCAGAGTCAGATACATTAGGGACATTTAAGCGATTCTTGGATAGGCATATGGATGATAGTAAAATGAAGGGTATGCAGGTTAATTTGATCTTAGAGTAGGGTAATAGATCGGCACAACATCATGGGCCTAAGAGCCTAGACTGTGCTGTACTGTTCTATGTTCTTCAAACAGACTCACCCAATTGACCGCTGCTAGATCCGACCTAATGGCCCCAAAATTGGCCCTGCTCCAGTTTAGCACCTTAATCTGTGGACCTGCCCTATCCTATCTTTTTCCATAACTATGTTAAAACTAAGAGAGTTATGTTCACTGGACTCAAAGTGCTCTCCGACTGGCACTTCAGTCACTTGCCCCACCTCATTTCCTAACAGCTGGTCCAGTGTTGCACCCTTCCAAGTAGGGCCCTCTACATATTGACTTAGGAAACTTTCTTGGACACATTTGACAAATTCCAACCCGTCCAGGCCTTTTACACTCTGGGTGGCCCAGTCAACACAGAGGAAGTTAAAATCTCCAACCAATACTACAGTTATTCCTACGGGTATTTGCAGTCTCTCTACATATCTGCTCCTCTAGTACTCGCTGGCTATTTGGGGGCCTATAATACAGTCCCAACAGAGTGACCATCCCCTTCTTGTTTCTAAGTTCTGACCATATGGCCTCATTTGATGACCCCTTAAGAATATCCTCTCTAAGCACAGTTATTGTGTCCACCCTTATCAAACAGGCAACTCCCCCTTACTTGTACTTCTGTCACACCCGTAGCTTCTGTATCCTGGAACTATGAGCTACCAGTCCTGCCCTTCTCTCAGCCATATTTATGTTATGGCTATAATATCCCAGTCCCCACAGCCAATTCATGCTCTGAGCTCATCTGGCTTACCAGTCAGGCCTCGTGCATTGAAATAAATGCACTTCAAACCAGAAGTTGTTTCCATCGCTTTACTGTGCCCCTGGCTATTCTGAATAGTAAACTTGTTCTCAATGACTAACATATTTTCCTGACTTCTTGATGGCCCCTCTCTTATTCAGAGTCCCACCCTCCTGCCAAACTCGTTTAAACACTCCTGGGTAACACTAACAAATGGACAATGGACCCCTCCAGTTCAAGTACAACTCATCCCTCTTGTATAGGTTATCTCTGCCCCAGAAGAGATCCCAATGACCCAAGAACTGAAAACCCTGTCCCCTACACCAGTTCCTCAGCTGCACATTCACCTGGTCTATCTTTCTATTTCTATGCTCACTGGCGCGTGGCACTGGGAGTAATCTGGAAATCACTACCTTTGAAGTCCTGCATTTTAACTTCTTACCTAACTCCCTATGCTCATTTTGCAAAACTCCATCCCTTTATCTATCCATGTCATTTGTACCAATGTGCACAATGACCTCTGGTTGTTCAACCTCCCCCTTCAGAATGTTCTGCAACCACTCAGAGACATCCTTGACCCTGGCACCTGGGAGGCAACACACCTTCCTGGTGTTTCTTCTGCGGCTGCATATTTGAGAAGATTAGGGCAAATAAACTAAATGCAGTGAAAGTTATATGAATGGAATGAGAAGTGATGGCTGCTTGTGTTTCTTTTGTAAGAGATGTCTCCCTGCTTAAATGTGTAACACTAATTCTTGAAGAATGTACGATTTATCAGCAGTTATCCAAAAATAAATCCCCAAAAAGTTATAATTACCTGAAGTTCAATCTTCAGTCATGACAGGGGTGTAACTCTCTAGTTTTAAATGTGGCACTGAGGCCTAGGGATAACAAGGTGCAGAGCTGGATGAACACAGCAGGCCAAGCAGCATCATAGGAGCAGGAAAGCTTGACGTTTCGGGCCTAGACCCTTCTTCAGAAATGGGGGAGGGGAAGAGGGTTCTGAAATAAATAGGGAGAGAGGGGAAGGCGGATAGAAGACGGATAGAGGAGAGGATAGGTGGAGAGGAGGCAGACAAGTCGAAGAGGCGGGGATGGAGCCAGTAAAGGTGAGTGTAGGTGGGGGAGTAGGGAGGAGATAGGACAGTCCAGGGAGGATGGACAGGTTGAGGGGGGCGGGATGATGTTAGTAGATAGGAGATGGAGGTGGGGCTTGAGGTGGGAGGAGGGGATAGGTGAGAGGAAAAACAGGTTAGGGAGGTGGAGATGAGCTGGGCTGGTTTTGGGATGCGGTTGGGGGAGGGGAGATTTTGAAGCTTGTGAAATCCACATTGATGCCATTGGGCTGCAGGGTTCCCAGGCTGAATATGATTTGCTGTTCCTGCAGCCTTCGGGTGGCATCACTGTGGCATTGCAGGAGGCCCAGGACGGACATGTCGTCTGAGGAATGGGAGGGGGAGTTGAAATGGTTCGCGACTGGGAGGTGCAGTTGTTTGTTGCGAACTGAGCGCAGGTGTTCTGCAAAACGGTCCCCAAGCCTCCACTTGGTTTCCCCGATGTAGAGGCCTAGGGATTTCTTTTTTTAAACAGGTTTTCTTCATGCAGAAATCATCAGCGTGTTGATAACAGGGTGAAATTTGACATCAGAATGGCACAATCCAATGGTGGGCTGACCCACATGTGGATCTGTATTGAAAAACCTATTGAGGTGAACATCCGTTAAATTAACTGACTTTTGCCATTAACAAATAGTATGGCGGGGGGGGTGCAGGGACATCCCTGATAAGCCTCATCCTGCCTTCAACTGACATCCATCTTCGAGCAGGAAATGCTAGAAAGTGATTTCGGAGTACAAACATATTTTTATCCCTTTCTGAACTCTGAAGCCAATTCTACAGCCCTAATAGCACATCTAACTCAGCACAGGCTGGCATTGGAACCTGGGACTTTCCTGGTCTGTATGACTCACTACTATTTGTGTTGTGTTTATTCACTAAGCTCTTGCAATTTTTGCACTTTGAGCCCTCAATGTTTAGCTGATACTGCACCATGTGACATTGACTTCAGTCCAAGGTTTGCTGTGCGCTCGTTTGAATTGATTAATCGGTGCAGGCTGTGCAAAGACTACTAATGCATAACAAATTACACAAGCAACTTTTTAGTAATGCATAAATGCTGCAAATAAGTTGGCAAGCACCATGAAATTTTTATTTTAAAATATCCTGTATTTATATGAAACGTTCTAACATTGAAAATGTCTCTTATTCACAAATAATTTCAAATGCAATGATTATAGCTTTGGAGGTAAATGGAACAGCTATTCTGCTACAGCAACAGTCCTCAAAACGAGTTGAGTGACCTGTTAATTTGTTTTTGGTGATCCTGTTGAGGAAGGAATTTTGGTCAGGATGCCAAGAGAACCCTGAGTCCCTCTTCAAATAGTGTAATGGGCAGTTTAATTTTTCACCTGAATGGAACCAGTTGTAGCAAAGTAGCAACCTCCACATAATGTCGACTGGATTATAAAGATGGAATTTTCAAAATTTTCTCTAAATTGTCCCCTGTAATTATGACAGAATAGCCTTGAAAATACCAAAGAAAAGTGTAAAAGCTTACATCATTTTTTACAGGATTTCTGTAACTCCCTTGCCAAAGTTATGTTGGATAAACAGGAGTAAATTCACAAAAATTTATCCTGTATTTGCCCAAATTCAACTATGGATCAAAACCACAACTTCCTCACTTGGAGGAAAGATCAAAGCCAACATTTGTTTAGGTCTGACAGTCCGTCCCTAGTGGAAAGATAAATCTACAGACTTGCTCATAAGCCTGTTATGGCCTTGATCGTAGGAAAATACGCCAAAGAACTATGTAATTAAATATTCTGCTGCCCCCCCCCCCAAAAAAATCTAGACTTCCCAATCCCACCTCTTGAGCCCATATCCCAATTATGAATTTGAACTGCTTGGGGAACGTCAGGTAAATGTTTCCATTCCACACATTAGAAGACAGAATAGAGTTGCGTATTAAATTGTCATTTCCTGTATTGTTTCCAGAATTTAACAGCTGAAAATTTTGGCATGCAGCTTTCTCTCATAATGAGTGAAGCTGAAACCACACTGGAATTTCATAAAGGTCAATTCACTTCTTCCTGGGTGTGGTGTTGTCTGATAAATGTAACTGAGCTGTATTAACTTTCCCTCTTTCCTAGATTGCACTTTTAGCGAAGAAATGTCACTTGTAAAAGGTTCCACAGGTTTCCTTGAAAATAAAATTCACTTGAGACTGGGATGCAAATGCAGGGGCTGCCAGATCAATCGTTATTTTTACCTCCTCTCTTAACAGTAGATCTTTGATCCCTTCTGTTTGCTACACTATACCTGTCCCAGAAGTCCAGTGCTCAGAGCATGTACATTCATTTCAATGCTGCAATTGAGGCAGTTTTACTTTGTGTGATAATGACACTAAGATTGTACAATCCCGTCATGAATATGAAAATTAAATTGTACTGAAGCCACCTCTTATTTAATAGCACAGACAAATATGATGGTCCATGAAGAAAACACGCAGTATTTATCACATTAATAAGCACACGAATTAGATAAGCAGAGAATTTCAGCCAATCATAACTAAGGCTGCCCTGGGATAGTAAATTCGAAGCAATAGACGGCATGTCACAAGGAGCGTTTTAGCAATGGTTCCCTACTGTATGGACCTGTATAGCACAGTAGGTTAGTCAGTCTTCTGGGCTTATCACAGGTGAGCTTTGTCTTTATCTGAGTCACATGCATATACACTTGTCATGCAAGTGGGAACGGAGACTCATTTTACTTTCCTAACTCAAGATCTTGAAGCTAAATACAAGCCAAACACTGCTAGGCTGAGATTAACTAACTCTGCAGAGAGACAAAAATCAAAGCTGGATCTCCATGGTCTGTACAGTTCAATGACTCATTGACTTAACTGTCATGACCATAGATCATAACTCGAGATCACATATGGACATATTAAACATTTAAGCTCCCACTATTTCTTTTTTAAAAAAACTGATACAACCAAAATGAATGCAGATATAAATTTAGTAACTGTCACAAGAGGAATTCTGGAATGTCATACCTGGAGATGTCAAGGAAGCTCCAAAAAGAAGAAATATGCTACAAGCTGAACTGTAATCCCCTGTGAATATTTCAGATTGTGAACATAATTGTTTTTGACCAAAAAAAAGCAGACCAGACAAGGAAGTGTGTTTTGTGTCTTTCCTCTTTAAAGCATATACAAGAAAAGGGGTTGAAAGCCAGTTCAACCCTGGTCTGTGCATGCTAGTGGACAAAGATGTGCTCGTGAGCTGAGATACTCGTGTAATAGCCTGTATTCAAGCACCAATGCACAGTGAAGGTCACAGTTGAAAAAAGCAACCACTAGTCTTGCTCTGAGTGCTCAAAGCTAGCAAAAAAGAAACACAACAAAAGAATTTCAATGAATCTGCAAAGCAACGAATCTTTAAAATCAACTGCTCGTCTATCAACAATCCACTATCTACTCTTCATAAGCAATGCCGAGACTGAACCATATATCTTTTAACTGTTTTATCTTTTTGGATTCACTTAACATTTCTAATCTGTGTGTGTGTGTGTGTTGCATTATTGTTTCTTTGTACATTTAGTATCTAATAGAATTGCTCTTTTGTTGACTCAAGAAAGCCTGGCTCCTTTTAAAACATAAATTAAATTAATCTGATCTGGGAGAATGGTATCCTTTGTAAATAAATTTTATTATGAAAAACTGAGGCTCTGGATGAATAAAGAAAGGGGTGCAGGTGCCAGTTCATTCCTTTTCATCTGGGAGCTTGACAATTTGGGGTATCCTGTCTGGAACAGTAATGATTTTAGAAGTCTCGCCCAGGATCAGATCATAACAAATGTATCCACTGCTAGAAACACTAGCTAACCCAGAATCTCTATCTGTATGTAAGATCTCACCTCACATCTGTAGCAATTGACATGAAAGTGGCGCCCAAATAGTTCGATGTTGAGGCACTCCTCCTTTGCAGTTTCTGGTATAATTGGCTTTTCACATACAGAACATTGTGGGGCATATCGCCTGTAGACAAGAGATAAATGTCAGAAAAGTATACAGACCTTGATAAAAATGATCGCTTTCAGAAAATGTCACAAGATTTTTGACAAGGAGTCAATTTATTTCATCCCACTGAATTTTTCCCAAACTGGCTTCTAAGTGCTGACTTGGGAAACACATAGGTAACTGGAACTCCTCTCGGTTCTTTGCACTGACATGTATTCAGAATCAGATAGTGTGCATCAGCAGATTCTTTGACTGTTGAGAGCCAAACCTGATGCTATCTTCTTTCAACATCTACAAACAAATTTTTCAAACTAATCATCAGTAAGAAAAATCACTTAATTACGTGAGACAACATAGTGGAGCTGTAGGAACCCGGGCCAGGTAGCATCAGAGGAGCAGGAAAGTTGACAAATCAGAAGGGTCCCTACCCGAGACGTCAACGTTCCTGCTCCTCCGATGCTGCCCGGGCTGCTGTGTTTCTCCAGCGCCACGCTGTTGTCTCTGATTCCAGCATCTGCAGTTCTTGCTATCTTCGAGTCCCAATTGCATTCCTGTTTTAGTTGCAGGCACGCAAAATGGAGTGAATCTCAAACGTTCCACTTGAAAGAATTTGAAAATATGACAAATTGCTGCAGCCCCAGGCCAAAAGTATTAGTCTCAAGTACATTTAGTCACTCCTGGTGGAAGTCTCTTTACAGTGTTTACTTTTACAAGTTTATTTTTGAACAGTTTGGATTTCAAAAAGCATACAGACCACTTGACACTACCGTGTCCCAGTTATTTCTGACCATTATAGAGAATTATTGAATGACATGCAATAGGAGCCATATAACAATTAAGTAATACGTTTTTGGAGCAAAATTCTAATAATAATTTGCAGCAGTAAACTTCAGACAACACTGGGGAACCCAATGCGTCATTGGCTGGCGCGGTAGTTCCAAAATGCAACAGTGCCGCATGGTGATGGTAAACAGTGTTGCAGTCTTGTACATGATTTCCGATTAAATCTGGCTACATTTTGAGTCACCGTGAATAGCAAAGGTGACACTATAAATAATTTGCTACTTTTACCTGATTGCCGTCAACAAGATTGCATGTTTGTCTGTCAGAAATAGCAAATACAGAAGACTTCTTCAATTTATCGTCTACATTAGAGGAGCAGGAAAACAAACGTTTCGGGACCTTTCGTTAGAGCTCGAAGGGTGGGGGCGGAGAGGGAGCCCAGAAATAAA
This sequence comes from Ginglymostoma cirratum, assembly GCA_024137785.1. Taxonomy (NCBI): domain Eukaryota; kingdom Metazoa; phylum Chordata; class Chondrichthyes; order Orectolobiformes; family Ginglymostomatidae; genus Ginglymostoma; species Ginglymostoma cirratum. The sequence continues at coordinate 21,054,429 of JAHRHZ010000004.1, read as the reverse complement.
TGGGGAGGGCGTGCGGAAAGGGTAGGAGAGATGGTGTTAGGTAGATGCAGGTAGGAGGTTATTGTGATTAGTTTCCGCCCGAAACGTTGACCCTCCTGCTCCTGTGATACTGTCTGACCTGCTGTGCTTTTCCAGCTTTACACCGATGGACTTAGGCTTCCAACATCTGCAGTCCACATTGTCTCCTTTCTTCAGATTTATCGTTTTGATTGTAACTTACTTACATCAGTACATTTTTCACATGGAAAGCAAACAAAAAAAAACCTAGAATGGAGATAACAGGTACTGCAGATGCTGGAGAATCCGAGATAATAAGATGTGGGGCTGGATGAACACAGCAGGCCAAGCAGCGTCATAGGAGCAGGAAAGCTTGACGTTTCGGGCCTCGACCCTTCATTAGAAATGGACCTAGAATGGACTTTTGAGTAGGGCTGGAGGCAGAAATCGTGGATGCTATCAAGAAACATGGTAATGGCCTGACTGGAGTGTGTATATCTAAATGAAAGCATCAGAGCTGAGCCTTCTCCCCTCATTTGATAACCAGGGTTGCTGAGGCCAATTGAGATCAGCAGCCTACCACATAGTACAGTTGTTCACCAAACCATTTCAAAATCAAGGAGTGTATAAGAGATGTTAAATGAATTTGCAATACTCAAGTTAGGGCATGGTTTTCCAACTTAGAGTTGAACATCTACGCACAAAGCAGCCAGTGCTGAAACAATCATTTCAGCGCTATGGAGGAATGTTGAAATTATACCTCTGGAAGTCTTCAAGGCAGTAAATCTCCTTATCCGGGTTCACTCCAAAACGTTCACTTCCAATGAGACGGTTACAGACAACACATCTGAAACATTCAGAATGGAAAGCCTTGTCCATGGCTTTTGTAAACTGATCCATTATTGGTTTTCTGCATTTCTCACATTTCTCCAAAGTGTCCTGCAATTGTAGCAGAAAAGACACAGTTATGCACCATATTGCATACTTCGAATCAGATTAGGTAACTTTGTTCACTCTTTTAATGAACATTTTGTTCCTTACTGTATAAAAAATGACTCTTTGAGATGGTGCAAAAGGAAGGACCTTATTAGGGTGAATGCCCTTCTCATCTGCCTAATCCGTATCCCAGTTTGAGCTTTTCATGTTCAGTGTGCGCCACATGGCACAATCCAGACATTTTCACCTTGTTGAGGCTGTTGAAAGGGAATATTTTTGACGTGGAGGTTGGACTGGGGTGGACAAAGTCAAAAGTCGCACAACACCAGGTATAGGCCAACGGGTTTATTTGAAATCACAAGCTTTTGTTGTGCTGTTCCTTCATCAGGTGAGGTCTGTGCCCTACATTATAAGGAAAGAAAGGTTTGACTGCCAGCTCCAGCCCATCCTCAGGAGGGCATCCAATATGGAAAAATGGCAAGACAATAAGTATTCAAGGTGAGATTAGCAATCTTTTTTCAAGGTCATTGCAATTTCTCATTCAGATCCTGGTGTGATCTGTAATGTCTATTCAGTAAGCATAGAGTCAATGTGCACAATGATGTAACCAACGTAAATAAAATTTCAACACTATCTTAGATTGGTAATCATAAGAAAAAAAAATCAGTGCCTTCTAGACAGGAGAGAAGAAAAGTAAGACCTTTATAGAAAGAACATAAGATGTTCAATATGAAAGAAATAGCTGTTATACCCGGTAGCAGGAGTCGCAGTGAGGGTTGTCATCCAGATTGTAATAGGTTTTTCCCACCAGTTTGCACTGACATTTTCTACATTTCAAGCAATCCTCATGGAATATTTTGCCCATGGCTTCAACAGCAGGTGTCATTGTCGGAATAAGCTGGTTGCAAAATGCACAGATATCTAGGAAAGAGAGAAGACCATGACATTAACTCACAAAGATTAGCACGTCCCAGGAGAATCAGGATTAGGAGGTTGAGGGGCAACTTTATAGAAGTTCATTACGTTACAAAGGGTATAGATAGAATTAATGGTAGTTGTCTTTTCCCTAGGATGGTGGGCATTTCAAGACCAGGGGTACAATTTTAAGGTGTGAGGAGAGAGATTTAAAAATGACGAGGGTCAAATTGTTTACACAGAGGGTGGTTCACGTGTGCAATGAACTTCCTGAGGAAGTGGTGAATGTGGGTACAATTATAATGTTTAATAGATATTTGGATAAGTACATGAATAGGTAAAATTTGGAGGAATATGGGCCAGGAGCAAGCAGGTGGGACCAGGTTAGTTTGGGATTATGGCCAGCATGGACTGGTTGAACCAAAGGTCTGTTTCTTTGCTGTATGACTCTATGACTATGACTCTATTGCATCTCAGCCTGACTAGAACTGAGATAATAATATTTCAGTGCCGTATAAGGAATCCCGGACCAATAAGTCCCAATCAGGCTAAGATTCAAAAGGATAGCACATTCCGGACAGGTCAAGTTTCATAAAAACTTGCAGAACCCTGCAGTCTCACAGAAACTAGCAAGCCCCAACCTCACCAAGACTCATACACACTCATATGCAGGACACCATTTAAGTAGCCATATGAGATAAAGTACTCAGTGTATCAGAAACCGCAGCTGAAAGTCCAAATTTCATACATTCTGTGATTTTCCCTTGCCTTCAGAAATCTAGTTCCCATGCTCTGACATTTCTCCCTCTATCTTCCAATTTCCATTAATCTTTTAGAGTCTTCTTATTAAAGCTATTGCTTTAGCCAAGCATTTGGTAATCCCTTCCAATGGTCCATTTTTCCCTTACATCTCTATAAAGCTTTCTAACATGTTTTTCATGTTTAAGTTTCTCTTTTAGGGGCTACTTTGGCCTCATTATTAATGCTAGTAATAAGAGCATTTTCTAGCAACATTCTGTGCCACCAAAAAGCACTGATTTTTCACCACAAATTGTGAGCACTGTTTTGAAGCCAACAATTCAAAATGGGGTTTGTTTGGTTTTAGCTGAGAAGCCAAAACCATACATATAATATTGCTGTATTTTCTGTACTAGCTTTAGTAAAGAAACCAAATCAGTCTAAGAATCATTTGTACTACCCTTCAGAATCTCAACCCGTTATTTAAGGGCACATGTTTTACTGAACATTTTTTGTGATCATGAAAGGAACTGTTATATTTAGGGAGGTTAAATATTTTCCATTTCCTACACTCAATTACCATTATCAGACATGCTCAGATCTGATAAAGCAGGAGTTTAATAAAATATAACACTCCCTCTCTACTTTTCCAATAAAATGTGCTTTTATCGTTACTCCAAAAGCATAACTCTTGTACCACAGTGACAGTCTTCCGTTTATCCAACATAATGAGTATTACAATATAGGTGGTAGGATGTTGCAGGTGTACATTCTCTGGAACTTGTTTCAAGCGTGGCCCAGCTTCTTGTAAAATAAACATGTTGAAGATTTTCAACAATCTCAGGTGAACAGTCAATCCAATATTGTCAAACAGCTATTGCACATTAACCACAGCAGCGGGACCACCTATTTTAGCATCCATGCATTAAGCAAGCACATGCATACACTCACACAATATTTGCTCGACACCAACCTCCAATCAGCAGCCAAAGAAGCAAAACACAACAATTGTAACGGCTTTCTTTTTCTTATCAATTCACCAACAAATGCATAAAAAGATTTAAGTTCATATGCATACACCCATGACTACAGATTTATGAGGTCATATACCCAATTACCATGCCTATTATTCGTGTTAAATTTACTAATCAGGAACTCAATAAGTTACAACTTGAGTTTGAGTCTGCCACATTGCTCCAGCTCACTGCATTATCCAGTCCCCCTATTTAAAGTGGAATTTTCAAATTAATTGCAGTGGTGTTTAAAGACTCCTTGTGCCCCTCTCTTCACTACAAGCTTTACAAAGTCCAGCTAACCAAATTAGTTATTGGTTTTGCAGTGTTTGGTGAAAATCATTCTGATTATTTAAACAAGATGGTAAGAAATATCAGCAGATGTAAGATGTAAATTTGATATGAGACTTCTTTGGAATTCCAAAGAAAGTCATATCAAACTTGAAACATTAACTTTCTTTAGCTCCTCATGGGTGCTGATAGACCTGCTGTAGCACTTGCTGTTTTGATTTCTGATCTCCAGCATGCACAGTACCTTACTTGTATTAAGAGGTGAATTGTTGAACTGATTGCACACTGGACTCACTATGCAGTACTCCCAGCAATACCTTAGAAGCAGAGAGTCTTTGAATGCATTTGTAATTTGATGTTGAGTCAGCCACCTACCTTGCTCTGAATCTGGTAATCCATTCAACTTGTCATTCACTATTTGAGTCAGGGAATCTTTCTGTTCGAATCTTGCAGGTTTAGAGGACATGGAAAATTCCTGGTACAAAGAAGGAATACATCAAAAGAAAGCAAATAACTTATTTGCTTATTTGCATATGACTTATATGCTTAACATATGAGGAACGTTTGAGGACACTGGGACTAAACTCATTGGAGTTTAGAAGTATGAGGGGGGATCTAATTGAAACTTTCAGAATACTGAATGGCCTGGACATTTTGGATGTTGGGAAGATGCTTCCATTGGTAGGAGAGTGTAGGACCCAAGGGCACAGCCTTCTACTAAAGGGAAGGCCTTTTAGAATGGAGATAAGGAGAAACTTCTTCAGCCAGAGAGTGGCAAATCTATGGAATTCACTGTCACAGAAGGCTGTGGGAGGCCAGGTCATTGAGTACATTTAAGACTGAGATAGATAGATTCTTTTGGGTTACAGGGAGAAAGCCGGAGAATGGGGTTGAGGAACTTATCAACCATGATTGAATGGCGGAGCAGACTCGATGGGCCGAATGGCTTAATTTCTGCTCCTATGTCTTATGGTCTTATTTGAATCTGCTTTGTTTCATTTGTCTGTCATTTCCTGAAATATTGGGAATCAAGTTTATGTGTGGCTGAGATGCCTGTACATTGTATTCCATTCACTCACATGTCTGGGTTCACACATCAAAGCGTTGAAGCCTCTAATGAAATGTATCCTGTTGAGAATCAATACTTTCAAGAGGCTAAAGAAGAAAGAAGCTTGTTTGCATTGCCTACCTGCTGCTTTGGACTTGCTCCAACATTTGATTTCAGCAGCCTGCTTTGTTTGGAATCAGTTAAGGATGGGACTGGTTCTTCACAGGTTTGCAGAGGTGGAGGAGGAGGAGGAAAAGGCATCTCATTGGAGTGAAATGCATCTTTTGTCTTCACTGGAGCAGGTGGTGGTGGTAGTGGGGGAAAATCTGCAAAGTGAAACCATATAATAGAGACTCAGAAGAGCAAAGTTGTATAGTCCCAGGGCAATCCACGTCAAGTTGCTGTGACACATACTCTCTCTTGCTGTTTAAGCAAAGCTGCCATACAAGTCAGGGATAAAACGTTTCATGGCAGTGCCTCATGTGATTGTTAAAGCAGAAGTGATTAAAAATATCACAATTTTCTTTTAGGTAATTTCTGAGATATCAAATTTGATAAGGGACCTGATTCACAAATAGTTTTGAATTGTTTGGAAAAACTAGAATGGTTCTTTTTCAATTTCTTTCCCTCTTCTTTGGAGGATTGTCAGCCTACTGTATAGATGCTGGCTCACCTGATTCTACGCAAAAGTGCACATTTTTCATTTGAAATTGAGTATTGGCAAGATGGATGACCATGTAGCTATTATAGCCAAGCCCACTCCTTTATTCACCTAATGTCTTGTATACACGTATTTCACAGCAAAATTCACTGCACAACGATCATGAAGGAGAATAAATCCTGATTGATGTTTCTTCTATTTAAGTTATGGGTATTGAAGGTAATGGAGTATCTTCTACTTTCTCCCTCCCTCAGGCATCACTTCACCGTGATTGCCTAATTTTGCATTAATGTAGAAATGAACTGGAACTTTCTTTGTCAGTTTAGCTCAGTGGCATAATAAGAAATGTATTTTTCTTCTCTATAATTGGGACAGCCTTTCCAACTGCATACTGTTGGTGGGACAGAACATACTCAGGGATGCTGATGGTGGTGTCTGTGAGGAATGATTTTGAGAGAATGACGGTGTGTGGACTTTTCCCATTTTCAGTTAAAGCCCCTTATTGAGTGAGATTCATGGTGCCCAGTCCGCCATGGCTTGGAATGACTTTTCTCATGAAATCTTCCACCCTTCACCTGTTAGTTATCAACTAGGCTTTAGGATACGTTGCTCAGGGAACCGCGTGGCTGGAGAGGTGATGGAGATGTTCACTACTGCCAGGACCTTCTAGTATTAATAGTGCTGGCACCATATTTATAGCCCAGCTGCACATCAAGCCAGAAACTGACCCACACTCTGCAGCAATTGACTGTTAGCATAGTGCTGAAGAAAGGCAAGCTCACTCCTCGCTGCGCAGACAGGAACCTGAAGGTCCTGATGGGGTGGATGATGGAGAGGAGGGCTGTTCTTTCTCTTGTGAGACTGCCACAGAAAGCCCTGCTACCAAACCAAGTCAGCCTGGATCCAAATTGCAGCTCAGTCTGCACCATGTCCTTTGTGAAGCAGGAGGCCCAGCAGTGCAAGAAAAATATCAATAATCTTCTATGCTCCTCAAAGGTTAACACCACCATCTTCTGTCTGCAACCTAAACTTCACAGGGTCTTGACTCATTCTATCACTACCACTGCACATTAAAAAATTTGGCTAAGTCCACAGACTGATGTGTCCACTAAAGGCACCCTGACTGACCGAGGTATAACACTCAGACTGTTTGTGCTATAGTCAGTCCTACAGGTCAGGTACAATGCCCAGATTGCAAGGACAGGGATCCCTGGACTCCTGTAGAACCGAATGCCTGACTGACTACAACCAACCTCTGGGCAGGAATAGGATCAGCCCCTTGACTGATTGTGGAAGTACCAACTGACTGACCATAGTTTCCCTTCACTGCACCCTTTTGACTTTCACACTTTTGTTTGAAGCAGGGTGTTTACTGTGTTAACTGCTGGCACATGCTGCAGGGGTAATGTTGGTATAGCACAGTGCTATACAGCAACATGTCTGCACTAAAAGTCATTGCAAGCCACAGAGGCTGGCAGCCTGTAACTGATCACTGAAGACCCTGTATACTAAGAAAGCAATGTGACCCATGCAGATGCAGGCAGCCTGTAAGTCAGCGCTAAAATCAGTGCATGTGCACAAAAGAAAGTGGTGTGAAGTAGGCAGGGGTTGGTACCCTCTTTGTAACTGCAAAGAGAGTGAGCATTAAGGAAGTGGCTAAGAGCCTTAAAAAGAATCCCATGCAGATGCAAGAGACGCATGGGTGCCCCTGCATACAAAGCAACCTGGCAGAAGCATGCAAGTCACAGTCCCTGAACTCCACAGTAAAGTGTTGAAGGGCTAAAATGGTTTGGGAGTTGCTCTGAGAGCTGGCATGATGATGTGGTGAGACTGGTGTTTTGCCACTGCCAACATTTGTCGATGAAGAGTTGAGAAGAATGGAAGCCACGGAACGTACAAGGACATTATGATGAAGTAGCAGTTGGATGATGGCCAGGACAAGCACTTGGTGAGTTGTAGCTGCCAGGTACCTCCTCTGATTTACATGTTGGGAATTGGCATCTAGTTTCTTGGGAGAGGAGGGAAGAAATGGAAAAGTATGTAAATGAGGCAAGTTTAATGAGATACAAAGGTGTGGAAATAATATAGTTGATGCTCGATGGCAAGATTCTGAAGGTGACATTTTAAAACTCAAGGGGAAAAATCACACAATATTTTCTTGATGTAGAGATTCTTATTCTTTCATTCTCTCTGTACTTTTTCACCTTCCTTGCCTTTGCTCATTTCATACCAGGCAGGAATGAAATTCCACGCTATGTGTCCAAGTGCAGCAAGAGCTGGACAACATTCAGGCTTGGGCTAATAAGTAGAAAATAACATTTGTCACACAAGTGCCTCATGATAATCGTCTCCAATAAGGGAAAATCTAACTATTGCCTCTTGAAAATCAACTTTTATAAAATGTATACATGGGATGTACGTGCCATTAGCTGAGCCAGCATTTATTGCCCATCCTTAATTGCCCTTGAGTAAGTGGTGGTGATCTTCCTTCTTGAGCTGCTTCTGTTCATTTGGTGCGGAGAGGGAGTTTCAGGATTTGACACTGAAGGAACTGCAATATATTTCCAAGTCAGGATGTTGAGTGACTTGGAGGGGATCTTGGATGGGTGTTCCCAAAAATCTGAAGCCCTTGTCCTTCGATGTGGCTGTGCTCATGTGTTTGCAAGGTGCTACCAACAAGCCTGGTGAATTACTGCACAGCATATTGTAGATAGTACACACTGCTGCTACTGAGCATCAGTGGTGGAGGGACTGAATGTTTATGGATATGATGCTAATCAAGCAGGCTGCTTTGTCCTGGATGGTATCAAGCTTCTTGAGAGTTGTTGGTGATGCACTCATCTAGGCAAGTGGAGAGTATTCCATCACATTCCTTGCGCCTTGTAGATGGTGAATTGGCTTTGGGGAGTCAGGAGGTGAGTTATTCACTGCAAGGTTCTTCGCCTTTGACCAGTGTATAACCAGTACATTTATAATGATTAATCTATTTCGGGTTCTGGTCAATGGTAATCCCAGGATGCATTACCATTGCTGAATCCACCACTATCAATATCCTGGAGGATACCATTGCCTGCAGATTGAACTGGACCAGATGTATGAATATTGTGACTACAAGAGCAGGTCAGAGGCCTCCTGACCTCCTCACTTCCTGACTCCTCTAAGCCTGAAAAGGTACAAATCAGGACTGTGATGGAATACTCCAGGTATCTGGATGTGTAGCTCCAACAAGCTCGACACCATCCAGGACAAAGCAACATGCTTGTGTGGCACCTAATCTAACACCTTCAACACTCACACCATCAGCCATGAAGCACAATGGCAGCAGTGTGTACCATTCACAAGGTGCACTGCATCAACTCACCTAGGCTTCTTAGGCAGCTCTTTCCAAACCACAGCCACTCCTGCCTGGAAGGACAAGGGAAGCAGATGCATTGGAACACCACTATCTACAAGTTCTGCTCCAAGCAACACAACATTCTGACATGGAATGAGATAGCTGCGGCGTCAAAATCCTGGAACTCCCTGTCTGTCAGCACTGCGAGTGTACCTATACCATTTGGGTTGCAATGGTTCAAGAAGGCAGTTTACCACCACCTTCTTAAGATCAATTGTAGATGGACAATAAATGCTGGCATAGCCAGTGATGTCCACGTGCCATGAAGGAATAAATAACACTCTCTGGTGTACAGCCCCTTGTTTGCTGTTTTTGTCCTGCATCTCCATTTTTTTAAAACTCAAAACAATTTCAAACTGGACAGCTGTTATGGCATCATTGCTCCCAGCTTCACACCTGCAGCTGCGCAATTTATAGCATTTGAATCCGTCACTGGTGAGTAGTAATGGAAACAGATGGACACAGTATCCTTCTTACCTTCATCAGCAGAATTATAGGCTGATGGAATGGTGCCTTTTGTTCCTTTATTTCCGTAGCTGTATGGATAGCTCGCAGATTTGGGTGCTGTTGGCACTGGTTTTTGCAGGAGATGTTTGTCTGCCCTTGAGGCTTCAAAAGAGTTGTATGTCTTTGGAGTACTGATCCTTCCAGGAGTAGCAAGCTGAATGTAAACTGAAGAGACTTTTTTTATCTGAGACATCCTTCAATTATAATATCTGAAAGCACAAGCAACACAGTGTGATACTACATTTTTGATCCGGGGCTCATCCATCTCTGTCGTTTTCTAGGGATTATAGAGATTTTAAAAATAAAAATGGTTGACTGTAACAGGTTGAGGATAGCAGGTACTATGGGGTGAGAAACTCAGAGAAATGGTTTTCTTTTAAGAATTTTTTCGGAACAAAATCACGAAATAGTGCATTGTGAAAGGAATGAATGATTGACCCTTCTGAGGAACGGTCACCGGACCCGAAATGTTAACTCTGTTTTCTCCTCCACAGATGCTGCCAGACCTGCTGAGCTTTTGCAGCAACTTTGTTTTTGTTCCTGATTTACAGCATCCGCAGTTCTTTTGGTTTTTGTTTGTGATTGATCACAAGAACTGTTTCCCCCAATTCACCTAATTTGCAATCTCAGCCAGGCAGCATTCAGAAGGCCTGATTCTGGCTGTGTCCTGCCAGCTCTCACTACACCCTTTCTGCTGGTTAATTTCAGTGTTGTCAGTAGAAAACTGGGGGGGAGCTACCAGCCTTTGATCACTGATAAGCTATACTGACAAAAGTGAGATAATGTGTTCCCCTGGTAACTGTAGAAAGAGAAAGAATTTGAAGGTCCTGGAGTGAATTTCATGACCTTTAAATAGATTGACAACATGTAATTGACCTCATGATGTTGCCTTTCTATTGACAATTTTGCTGCAAATACAAAACAGAAAATTTCCTTGTGACACATTTACTGTGTCCATACATATAACGACCAAATCTAGCCTTCCCTTCACTATGACATTTACGTTGCTACAGAATTATAAATCCAAAATCAGTAGAATTGTTTTTGGTGGAAGCTGATTAATGAATTAACTTAAGAATTAGGAGCAGGAGGAGGCAATTCAACTTCTCAAGTCTATTGTGACATTTGTTATGATCATGGCCGATTTCATCTCGGCCTCAATTCCACTTTCCTGCCCATTCTCCATAACCCTTCAACCCATTACAAATCAAAAATCTGTCTGTTTCCTCCTTAAATTTACTCACTATCCCAGGTCCACTGGACTTTGAGGTAGTGAATTCCACAGATTCATGATTTTTGAGAAGTAATTTCTCTTCATCTGTTTCAGATCTGCTACTCCTTATCCTAAAATTATGAGCTCTCATTCTAGATTGTTTAAGATAAGGAAACATTCTATGTCTACTTTGTCGAACCCCTTTAGCATCTTACCTACCTTAATTAGATCTCCTTTCATTCTTCTAAACTCCAGAGAACATAGGCCTAAACTGCTCAATTTCCGTTCATAAGACAAACCCCACATCTCTGGAATCAATGTAGTGCACCTCCTCTGAAATGTCTCCAGTATAACTACATCCCTCCTCAAGGGGACCAAAATTGCATGCAGTACTCCAAAGGTCATCTCACAAATGACTTGAACAGTTACAGCAACACTTCCCTACTTTTATACTCTATTCCTTTAGCAATAAATGCCAAAATTCCATTTGCCTTCCTTATTAGCAGCAGTACTTGCATACCAGTTTTCTACAATTCATGCACGCGGACACCCAGATTCCTCTGCACCGAAGCTGTCTGAAGTTTTTCTCCATTTTAGATGGGAAGTTGTCTTTCTAGTCCTCTGAGCAAAATTGATAGCCTCAGCTTATCCATGTTAAACTTCATTTGCCAAATTTTGGTCCATTCACTTAACCTATCCATATCCAATTGTAAATTTCTTTATTTCTGCATTGTAACTTATTTTCCCACCTACTTTAGTCAAATTTGCAGATGAAACTATAGTACTTCCTATTCCTGTGTAAAAGTCATTAATATATTGATTGTAAAACGTTGGGGCCTGAGGACCAAATACTGTGGTATACAACTAGTTACATATTGTCAAACAGAAAAAGATCCATTTATCCCAACTCACTGCTTTCTGTTGGTTAACTAATCCTCTATCCAAATGAATAAATTATTCCTCACCCCATGTAGCCTTACCTTGTGTATGTAAGCTTCTGTGCAGTGTCTATCAAAAGGCTTCTGGAAGTCCAAATAAACTACCTCTACAAGATCCCCATTATCTATATTATTACATCTTCAACAAACTCCTGTAAATTAGTCAAACATAATATCCCCTTTGTAAAACCATGCTGTCTCTGATGGAATGTATCTTGACCTTCCAAATATCCTGTTATTTATTACTCCCATAATAATGGGATATAGCAAGTTCCCAATGACATATGTTAAACTAACTGGTCTGTAGTTTCCCACTTTCTGCCTCCCTCCATTTTTGAATAAGGATGCTGTACTAACATTTTTTCAAATCCACTAGAATCCTTTTCACATCCAGAGAATTTTGGAATATTATAACCAATGGATCTATTATCTCTGCTGTCACTTCCTTTAAGACCCTGGGATGTTCGCTTATGATTGCGCAATGTTGAGGACCATTCATGACTCTTCAGATACTGAAACAGTCCATGTTCAAATGCAACAAGATCAGGCTTGGGCTGACAGTGGCAAATTACATTCAAGCCACACAAACACCAAGCTATAATCATCACCAAAAAGAAACAATCTCACCCCCATCCCTTGAATTCAATGGTGTTACCATCACTGAATCTCTCACTGTCAACATTCTCGAGGTTACCATTGACCAGAAACTCAACTGGAACCATCACATAAACACGATGGCAACAAGAGCAGCTCAGAGCTAGAAATACTGTAGTGAGTAACTCACCACCTGACTTCCCAAAGCCTGTTCACCATCTACAAGGCACAAATCAGGAGTGTGATGGAATACTCCCCAGTTGTCTGGATGGGTGCTGCTCCAATAACACCAATTGACAGGACAAAGCAGTCTGCTTCATAGGTACCACATGCACAAAACATCCACTCCCTCCACCACTAATGCTTAGTAGCAGCATTGTGTACTATCTACAAATGCACTTCAGTAATTCAAAGATTATTGCTGTCCAAAGTTCCTCAGATTGCACATTCCAAACCCACAATCACTTCCATCTAGAAGGACGAGGACAGCATATGCCTGGGAACACCACCACCCACAAGTTCCCCTCCAAGCCACTCACCATTCTAACTCGGAAATATATTGCTGTTCCCTCACTGTCGCTGGGTCAAAATCTTGGAATCCCTAAAAGCATTGTGGGTCAACCGACAGCAGGTGGACTGCAGCAGTTCAAGAAGGCAGCTCACCACCACCTTCTCAAGAGCAACTAGGGCCAGGCAATAAATAATGCCTAACCATTTCTGAAGAAGGGGCTAGGCCCGAAACGTCAGCTTTCCTGCTCTTCTGATGCTGCTTGGCCTGCTGTGTTCATCCAGCTCTACACCTTGTTACCTCTATGCCTAACCAACAATGCCCACGTGCCATGAATGGATAAAAAAAACGTCAGTCAGACCCTGGGGACTTATTTGCCTTCAATCCCAAATAGTTTACTCAGTACTTTTTCCCTAATTATGATTGTTCTAAGGTCCTCCCTTTTCAGAACCTCTGCATTACCTGTCACTATTGGGATGGTACTAACACCCCCACTGTGAAAACTGAAACAAAGTATTAATTTAGTGACTCTGGCATTTCTGTGTTCTCCATTATTTACCATCCAGTCTAATCCTCCAAAGGACTAACATTCACTTCAACTACTCTCTTCCCTTTTATATACTTCTAGAAGGCTTTATGCTAGTTTTCTTTCATAATTTACCTTTGCTCTTTTTATTACTTTTTTAGTTATCCTTTGTTGATCTTTAAAAGTTTCCCAGTCTCCCAGCCCGCCACTCACTTTGGCAATACAATACACCTTCATTTTTGTCTTGATTTTATCTTTAAGTTCCTTGCTTAGCCTTCAGTTTTCTCCCTCCCCTGCCAGCCCTTACAATATTTCTTTTCTGGAATATATTTTGTTTGGCAGCAATTGAGTATCTCCTTAATGAGCTGAATACAAATAGTTTCCTGGGAAAGGGTGTGTCCTTTTAGATTGGTCTCAACTGTTACTTAGGTATGAACTATATCAAGGAACCTTTGACTTCCAGAAAGACTCAGCAATAAAGTGAATGAAACTGTAAACTGGATTGTTGTGGCACCATAAACTGCACCAGATATTTGTGGCATCGATTCAGATAGTTTAAAAGATATAGTAGGGTTAAATGGTCAATAATTAAACACCATGCTTGTGGACATGAGAACCCAAACTGAATGAGCCCCACCCCCTGCTTGTTTGGTTCCCTCTCTGATATGTGATCAATTTGAAGGTCATACTTGTAATGGCAGACCTTGATCCAGAAAAAAAACCTCACATATCCAACATTTTGTGCCTTATGGTTGTTACTATTGCCAACAAAAGGTGATCAGAATCAGTAGAAATGGACTAATAAAAGACTGTGGAATTGTGAACTTGGAACGTGCTGAAATTTTTACAGTATAAGGTAACTACAGACATCAAAGAGCTACTAAATTATTTAGAAGAATGCCCCAACCTGCATAGTACATAGAGATTAGGTGTGTTCCAAGCCAAAATCCGGGTTTGTGCTGTTACTGGAGTGGCAGTGAAAGGTTGTAATTGGACTTGGTGCAATAGGTAAGGGAAATAAATCAGCAGGATTCCCACCCTTCATCACAGCCCAGTGACTCCAGCTGCAAGATGCATGTGTGTAACGATCAGCTGGGGTGAAGGCCCTGTATAGCAACACTCACTATTTGGTCTCATACATGAGGAGTACCTGTAACCATATGAAGAAGGCTGACTAGGCTCGAGTGTGCTTTATTTCAACAAACATCACATTCTGCAAAAGGAGGGTACAATATCATAGGAACGAAAGTGAAACATACACATTTTTATATAAGAGCTGCTTACAGGCATTATAATAAATGCGCAAGATTTCTTGAAAGTACCGCTGTACATAACTAAGGTATCCAACTGACTAAAAGTTGATACCTAGAAACCTATCCCATTCAGAATTTCTTGGAACACTTACCAAAGGAGGAGTTTTACCGTCTGGAGGTATAGTCTTATTGGTTTTGTTCCACTAGCATACCTCTTTCAGAGCCTGGACCTTAAACTGCAGCGAGTCCAAATTGCTTCTGATCGTCTCACTCCCTTACCCAGAGAATTCTGTCCGCCTACCTCTGCTTTACTTTACCATAAAAGGAAAATGAATTCCTGGGGCATTAGTGCAGCAAACAGGAAGTTGCTCCCTAATCTTCCCACTCTTTACAGACTTGTTTCCATCCAGTCACACACTGCTGTCATATATATATTATAAAGTAATTCTAAGATAAGATTAATTTCTTTGGAAGTTGTTTGGCAAATGATATGACTGACAAGAATTAGCCTGTTCTGCTGTTGGGCTTGCAAACTACTCCAACTTTATTAGATTATTATGTAAGAATTGTTCCTTTCCCAATTTAATCTTGTGTGGTTAATTTTATTTAGAGGGGAGGAAAAATTAGAGCTGAACTATTTGAAAAGAAACCTTCCACCCCCCTCCAGAACCCCATTTCCTTTAACAGCTGGGGTTACAACTAGCAACTTTGTTAACCCTTTGAGTTCTGGAAGCACTTAATTGTCAGCTTTTTGTTTTAAAACTTAGCATAGTTCTTTGATAAGTTTCCAAAGTCAAGACTTATCGGGGCAAAGCAACAGAAGTGGAATCTAAGTATTTTTGTGAACCTTTCTCATCAAATCAGGGACATTAGTCTGTGGAAATGAAATATTTTCCATGTTGAACACAAAGTTAAACTCAATGAAGGTGATGGAAATCTTGTCTGTCGGTTGGAGAGCTGGCAGGAGCCTCCTTATCACTTCCCTGTGGGAAGGCCTTCCAAATTGCCAATCAGGGACTTAACTGGACACTAGTGGGCCTTCCTTGGGATCAAGAATCGCTCCCATTCTAACAGAGAGCTCCTATCCAATCAGAGGCCAAGAGTAGTGCATTAATCAGCAGCACCACTGGGAGAGCAGTTGAAGCCACCAATACTATACCTATCAGGGGATCAGGATCGCTGAGGGCCAGTGCAGAGGTGAGTGATGGAGACTGCAGGGTTGTGCCAAAGGATCACATGGGAGGCAGACAGCAGCTGTCAGCAGGCTTTCCATTTCCTAGTGCTGGATCCCTCAATTAGGTACTGTATCTTTGAATGAGCCCCACCCTCTGCTTGTTTGATTTGTTCCTGGATGAAGGGCTAGTCCTATAAAGAGAGGTTGAACTGATTGGAGTGTATCCTGTATAGATTAGAAGAATGGCAGGTAATCTTATTGAAATGTACAAAATCCTCAGAAGCACTTACCAAGAATGTTTTTTCCTTGTGCGGGAGAGACAAGAACGAAGGGACACACTTGGAAAAATAAGGGTCTTCCATTTAAGATGGAGATGGGACATTCTTTTTCTCTACAGGATCAAGAGTCTTGTTAATATAGTAAGGAATGCAGGTATTTGGGGTTAAATTAATAATTCATTGACAAGGTAGATATAAAAGAGGAATAGAACTGTCCAGGCTGTTGTTAAACAGGTCCAAACATTGGGCTGTGGAGGGGGTCATCTCTGCTGACTGTCTGCCCCTCTTCTGTAGTTATGTTCATGCCTGGCTGTCATTGGAGAGGTAGTTTCCATCATTGCTCTCAATGCCTTCAGAGAGAGGTGGGTACTGCAGGGGATACAGTGCTTTATTTTCCCCTCCAACTCTGTTTTGAATTAGAATATTTCTGCTCTCCCAAAGGGCCCCCCTCTTTCACTTTTGATGGTTTGCATTGCCCTTAATAGGCTTTGCTCATGAATACCTAAAGGAAGAACAGGTAGAGACTAGCAATGTAGTAGGAGCTATGAGACTGTGTAGTTAATAAACTCCCCTCACAAAGAAAAGTGTATTGGAAGAAAAGTGTCTTAGTCTATTTTTCACTAATGAGATTTGATAGTTCTAGGGAATTTACTTCCCCACAGAGTGATGGAGGTTGGGTCTTTTGAATATTTTTAAGATTGAGTACCTTATTAGTTCAGAATCTCTCGAAGAGTGTCGGTGTAGGAAGGAAAGTGGAGCAGAAGGTGCATTTACGTCAGTCATGATCTTAGCAAATGACAGAGCAAATCTGAAAGTCTGAGTGGCTTACATCTATTCCTAATTCATATGTTTGTCACCTTCCTGCTTAATTAGTTTTTTTTTATTAAAACATGGGATGAGGGCATCACTGGCTAGGCCAGCATTCATTACCCATCCCTAATTGCCCAGAGGGCAGTTAAGAATCAGCCACATTGCTGTGGGTCTGGAGTCTCTCTTAGGCCAAACCAGATAAGGATGACCATTTCCTTTTCTCAAAAAAAGAATGAGTGAACAAAATGGGTTTTTCTGACCATCGACAATGGTTTCCTGGTCATCATTAGACTCGTAATTGTAGATTTTTAAAAATATATATTGAATTCAAGTTCTACCATCTTGTTTTCCATCTCTCCTGATTTCCTAAGTGGAAGTAAGGTGAGCAGAAATGTAAAATGGGCTAGCAAAATTCATTATTGCCTTGTTCACGCCCTCACAAAGTCAAAATGACCCCTGAATGACTTTATTTTGTTACATTTAAGATAATCAGCAAGGAATAAGAAAGGTGTTGGAATGGCCATTTCCAATTTTCTGACTACGCTGTCTGAGCCATCTGTCCAAGTTCTTACCAGTGTTCTCACCACATTCCACCCCCACCTCCCCATCAACACTCAGCAGCCATCCACTCACCTCTAGTAAATGAACAGAAACAGGAGATAGTGATATAGAAATTTCCCCAAGTCCTATTCATGCACTCCTGTGGCAAAGGTACCAAGACAAGTCCGTTGAACAGGTGCTCCTGGGCCAGAGCAGCTGCAGCTTGCATCCCAGGAGATCCTGAGCTGTTTCCTGAAGCCTGGTGGGTGGCAATGCCCCTCCTGTTGGTAGACCAGATATCAGGCTGATGCTGGTGTCCAGAGTGGTGTGCGCTACAACCTTACAACAGGCTGGCTGGTTCAAATTGTAAAGAGCTGCCACTGGCTGCAGGTTCTCAAATTTGGTTTGTTTTGCACCTGTTAACTTGATAGTTTGAACATTCCTGATGAAGTTTTTGTATTTTTTTTACTGGAAGTGTTTTGGAATCTCATCTGTTTGTCTTGCCTGGAATTCAGTGAGATCTGTAGCTGGTGGGCAGAGGGTGCAAAAATAGTGTCACTACTGCCTGCAATCTGACTTGGATTATGCATGCTGGTCTTCAGCGCCTCCATGTGAATATTATGTTAATCGAATGATTTGGAGAAAAATGGCAGCAATGTGAGCCCACTGGCTTAGCCTCCTATGAATCACAGAAGTTTTACAGTGCTGAAGGAGGCCATTTGGCCTGTTGTGCCTGCAACACTCATTAAAAGAGTCATTACCTAGTGCCAATTTCCTACATTTTACCCCACACCTTTGCAGATTACTTTTATCCACATAATCATCCTATGCCCTCTTGAATGCCTCAATTGATCCTATCTACACCACAATTCTAGGCAGTGCGTTTCCATGTCCTAACTACTTGCTATGGGGGGAGAAAGGTTTATTTTCCACTTCAGCCTTAATTATTTTGCAGATCTCTTTAAATCCAAGTCTCTTGTTCTTATTCCTTTTACAAGTGGGAACTGTTTCCCTGGATCAACTCTACCCAGCCTGCTCAGGATTTTGAAGATCAGTATAGAGTCTGTACATTTTCAGGGTTAGGCCTCATCTAAATAAATGTGACCTATTATGTGTAATCTATAACAAGTAACGCTTTCCCTGTCTTCATGTTTCTGTCTTCCAAATCAGGTCAAAATGCTACATTGCTGAAAGCCTGACCAATCTTTCCAGCCTTTGCCAGGCCTGACTGACTTCTATTTCTTTCTTTATATCCCCTTCTTCAAAGGCTGTGCTTGCTTCTGCCTCTGCTCAGGGCTGGATCAGGTTTTTGGGTGCGATTTACATTCTCAGCTTATTATTTATGCATGCATAGGTAAAGCTCCTATTTTTAGGGGCAGGTGGATTCCAGTCCCCCTCCCCCTCCGCAGTGTGTCGTCTCGTCTCCAAATTCTGGATATGTTTAAAAGGCACCTGGATAGCATTTTATTCTCTGCAACCGATGAGTGTGACTCAACTTCTCATCACCCCAGTGATTCTGAGAGATGTCAGAATCCAGGCAAAAAATGGCAGCGTGCATTAGCAATAGGTTCTCTTGAAAGCAGTCCAGCAGAGAAAGGTTAGGGTTAGGGTTAGGAATGGAAACTCGAGGCTATCGTAACTCTCACAGACATTCTGGACAAAGGTGGCTGTGGAACTCAGTGCCCATAAGTGGCTCAAGAATGTGGCTCCAATGCTGCATAAGCATGAATGATGTACTGTGATGTCCCAAGGCTTGTGCCACTATCTACTCAATGCTTCATGCCACTGAGAGTGTGAGTTAGCATTGTAAGATCGCTGTTGTAGGGGAATGTCACACGCCAGATCGGGCATCCAGTGGAGATGTAGCACCCAATGAATGTCTGTCACTTATTGTCACTACTGATGTAGCATTACTTGCACCATTATGTTATTGCCTTGCACTTCTGCTAAGGTTCACAATTAAAACATAAAAGAAGCAACAATACTCAGCAGTTCACTGACATTTATTATATGTGAATGTTCTCTTAGTTATAAATAGACATAACGCTCCTAACCCCCTTCTTGGAGCAGACTTGAGCTCATAGAAGGCCAAATGAAATTTGCTGATGGGGACACTGGAGGCTTTCTCACTAAATAACTATTATTATCCAATCTGCTGGTCCCAGCTGCATATAGGAACAGGAGGCCATTCAGCCCATTGAATCTGTACCACCATTTGGGGTTGATTATCTCAATGTCATTTTTGCATCAAGAACCAACATCTTAATACAACCTCGTATAAGGGTTGCAGCTTGCAACACTGACAAACGTTTATGTTTAACTATGCAGCCTCTATATCCTACCCCTAAGTGATCCAAAATGGTAACTCTGCTTTGTCTCCACAGATGCTGTTAGACCTGCTGAGTTTTTCTGGCAATTTCTGCTTTTGTTTCTGATTTCCAGCATCCACGTTTTTTGGTTGTTTTGCCTGAAATTGACTGTGTTCACTGTCACTGGTATTGTGCAGTCCCTTTTGTTGTCTGCCCTTCAATGTGCTCTCTAACTGTGGGTGATGCTTGCTGTTGTAGTGATGTGATATACCCTTATCACGGCTTAGCTAAAACTCTGTGCCCTCCAAAATTAACCTTATCTCCTAGCGCCTTTGGGTACTATCTCTACAATTCCAACCAAGGACTTGTTAATTCTGTTTTTCTATTAGTAACATTATCTTCAAAGGGAAAAAATGAAAATCTAAAATCGATCCCAGGAAAGTGGAGGTCTTGTTTATGCTTGTAATATCTTCATTGCATAGGCACAGCAGCTGGGCTCTGTGGTTAATAAAAGCTACTTTAGAAATATAATTTAAAGTGAACCATGACAGGCGTGCATAGACAGAGCAACAGCAAAGAGTATACACAAGATAAACAGAAAAAAGAATGTCCTATGGCCCATCTTAAATTATCCTGAAGTCTCGCATTTAACATCTAATTGTTGCTTACATTATTATGTGACTGTTCTATTTATTTCAGTTGTCAATAGCAACAGTCATTCCTGAATCAGAAGTACATAGATCTGAGTTCAGTTCTTGGGATATGAGTAACTTCACTACAGTACTGTGGGAATGTTGCATTGTTGTAGGTGCTGTCTTTTTTAGATGAGAAATTAACTCAAAATGCTATTTGCCTGTTTATATGGATTTAAAAGACCAACAGGGGAGTTATCTTCGAAAACAAGGTGTAGGGCTGGATGAACACAGCAGGCCAAGCAGCATCAGAGAAGCAGGAAAGCTGACATTTCGCGCCTAGATCCTTCTTCAGAAAAACAAGTTATCTTGCCTGATAATTATTCATTGATTAAATAGTAAATTATCTCATCGTTCTTTTGTGGGACTATATGGATACCTTAAACATGAAACCTGATAGTGATCAGATAATTTAATTCTTTCCAGTTGCATTCCATTTGTGACAGAACTAAAACTATTCATTTAATAAAGTATGAAATTATCTCAACATTTTCTTGCTGAAGGCGCTGACTCAAGCTGATCCCCAGCAGCAGGATCTCTCCCGAATCCTTTACTGAGGTGACTGTTCCCTACATTTGAGCCTACACTTGGAGAATTGCCAAATATCTAGCTGTAGAGGTCAGTACAGCCAAGTCCAGTCCTCTCTGCATACTCCCAAATGTGCCAGCAGGGGTTAGAGGTGAACAGTGCGATTGTGAGGCTTTTTGGAGGGGGCTGCTGGTGGTGGAGTGAGTAGCAGTGGCATATGGAAGTTTTCCTTTTGAAGTAAAGGAAGATCCCAGGCTGCCTCCTTGTTGGTGTTCTGGAATTTTAAATTTGCTCAGTTTGTCAGTATGCACTTTTCAAAATTATCCAGTGGATTCACAGTAACAATAAAACACATAAGAAATACAATCAGTTTAGCAGCTTGATTGTTTTCAATTTCTTATCGCTGAAAACTCTGCTCACAGTGATATTTAGCCAGGTTAATTCCCTGGCCTGGTCACACTTATGCTGCAACAGTTATTTTTAGATGCTATAAGCTGACTTCTGATACATGAGATGCAAGTGCCATCAAAACAGCAGAGTAGTTCAGCCACCAAACAGATTTCACAGACGATCGGTACTTCGAATGAAATCAGAACAAAGCTATGATCATGTGGTGAAGGAGGCCTATGTAATGTCACAGGATTACATCAGGTATGTGACTAGAAGGACATCAAAACCAGCTCCTAGCATTGCTTCAGCAGCCCTGAGGCATGCGGGCGATGACCTCCTGGAAAAATATCCCATCTTCTTCAAGCGATGGCCCCGGATTTTCAGGGAGGTTTGTTCTGATGATGCCTGTGATTACTTATTCAAGATGCTGGATGAGCATTTCCAACCAGAGAAACCCTGGCAAAAGAAGGAGCTGACCTGGAGTGGGATACTTTCCATTTATGTCCTGGCAGGGCAGCTGGCCAAACACTGCCAGGCGAATGGCATGGAGTCCGTGCTGGAGGAGCTGGAATTCAGAGTGGGTCAGTACGTGGAGAGAAAAGTGTGTCCACATATTAGAGAAAAGGGAGGATGGGTAAGTATCACTGAAATAAATAGCTCTCACTCAGTGACTCCTGATGTAATCAAATAATTTAAATGCCCTAATCAGCATGTAGCTTACCATCTAGCAACAATGAAGTTCTGAGAAGTTGTACCAGTGCGTTTGCAGAGATAATAGGAACTACAGATGTTGGAGAATCTGAGATAACTAGGTGTAGAGCTGGATGAACACAGCAGGCCAAGCAGCATCAGAGGAGCAGGAAGGCTGACGTTTCGGGCCTAGACCCTTCTTCAGAAATGGTTTCTGAAGAAGGGCCTAGGCCCGAAACGTCAGCCATCCTGCTGTGTTCATCCAGCTCTACACCTTGTTATCCCAGTGCGTTTGCAGTTTGGCTTACCTCCAGGCTGGAATTTGAATTGAATTGAATGATTTATTGTCACTTGCATTTAACAAATAAACATTTAAAAGTGTAAAATGTCGCTTCACCTTGATTCAGACCGACTCCTAACAACGTGACATCCCCCACACTGCATGACCTAGAACTATCTGTACCCAAAGCTTTTTGTTTGGTTTGGGTCAATTGCTTTCTTTTCAGTAACAGAACCAGCTTGATACCTCGTGCCAGTTGTAACATATCGAGCCATTGACTCTTCTTCATTTGTCAAATTATTTCTCTGCATTTCTTACCTTTTTCAAATTGGTCATTTTATACTTTGCTTGTGTATCAATTGAGTGATGCCAAAACTTTTATTCCATCAAAAAATAGATTCAAACAGACAATACATTTTAATGTCTAGCTATCAGGGATTGTCATGGATTGATTAACTTCATGGGTTAACTTATTTTAAACAGTAAAACATACTATAAATGTCTGCTTCATGGCTTATAGCAAACCAATTGATTTGTATGTACAGGTCCAGAGTCATAACAAACTAACTGGCCAGGCAGTGTCACAACATCGTATACACACAGTACATGAAGTCTTCAAAGGTGAATTCTCTTAAAAGGCAGCATACACCAACATAGAGGCTTGATCATTCCTCATTCATGCCCCAAACAACTACAACTAAAACTAACTATAAAGCAGATAAAATTCATGGATAATTATAATCTGATTCATCATCTTAGTGCCAACAACTGCATCCTTTCACAGATTGTAACCCCCACCCACTGGATCTTTCAGCACTCTAAATTCTTGAATATATCCTTCCCTCACAGCCATCTAATAAAAATACAACTAAAAACATTTACAGAAGATACTGAGGAAGACGATGAACAGTGAACAAAAACAAGTCTTCGCTATAACACTCATTATCAAGACCCCTTACAGTAATACTTCCCAATATTCCTGACACCCCTCACTGTAATACTCTGGTGTTATCAACACCCCTCAATTACAACACTCGCCTACATAACTCTCACCTCTCACTGAAACACACTCTGTAACATTAAAGTATGTGAGGCAAATCAGGTATGTTAGGAAAAGCCATTGGATAACGGGGGACAGAGAGAGCTTGGGGACAAAGCTGGCTGAGTGACAGGGAAATAGAGCATTGTAGTAAATGCAGAGTTAATGTTTCGGGTCTAGTGACCCTTCCTCAGAACTCAGAAGGTTCTGAGGAAGGGTCACCAGACCCGAAACGTCAACTTTGTTTTCTCCTTCACAGATGTTGCCAGACCTGCTGAGCTTTTCCAGCAACTTTGTTTTTGTTCCTGATTTACAGCATCTGCAGTTCTTCTGGTTTTTATTGTAGTAAATGGTTGCTTTTGGACTGGAGGAACCTATATAGTGGAAATCCCCAAGGGCCACTGCTTTTCTTGATCTAAATTACGAAATTGTCTTTGGCAGAGCACAATTTGATGTTACCTGCAAATGTTGAAACTGAAAGTAATGTAAACTGCAAGGAAGATAGTGATAAATTTTAAAAGGATATATAAAAGATTGAAGTAATAGGCAGACATGAAGTAGATGAATTTTAAAGAGGTAAAGGCAATATAAAATAAAAAATATAAATTCTAATAGAAGTGCAAAAACAAAGACACTTGCGATACATTTGCAAAAGTTATTGAAGGGAGAAAGGCAGGTTGAGAAAGTGGTTAATAAAGTATATGGGATACTGGGCTTACAAAATGGAGTACAAAAATGGAGGCATGGAGTACAAAATCAAATAAATTACAGTGAACCCTTAATGCATTGGCCTCAGCTGGTGAGCTGCATCTAAATCTGGATACTATATTAAATTTCTATTGCCTACACATCATTTTTAAAGATTAAAATAGTTCCAGGAATGAAGGAACTCAATGTGTGGATAGATTAAGGAGGTCATCCTGATCTCCTTTAGAGAAGATTGAGGAAATTGGAACAGGATTTCAACCTCTTGAGGGGTCTGGATGGGAAAAGCTGTTCCCATTGGTGGAATGATTAACATCCAGAGGATACTGAATTGAGGTGAGAGGCAAAAGAACTAGGAGGAAAATCTTTTTATGCAACAAGTAATAATGTTCTGGATTGCATTGGCTGGGAATGTTGCAGAAACCGACTTAATCATGGTTTTCAAAAGGGAACTGAATAATTATCTGCACAGAAAATAATTAGAAAGGTCACAGGAGAAAGGTGGGAAGTTGAATTAACTGAATTGCTTTTGCAGATAACCAGTATGGATGCAACAGGTCAAATATCCACCTTCTGTGCCTTAATCGTTCTATGGCTCCAGGTCAGAAAGACAATAACTAGTGTCTCAGTCTCTAAGGGTCCAGCTTTTTATCGTATGTGACATATTCACTGAATGAATTCCAGATTCCCTACATCCACGGTGGCTCACCTCAAACTAACTGCAAATGTTACATTGATTAAAATGGGTGGGTAAAGTTTCTAAATGCCTCATTGAACGGTTAATGTTGGCTGTGCCAGGATCAGGTAGAACCAAAGAATTCAACATGTGCATAAACCCCCTTGTCGCAATCACCCAAATCCAATCCTACTCGAGTTGAGAGAAGTAGGCCCACTATGTAAATGACTATTGGATTTTAAAACAAAGAAACACAGGCAGGGCTAAATTTTACTGCTAATGGGCACAGGTGAACATTGAGCACTCACGACATTGCTTGAAAATGACAATAAAATTCTCCTGGTTAACAATCTTTCTTGCACTAACAGCATGAAGAACTAAAACCGATCATTCATTTCATTGCTGTATTATTTTACTGTACAGGTTGAGGTATTCTTGAAACACATGAGAAGGTAATGATATAAAGCAAGTATTTCTTCCCAGCTCAATCTGCTGTCTTCTTTCTTTCTCAGTCTGGTTTCATAGAGCGCTTTGCTAGGAAGGACGAACCTGAACGTACTATCTTCCGAGCATGCTGTGGAATGTTACTCTTGCTGGGTACCGTGTCCCTGACTTACTACATTTACAGGAGAAGGTTATGCTGATGGAATTGATCACAGACTTTTTGAGACATTCACCATCAGCCTGTTTCACTTCATTCTCTACACCAAAGTGGACTAACCAATTTTAATTGTTGCCTGGGATGAACTGTTCCTGCAAAATAGATGACTACTTTAACACAACATGAACACTGGATAACTTGCACTATTGCATGTATGAGATTCATTAATTGGATAAATTCTGTGCTTAATCATAAGAGGTGATTTGAGTAATTTTTTTTAACCTTTCCGTGCAACTAGTTTGTATGATAACAGTGTGTCTTCTGCATTCAGTATCAAGTCCTATCTTGTCCCAACATTTCTATACTTTACCAGATTGTGGAGGAGGGGGGCAGTGAAGGAAATTGGAAATGTGACAAATAATATTGACAAAATAAACTGAGTTAGTCCCGCCATCCAGTGGACAAAAGACATCATTACTAGTGACTTCTGCTGGAAAATGCAATTCTTTAACATATTTGCTCTGATTTCCATCCCGCGTCTTGTAGAATCCAAATGGGTTGCTGAAAATTACTCTGCAAAAAACTGAGTCACAAATGCCCAGAAATAGAAACAGAAATTACTGGCAAAACTCAGAAACATCTTGCGTTAACAAGCATGGGGCTGGATGAACACAGCAGGTCAAGCAGCATCATAGGAGCAGGAAAACTCGACGTTTCGGGCCTAAACCCTTCATCAGAAATGGGGGAGGGGAAGAGGGTTCTGAAATAAATAGGGAGAGAGGGGGAGGCGGATAGAAGATGGATAGAGGAGAGGATAGGTGGAGAGGAGGCAGACAAGTCGAAGAGGCGGGGATGGAGCCAGTAAAGGTGAGTGTAGGTAGGGGGGGAGGGAGGAGATAGGTCAGTCCAGGGAGGACGGACAGGTCAAGGGGGCGGGATGATGTTAGCAGATAGGAGATGGAGGTGGGGCTTGGG
>JAHRHZ010000004.1:21006507-21026317 GCA_024137785.1 Ginglymostoma cirratum | reverse complement strand
TGACCTGTCCGTCCTCCCTGGACTGACCTATCTCCTCCCTCCCCCCCTACCTACACTCACCTTTACTGGCTCCATCCCCGCCTCTTCGACTTGTCTGCCTCCTCTCCACCTATCCTCTCCTCTATCCATCTTCTATCCGCCTCCCCCTCTCTCCCTATTTATTTCAGAACCCTCTTCCCCTCCCCCATTTCTGATGAAGGGTTTAGGCCCGAAACGTCGAGTTTTCCTGCTCCTATGATGCTGCTTGACCTGCTGTGTTCATCCAGCCCCATGCTTGTTATCTCGGATTCTCCAGCATCTGCAGTACCTTTTATCTCTGATACAAACATCTTGAGTTAAGTGGCTCTTCATCAAAACTCAAAATATTAATTCTGCTTTTGCCCCATGGATGCTGTCAGACCTGCTCTGTTTCACCAGCCATTTCTGTTTTGTTTCAGATTTCCAGCATCTCCAGTTCTTTGTTTTATTTCACAAATACACCGAATGAGTTTCCACTGCATAAAGTAAAACTTGGCATTTACAAAGCTGCCAAATTCTTGAATGCATTGACTGACCCTGGAACCTAGGTGAATGCCAGTAAGCCTCCTGGGATATGCACCGTGTCGCACCCCAGTGGAAGACTGCTCCACCCATTCATAGCAGTCTGCTGGTACGATTCCACTGACAATGCAGTCACCTGACAGTAGCCACTGATTCATTTTCATTAACCTTATACAAAACATTCCAGATGCAAAGTAGAAATGGACACAAACAACTAACGGACAGGTAACTAGAATAATTCACTTTAAATCATTTATTGGTGCCACATTACTGAGTTTACAACTTTTTCATCCAAGTTTCAAACTTCCTATCCTGAATATGGCAACTCTTTCCCAGTTCAGGTTTCAGAGATGCCAAGAGACACCTCCAGTATCACCCTCCCAGTTTCCATTCTTCACATAGAGACCCAGACATTGAGTATTGGGAGAGTTTTTGACTCTAGGGAGAATTAAAACTGAACCCACTAATCCCATCCCTCACCTCACTCTGAGCAGTGATCACTGATCTCTGGTTACTCTTCTCCTTTTCTATCTCTGGATGATTATGGTAAGTGTAGTAACTTTAGCAGTGCTCCCACTGAGATGAATGCATACTGCAAGATCAGACAAGGCATCTTCTCATTTTATTACCGTAGCCTTCGTCCACAGAGCATGGAGGTGAAGAAAAGGCAAGGGCTGGCCTTTAGCTTTAATAATTAACCAGTGCGGGTTGGTCATTTGCTCCACAGAAACATGACCAACTGGAGGTTTGAAATGTTGCTTCAAGGTGAAATGCTCACTCCCTGGCTCAATTACCCATATTATTAGTGTGATAATGAAGCAATGATAGCAGAAAATGTAAGTTTTGAGGTTATGTTCTCAGTTTTCATTTATATATAGCAACAAACACTAATATTGAGAGAAGGGTAGCTTCCCAGTGTGATTGCCTGCAACCTTTACCCCTCTCTCCAAGTCTCTACGGTATACAAACAGTCAAGTAAACCTAAATGAAAGGAGCTGAAGCTCGGAATTGATTAAGCTGCCCAAGGCTGCTAAATCAGTAGGTCTAAGTGCAGGATCTGGGTCTATTCCTCGTTCAGCTGCTATCTTTTTGGTCATCCAAGGTTTATGTGTCAGATACTCTTGACCTCTGCTGTGCACTTTGCTGGGTTGGTCTTACTGTGGTTCTGAAGGCTGTGATACTGAGACTGGCTCCTGAGGAATCCTGTAAAATATAATACGTTTTGGTTTAATGACATTTTAATGTGTCAACTGTGGCTCAGTTGGTGGCACACTCACATCTGTGTCAAACGTTCAGGGTTCAACTCCCATTGGAAGGCAAATTCTAATGCAAAAAAGGGGTTCACTTCACCTGATGAAGGAGCAGCACTCCAAAAGCTTGTGATTTCAAATAGACCTGTTGTACCATAACCTGGTATCATGTGACCTCTAACTGTGAATAATCAGAGTCAAACTGCCTAGTTTAAAATTTAAATAAAGCATGGCTGTCAGTTGTCAGTCATCATTAACTGGTGTATTCTCCACTGTGACACCTCTAACAAATAGAATATTCTTGATAATCAACACTTGCCTTTTCTACAGTACAAATGTTGATTTTACCTTGCATTGGTATTCTTGCAATTTGTTCTGATGAGTCTAAGACTTCAAGCTTTGATCAAAATGTGTCCTTTTTCAGCAAAATTACTGTGCTCTTAATTATATTTAACAAAGAGATACACGAATGTCATTACACGAGGAAATGTTAATGGAAATATAAGCGCAGCATCAACTTTAAAAATAATTAAAATAAATGTCTAAAAGACTGATATGGAATTATATACAGTGAGGAGACATACTGGACTAAATCTTTGCATGGATCTCTCAAAGTTGTAAACAAAATCAGCTTCTTGGTCACAGTGTTTCCTGCTATCAACTTCTGGAAGGGGTTACACCTTTCTAAAATATGGTCTGATCTAGTCACCTCTGGTAGGAAGAAGCTAAGAAACTACTGCCTTACATACTTGTTGTCTGCAGGCTTCCCGCATTTGTCCCACTTGAAGCAAACACAACAGCTCTCCGACCAGTGATAGGACAACGTGGAACACGTCCATCCACTTCCCAATTGTCAGGGTCAAAATCAGGAGCCCACCCATCCTTACTGCCACTGTCTGGTAGACACTCTGCTCAGTTGGATTCTGCTTCTGCTCCTCTGAAAAATGATAAAGAAATCATTTACAACAGCACCTAAATAGAAAGGATTGCACCATCCAACCATTTAACATTAAAAAATGCTCCAAGGTCATTTACAAATCCAGGAATCTAAAGGCAGAGATTTAAAAACCATTACAAGTAGTAAAACAGGTTAACAAAGCCATTTAGACATTCTAACAAAGCACCTAGGTTCAGATCTACAGGAATCAAATTCAAAAACAGAGAATTTTTGTTATACAGAAATTCCATTGAACTGCACTTATTGTGAGCAGTTCTGGTCTTCCAAAAAAATAATGTTGAAGCACTGGGGAAGTACAAAAGACAATTTACAACCATAGCTTGCATTTGTATAGCACCGTTAACATAATAAAAGGTCTCAATGCAGGAGCATTATAAAACTAAATGAGATACCAAGCCATATAAGGAGAAATTAGGGCAGATGACCTTAGTCAAAATGGGTTTTAGGTAATGTCTTTAAGGAGAAATAATAGTCAACAGGCAGAGAGGTTTTAAAAGGGAATTCTAAGGCCTAAGCAGCTGAGGGTATAACCACCAATTGTGGAGCAATTAAAATCAGGAATGCTCAATAGGTCAGAATGAGAGGAGTGCTCATATTTTGAAGGTCGTTGAGTTGGAGACAGAGAGAGGACAAAACTGTGCAGTGATTTGAAAACAAGTTTGAGAATTTTAAAATTGATATGATTTAAAAAGATGGCACTGAAGCTGAGACATTATATTTATCAGGAAAGCGCGAGCAGGTTGAATTCTTCACTCTAGAAAAGCTGGTCTAGTCAGTTGAGCAATTACTTGATCAAGGCTTTTAGAATTATTAAGAGGTCTGATGTGGTAAATTTACCACTTTGTGGGAAGGGAGAGTGAGTGAATTCAAAATTATAGACCATTGATACAATGTAGTCACTAATCAATCCAATAAATCCAATTCTCTGCAGCTGTAACACTTTATTCTGTTCCATTACCCTGATGTATTTATGTCAGGTATGATTTGTCTGTCTAGCACACAAAACAATACTTTTTAAACTGTATCTCAGTACATGTGATTATGATAAATCAAGTCAAATAAAAAAAATTAAGGATATACTCATACGCCCAGAGACTGGTAAGAAGATTGTGGAAGTTTCTACCACGTTAAGTAGCTGAAATAAATAGCATGGATAGATGCATTTAAGGGGAAGAAAGACAAACAATTGAGGGTTAAAATAGATAGCTATGTTGATAGACTGCAATAAACATGGTTAAATGAGCCTGGTGTATTTCACTCGTGGGGTGAAGGTGTTTCTGTGCTGGCCCAAATTTATTCCCTGTTCCTCGTTGCCCTTGAGAATGTAGTTGTGAGCTGCCTTCCTGAACCACTGCATGTGCTGTAAGGTAGACCCACAACACTCTTAGGGAGGGAATTCTGGGATTTTGACCCAGCTGCACTGAAGGAATGGTGATGTTTTTCCAAGTCAGTATGGTGAGGGCTTGGAGGGGAACTTGCAGGTGGTGATGCTCCCATGTATCTGCTGCCTTTGTCCTTCTAGATGGAAGTGGTTGTGGTTTTGGAAGGTGCTGTCAGAGGATCTTTGGTGAATTTCTGGAGTGCATCTTGCAGGCAGTACACGCTACCTGCTAATGAGTGTCGGTGGTAGAGGGAGTGGATAGTTGTGGATGTGGTGCCAATCGTGCGAGCTACTTTCTCTTGTATTCTGTTAAGCTTCTTGAATGTTGTTGGAGCTGCACTCATCCAGGCAAGTGGGGAGTATTCCACACACTCCTGACTTGTACCTCGTAGACGGTGGACAGGCTTTGGGGCGTCAGGACATGAGTTAATCATTGCAGTATTCCTGGCCTCTGACCTATGACCTACTCTTTTAGCCATTGTGTTTATGTGATAAGTCCTTTTAAGTTTCTGGTCAATGTTGATGTTGGAGGATATAGTGAGTGCAACACCATTGAATGTCAAGGGACAGTAGTTAGATTGTCTCTTATTGAAGATGGTCATTGCCTGGCATTTGTGTGGCGTGAATGTTACTTGCCACTTGTCAGCCCAAATACAGATCTTTTTGCATTTGAACATGGACTGCTTCAATGTCTGAGGAGTTGTGAATGTGCTGAACATTGTGCAATCATCAACAAACATCCCACCTGACTTTATGATAGACGGAAGGTCATTGATAAAGGAGTTGAAGATGGTTTGGCCTAGGACACTATCCCAAGGAACTCCTGCAGAGATGTCCTGGGGCTGAGATGACTGACCTCCAACAACAATAACCATCTTCCTGTGTACTGGGTATGACTCCAACCAGCTGCCTGATACTGATTGTTGCATCACAGAGCTCTAGCAAAACTGGAATCAATCAGTTGAATGGAATTAAGCTGTCTTGACCATGTTTGAGCGAATGCTGTAATAAAGTCAGGAGCTGAATGGCCCTGACAAAACCCAAACAGGGCAGTTTACTGCTGAGGAGGTGCTGCTTGATAGTACTGTTGATGACACTTTCCATCACTTTATCGATGATTGTGAATGGACTGATGGGGCAGTAATTGGCTGGGACAGATTTGACCTGCTTTTTGTGAATAGGACATACCTGGGCAATGTTCCACATTGTCAGGTAGATGCCTGTGTTGTAACTGCATTGGAACAGCTTGGCTAGGGCAGCGGCAAATTCTGGGGCACAAGTCTTAGTACTATTGCCAGAATGTTGTCAGGGCCCATAGCCTTTGCAGTATCCAGTGCCTCTAATCATTTCTTGATATCACATGGAGTGAACTGAATAGGTTAAAGACTGCTATCTGTAATCCTGGGGACTACTGGAGGAGGCTGAGATGGATCATCTACTTGGCACTCTGGCTGAAGGTTACTGCAAATGCTTCAGCCTTATCCTTTACATTGACGTGTTGTGCTCTTCCATCATTAAGGATGGGGATTTTTATGGCGCCTCCTCCTCCAGTTATTCGGTTAATTGTCCACCAAAAGTCACGACTGGTAGCTTCACTAGATTGACACTTCATTTTCAGGTATGCCTGGTGCTGTTCCTGGCATGCCCTCCTGCATGCTCCATTGAAGCAGGGTTGATCCCCTGGCTTGATGATAATGGTTGAGTGAGCGATATACCAGGTCAAGAGGTTGCAAATTGTGCTGGAGTACAATTCAGCTGCTGTTAATGGCTACAGTGCCTCTTGAATGCTCAGTCTTGAGTTGTCAAATTTGTTTGAAGTCTGCCCCATTTAGCACAGTAATAGTGCCACAGAAGACAATGGAGGGTATTCTCAAAGTAAAGGCAGGACTTTATCTCCATAAGGATTACAGTGTGGCGCATAAAAACTGCCATTGACCAGTTAGACAAAATGAGCCATCTTTGTATTGTACAATTCTCTGACAATACTACCCAATAGGGATACAGAAACAAAACACTAATCAGGAAGGAAGAAATTAATACATGAAGGCCAGATCAAAGAGTTCTAAAAAGATGGGTATGTTTAGAGAGGATTAACAAAGTGTATCAATGAGGAAACTAAAGGTTCTGCTACCAATGGAAGAAGGAACGGATGCAGACAGGAAGGATGGGTTAAACAGCAGAGCTATGCATTCAACAAAGGATATATTGCTGGGGCATCTTAGGGCTCCACCATCTTCTAACAACTTCCTGGTTCTTATCATTTCTCTTCATAGTTGCAAAGAATATTTCCCTTTTGCTGATTATAATTCCTACTGCACTTAGCTGTCTTAGTTTACAATTCCTTCTAAACTTCCACATTTCAAGTTTTCCACAGATTATAGAGAGGCAAGTACACTGAAGGGTTAAGTAGCCAGTTAACTAGAATAGAAATCAACAAGATTTTGTTTTCAAAGCAGGGAGGTCAAATTGAAGTTTTGACAGAATTACCACGTTTGTCCCATTTCTCCCTTTCCTTTCCCGAGGACACAAGCTCCTTCCCTGTGGCACAAGTTCCACAGCTGTTGGCTACCACACAGTATTCCATCCCAGTGTTACACATGCTCCTCGGCAATAAGTCTCGATAGGATATATTCTTTCATGAGAGTTTCACAGCTGACTTGATCCTACCACACCCCTCATCCACACCGCACAACCTCTGAAAAGGATCACTGGGTACTGATCAGGCTTAGAACTTTGGCAGATTTATCCTCCAACCCTCCCCCCGACCCCTCTGCAAGATATTTCTTATCAATCTGTTCTGATACGCAATGATACACTTTTGTAGCAGGTGGGACTTGAACCTGGACCTCCAATTCAGAGATAGAGACATCAGCACTGCATCACAAGAACCTCTCTCACATGTTCTTTAATCCTGAGATACCAAAATTCCAACAGCCATCCTTGGCTTAGATCAGTCAATTCAATACAAACGGTGTATAGAACCTGGAACCTTACTGGCGTGTACAGCATGGTATCACACCAGGTAGCCCATTAAGTCACTGCAGAGTAAGGATAGATGGCCTTGGCTTCCCACTTTCACTTCATAGTAATCTACTAGATTGATAACAATTTCCTGTGTCACTATACCACCAATTCTCACCTTGCATGTAAATAACCAGGAGGGTGTAGCAGATGGTCAGGGGAGTCCAAAATCTTATTGCCTCAGATGTGGTGATGAAGTCGCTGTTAATGAGGAAGATGGCTGCCGTATTGGCCACGATGAACACAACCTTCAAGGCATTGCACAGCAGCCTAGGAATCTGATGCCAGGTGGTCAGGAGCAGGATGCACACCCCACAGTACCGCTCTTTACTGTGCAATTCATACATTGTGTTGATGTGCTTTGCCAGCTTCCACACATACCACATGAGGAGGCTGGCGAGGCCAGTACTTAGCGTCAAGCTTAGTGTCGAGTGAGGAGCCCCATCATTCAGGAAGCTCAGGCTGGTCGTCATACCACATCCCACAGAGAACTGGCACAATAGGAAGATCTGTGTCCTGAAGGTTCCCTGAAAGCCAGTTTAAAAGTTCAGTCTTACACTTCTTATATCTGGTTGTGTTCAAATTAATAACAAATTAACTTTATAGACAAGAAAACAGTTGCCTGTCCCTTTGTACCCCTGTTACCTCTGGTCACAACTTGTCCATTTACATACTCATGCTCTGTACCTGTTGCTTACAATGAATTATCGGTGCTGTTCCAGATTTTCTGATATAACAATGTGTAGAGCTGGATGAACACATAGGGCGAACAGCATCAGAGGAGCAAGAAAGCTAACGTTTCAGGTCTAGACCCTTCTTCAGAAATGGGGGAGGGAAAGGGGATTCTGAAATAAATAGGGAGAGAGGGGGAGGCAGATAGAAGATGGATAAAGGAGAAGATAGGTGGAGAGGAGACAGACAGGTCAAAGATGTGGGGTTGGAGCCAGTAAAGGTGAATGTAGGTGGGGAGTTAGGGAGGGGATAGGTCAGTCCAGGGAGGACAGACAGGTCAAGGAGGTGGGATGAGGCTAGTAGGTAGGAGAGGGGGGTGGGGCTTGAGGTGGGAGGAGTGGATAGGTAGGAAGAAGGAAAGGTTAGGGAGGCGGGGACAAGCTGGGCTGATTTTGGGGTGCTGTCAGGGGAATGGAGATTTTGAAGCTTGTGAAGTCCACATTGATACCATTGGGCTGCAGGGTTCCCAAGCTAAATATGAGATGCTGTTCCTGCAACCTTCGGGTGGCATCGTTGTGGCACTGCAGGACGCCCAGGATGGACATGTCATACAAGGAGTGGGAGGGGGAGTTGAAATGGTTCGCGACTGGGAGGTGCAGTCGTTTGTCGCGAACCGAGTATAGGTGTTCCGCAAAGCGGTCCCCAAGCCTCCGGTTGGTTTCCTCGATGTAGAGGAGGCCACATCAGGAACAGTGGATACAGTATACCACATTAGCAGATGTGCAGGTGAACATCTGTTTGATGTGGTAGGTCTTCTTGGGGCCTGGGATGGGGGTGAGGGGGGAGCTGGAGGGGCAGGTGTAGCACTTCCTGCGGTTGCAAGGAAAAGTGCCGGGGGTGGTGGGGCTGGTGGGGAGTGTTGAGCGGACAAGGGAAGTCATTGGAGAGAGTGGTCCCTCAGGAAGGCAGATAAGGGTGGGGAGGGGAAAATGTCTTTGGTAGTGGGGTCAGACTGCAGATGGCAGAAGTGCCGGAGAATGGTGTGTTGGATCCGGAGGTTGGTGGGGTAGTACGTGAGGACGAGGGGGATTCTGTTTTGGTTGTTATTGCGGGGAGGGGGTGTGAGGGATGAGTTGTGGAAAATGCGAGAGGCACGATAGAGGGCGTTTTCGACCACTGTGGAAGGAAAGATGCGGTCCTTGGAAAACAAGGACATCTGGGATGTCCAGGAATGGAATGCCTCATCTTGGGAGCAGATGCAGTGGAGATAAAGGAATTGGGAATAGGGAATGGCATTTTTGCAGGAAGGTGGGTGAGAGGAGGTGTATTCTAGGTAGCTGTGGGAGTCAGTAGGCTTGAAATGGATATCGATTTCCAGGTGATTGCCAGGAGATGGAAACAGAGAGGTTCAGGAAGGAGAGAGACGTATCGGAGATGGTCCAGGTGAATAAAAGGTTGGGGTGGAAGGTGTTAGTAAAGTGGATGAACTGTTCGAGCTCCTCGTGGGAGCACAAGGTGGCGCCGATACAGTCATCAATGTAACGGAGGAAGAGGTGGGGCATAGGGCCAGTGTAGCTCCGGAAGAGGGATTGTTCCATGTATCCTACAAAGAGGCAGGCATAGTTTGGGCCCATGCAGCTACCCATGGCCACCCCCTTTGTCTGTTGGAAGTGGGAGGAATTGAAAGAGAAGTTGTTGAGGGTGAGGATGAGTTCAGCTAAGCGGATGAGGGTGTCAGTGGAGGGGGACTGGTCGGGCCTGCGGGAAAGGAAGAAGCGGAGAGCTTTTAGGCCATCTGCATGGGGAATGCAAGTGTATAGGGACTGGACGTCCATGGTAAAGATGAGGTGTTGGGGACCAAGGAATCGGAAGTTTTGGAAGAGGTGGAGGGCGTGGGTGGTGTCACGGACATAGGTGGGGAGTTCCTGGACCAAGGGGGAGAAAATGGAGTCAAGATAAGTGGAGATAAGTTCGGTGGGGTAGGAGCAGGCGGAGACAATGTGTCGACCAGGGCAGTCAGGCTTGTGGATTTTGGGAAGGAGACAGAAACGGGCAGTTCGGGGCTGGGGAACGATGAGGTTGGAGGCTGTGGGTGGGAGGTCACCTGAAGAAGTGATGAGGTTGTGAATGGTCTGGGAGATGATGATTTGGTGGTTGGGGCTGGGGTCATGATCAAGGGGGCGGTAGGAGGAGGTGTCAGAGAGCTGGCGATGTAGAGGTCAGTGCACCATACTACAACTGCACCTCCCTTGTCCGCGGGTTTTGCAGTGAGGTTGGGATTGGAGTGGAGGGAGCGGAGGGCTGCACATTCTGTGGGAGAGAGGTTGGAGTGGGTGAGGGGGGTGGAAAGGTTGAGGCAATTGATGTCTCGACGGCAGTTGGAGGTGAAGAGGTGGAGGGAGGGTAGGAGGCCTTGGGGTGGTGTCCAGGAGGAGGGGTGCGTTGGAGGTGGGAGAAGGGGTAGGTAGAGGGAGGGTTAGGCTTACGTTTAAAGAAGTAAACATGGAGGCGGCAGAAAAACTGTTCAACATCCAAGTGTGAGCGGTATTTGTTGATGTTTGGGTGGAGGGGGATAAAGGTGAGTCTTTAACTGAGGACTGACCATTCGTCCTCAGTAAGGGGGAGGTCTGGGGGGTGATGGTGAAGACCCGGCAGGCTGGGTTTCTGTTTAATTTTCAATTATTAATTGTTTCAAGGACTTAAAAGCCCATCTCCTTCAGCTCTTTCCTTGTAACTCAGTTCTTAGATTATACTCGTGCAACTTTCACGTCTGCACTAACTCTCAGCTTTTGACTCTGACACTGACCAAACAGCCCAGCCGATAAGTGCACTAAGCTGCATAGCAAGATTCCAAGTCTGATGATTGCTCTGCATTACATGGTTTGGCTAACGACAGCAGGGGTTACAACTGATCTAGGCACATCTGGAATTGTGAAGGGTAAAAGTCAGGGTTCCTGCTTCTGACTGGTATCCAAAGACTCCCATGTGCAATTCTCCGACATACTGACCCCAGATAGGGACAGGAACAGCCGAGCCCCACCTCTAGCAGGGAATAGTCCACTCACACTCAGATCTCACACATGACGAGCAGCCATTTGAATGAGTACTTGGATGGCAATAGAAATCTGGTACAGTATGTCAACAAGAGGCAGGAAAGGAGGAGAGAAAAATTGCAAGTGAGGAAAGAACACCTGAAAATAAGAATCTAAGTGGGGGATTTGCTCAGGTGAATGTTCTGCCTGTTGAAAAGAGACTACTCCAGCAAGAGAGGGAATTTGAGTCTGGTGGGATGGTTAACGTTTAAAACTTAAAACACCGTAGAGTTCCTGCGAGATCCTGCAACTAATGGCTCTAAGAGTAGAAAGAGTCACACAAAAATGGCACATGAGGCATGAATAACAACCAATATGTACTTAGCCTACAATTTACCACTTGTTCTTATCTCCCAGTATTGGAATCTCCTTCAGTTACATCAGTATCATTGTGACTGATTACCTAATGTGACCTTTGAATCCTATAATCTGGATGGGCAGGGATCTTGTGAATATTACTCACTGACTCTGTGCATCACCCTGTGGAACATAATAAAACCAATGAAACTTACATCTTTGTTGGAAAGCAGTGTAGAAATGATTCGAAGGGAGAATTCAAGTACCATTAGAGAAGATACTCTGTATCCCACAACAGAGAACAGGATGGTCAGGATGCAAAAATATAGAGAATCCAGAATTTGTCGCCGGGAATTCAATTTTGCAGCTCTGACCCCAGCTCGGGTAGGTTCACTGAAACAATAAAATGGCAGACTTTCCTCATCACTGATTCAAGCTTTTTGTTTTCCTCCTACACTCTTCACTGTCTTCACTACAGGAGCCTAGAGAGTTTGTGCTTTGTCTACACTCTGAGCAGTTGGTGGTAGGACCAGAGGATGGCTCCGGGATGACGGATTTCCATTGTGCTTTCTCATCAGGGTGGGATGAAATCTCATTCTCAACACTCCCTGTTTCCCTCTCCTGTTTCCAATGGTTTCTCAGGATGGAAAGGGGAAAATCTCAATGCCATTTTAATTGCTATTTGAATATTTTCTGCCAGTCTATAAATAAGAAGCAGCAAACAATTACCGCAGAACACAACTGTCTTACAGGTTCTCTCTCAGGGATAACTCAAGACACTTTACACACAATTAGTTATTTTTTGTTAGCTGTATTGCACATAGGAAGATCCGCTAAAATCAATAATATGGATTAAATTTTTTACTTATTTTCCCTGGTTTTATATAAGGGATGTTAGCCAGGAAGCTGGGATAATTCCTCACTCTTGTTTGAATACTGCCATGTATTCATAAACAGCCGCGAGAGGTATCAAGGCAAGGCACTAGTTTAACATCCCATCTGAACAAGGATGGCTTTAGAGCAACTGATCATCAAAGCAATAATAGAACAGGAGTGGAGGTAGGGTGTAAAATGTTGTATGTTGATCTGCTGGAAGTTATGAATCATTCAGGATCGAAGATCAGACTGACAATCAAACACGTCAACTGCAGCTCTGAAGCCAATGCTAATGGAAGAGAGATAAAACTGAGTGCATATACAAAGCAGGATCTCACATTTCCTGAAGATGTTACTAAAAGGCAGCATGTAGATGATTATTAGGAAGAATAAAGTCTTAGAAGTGGCTTTGTGGGATAAGAAAAGAAACTGCTGAGGAAATATAGTGACTGAGACAGAAATTTATACAAATGTAGGGAGCTTCAGTTGTACAGGGTATTAGTGAGATCATACTTGGTGTACTGTATACAGTATTGATGTCCTTATTTAAGGAAAGATGGAAATGCTTTGAAAGCAGTTCAGAAGAGGTTCACTATACCAAAACAGAGAATGGGTGGACTGTTTTTTGAGGAAAGGTTGGACAGGCTAGGCTTGTATCTAGTGGAGTTTAGATGAGTAAAAGGAAACTTGATTCAAATATACAAGATCCTGAGGGGCCTTGACACTGTAGATGTGGAAAGGATGTTTTCTCTTCTGTGAGCATCTAGAACCAGGGGTCACTGGTTAAAAATAAGATTTAAGCCATTTAAGACTGAGATATGATGATTTTGTTTTGACAGAGGGTTGAAAGTCTTTGGAACTCTCTTCCTCAAAAGGTGGTGGAAGCAGAGTCTTTGACTAATTTTAAGGCAGACGTAGGTAGATTCATGATAAGGAAGAGAGTGAAAGGTTATCAGGGTAGATGGGAACATGGAATAACCTGACCAACCATGATCTTATTAAATGACAGAGCAGGTTTTAGGGGCCTATTCCTGCTCCTAGTTCATGTGTTCAACTGTGT
This sequence comes from Ginglymostoma cirratum, assembly GCA_024137785.1. NCBI lineage: Eukaryota > Metazoa > Chordata > Chondrichthyes > Orectolobiformes > Ginglymostomatidae > Ginglymostoma > Ginglymostoma cirratum. The sequence goes on along the minus strand of JAHRHZ010000004.1, from coordinate 21,013,170 downwards.
TAAGAAATGGAGCCGTAAGTAGTATTAAGGTGTCTGGGGAATACATTCAAAGGCTACATAGAAAATAAAGGAGGAACAGTAAGCTGTAAACTGGATGGGAAGCACTCACAGACTTCTTTGTTTCCAAAACTGAGGTCAATTTCTCAGTCACAAAGATATCTCTCTGTTCAAAGTTAATGATTACATCACATGTGACCGATTACCCAGTATTTATTCCACAACAAACTATAGTTATATCGCACCTCTAATGTTGTAAGATGTTATTTTACACGTGATTGCTTCAAGAAATTGACACTGATCCAAAAAAGGAGACATGAGGACTGGTGGCCAAAAACTTGATCAAAGAAACAGGTTTTAAGGAGTGTCATACAGGAAGTGGGAGAATCAAAGAGGATTGGTAGGGCAGGGTTTGGCAAATTCCAGAATTGAAGATTAGTCAGCTGAAGGCAGAGCTGCCAACAGTGGACAAGGGTAGGTGGGGTCACACAAATAGCCAGAGTTGGAGAAATGCAGAATTAATGAAGTGTTGTAGGAGGATACAGAGTTAATCAGGAACAAAGGTCAAGAAGTAATCTTAACACAAAGATGAGAATTTTAAATTTGAGATGTTGGAACACTAGGATCTCTTGCAGCTCAGTGACCTTTGGAATGATCAGTTTACAGGACTTGGTGCGAGGAAGGATACAGCCAGAGTTTTGGAATGGCCTCAAGTTTATAGAAGGAGGGTGATAGTGGTCAGCTAAGACAGCACTGTATGCAACTAATAACCATCACATACGCTGGGTAAAAGAATAAATTCTTCTTCTACTTTCTCTGCATTCTACACTAAGAACTGCCACATATCACCTTAGACATTAAAATTCTAAAGCAGTGTTTGAAATAGGTTTGGGTTTGAATTCCTCAGTATGTGGAAGTAGTGTACCAAATGGATTTTGGAAAATTTAAATAATCTGTCTTCATTCAAGCTAAGAATAGTTAGTTCTGATTCTCAAAAAGCAGAAACAGGAACTACTGTGTCTGTTTATCACATGATGAGTGAAACACTTGACACGGGAAAAAAAAAGGATGTACATTATTCTAAATTTTGTACAATGGGCCTGACCCATGAAGCCAAATATGGAACATGTCCAATATCATGGCAGTTACTTGACAATGTCTTTTAAAGTGTGCAATGTATCAGAGTGTTGCAACAAGGGTGCAGGGTCAAAGACTATCATATTGAAGAATGTGAGCATTTTGGAGACAGTACCAACTGTAATTCTGAGATATATCCGAAACTGCTACAATGAGGACCGTGACAATATAACTGACAACTACAATAGAGGAATGTATGGCATATCTGGAAATGTTGTATTGAAGGTTTGGGGTTTTGTAAAGTATGCTATAATGAAACGCGCCGTATTAAGGCTGAATTAGACAGATTTATGGACTGAAAACAAAAAAATGCTGGCGATCACAGCGGGTCAGGCAGCATCCATGGACAGAGAGCAAACTAACATGGAGTCTAAATGAGTCTTCGTCAGAGCTGGAGTGAAGTATGGAGGGGGCTGCATTTATGCAATAGGCAGGAGTGGTGGGGGTGTTGGAATGCTGGGGTAGAAAGGATGTCGACAGTTCAGATTAAGTGATCGGAATGTGAGAATGGCAGAACAGTGGTGTGTCTAACTGCCAGATTGGAAAGAACAAACAGTCCCACTGGAGTGAGGGGAGGAAAGAGAGGACACGGTGACAGAGAATGCAGCAAAGCTAAAAGAAAGGGAATCAATGCATTCACAAATTGAACACGTTGAACTCAACTTGGAGCCCAGAAGGTTGTAAAAATGTTTGGATTGACAAGGAAAACAAGGATAATGGGGGACAGGCAGGAAAGCTGGGTTAGGGCCAAATCAGATCAGCCACGATCTTATTGCCTGGTGCAGTATACTGGAGAGGGGCTAAAAACCTTACTTCGGCTCTTAATTCATCCAATCTCAGGGTTACAAGATAATAATGGATGAGAAAAGAGTCAACTGCTTTAACTTGAACTGGGCAATCAGTATTGCATGTCAGAGTGTTGTCACACATTTCTGACTGCAGTAACTCCTTCACACTGTTCCATGAACTGTGTTTCAGATGGTGTGAACGTCAAAGTTATAGTGAGGTAGACAGGATCTGCCAGAGGGTGCTATTTGCTGGTGGTTACATAGAGGTGAGGAATGCGTTGTGAAGGGTTTTATTAAAGGGGTGAATGTTACCACGAGAGGTGCATTGTTTTAATAACAGAAAGACATAAACAGATGCAATGAGGCCTGTGCTTACAAATATTGCTCTAGATATGTTGCCAAAATAACAGTGAGTTTAGATGTGAGTGCTGCTTTTAACATAAAAAAAATCACTCAGCAACTTATGCCAAGGGAGATTTATCAATTCTGATGGATAACCTACACAACTCTGCTGTTAGCCTCACAAAACCTGAGGTTCACTCTCAACCTCTCTGTTAATTTTATGAAATGTGCCAGATTTGCACACTGGACTTGAATTGAAACTTGAAAAGGTATTTAGCAGTCTACATTTTTAATCAAATTGCTCAGAGTTGGCTAACGTGGTGCCACTATTTAAGAAAGGTGGTAAGGAAAAGCCAGGAAACTATAGACCTGTCAGCCTGACATCGGTGTGGTGTACAAGTTGTTGGAGGGAATCCTGAAGGACAGGATTTACATGTGTTTGAAAAGGCAAGGACTGATTAGGGATAGTCAACGTGGCTTTATATGTGGGAAATCATGTCCCACTAACTTGACTGAGTTTTTTGAAGAAGTAACGAAGAGGATTGATTAGGGCAAAGCAGCAAATGTGATCTATATGGACTTCAGTAAGGCATTCAACAAGGTTCCTCAGGGTAGACTGGTTAGCAAGGTTAGATCACATGGAATACAGGGAGAACGAGCCATCTGGATACAGAACTGGCTCAGAAGGTGGAAGACAGAGGGTGGTGGTGGAGGGTTGCTTTTCAGACTGGAGGCCTGTGACCAGCGGGTGTGCCAGAAGGATCAGTGCTGGGTCCACTGCTTTTTGTCATTTATAGAAAGGATTTGGATGTAAACATAGGAGGTGTGGTTAGTTAGTTTGCAGATGACACCAAAATTGGAAATGTAGTGGAGAGTGAAGGAGGTTACCTCAGAATACAACGAAATCCTGATCAGATGGGCCAATGGGCCAAGGAATGGCAGACCGAGTTTAATTTAAATAAATATGAGGTGCTGCATTTTTGGAAGGCAAATCAGGGTAGGACTTATACACTTAATAATAAGGTCCTGGAGGGTGCTGCTGAACAAAGAGACCTTGGAGTGCAGCTTCATAGTTCCTTGAAAGTGGAGTCCCATGGAAAACAGGATAGTGAAGAAGGCTTTTGGTATGCTTGCATTTATTGGTCAGAGCATTGAATTTGGGAGTTGGGACGTTGTGTTGTAGCTGTACAGGAGATTGGTTCGGCCACTTTTGGAATACAGTGTACAATTCTGGTCGCCTTTGGATAGGAAGGCTATTATGAAACTTGAAAGCGTTCAGAAAATATTTACGAGGACATTGCTAAGGTTGGAGGTATTGACCTATATGGAGAGGCCGAATAGGTTGGGGCTTTTATCCCTGGAGCATTGGAGGCTGAGGGGTGACCTTATAGAGATTTATAAAATCAAGAGGAGCATGGATAGGGTGAATAGACAAGGTCTTTTCCCTGGGATGGGGGAATCCAAAACTAGAGGGCATAGGTTTAAGGTTAGAGGGGGAAGATTTAAAAAAGATTTAAAAGGGGCAACTTTTTCACACAGTGGGTGGTGTGTGTATGGAATGAGCTGCCAGAGGAAGTGGTGGAGGCTGGTACAATTACAACATTTAAAAGGTGTCTGGACAGATATATGAACGGGAAGGGTTTAAGAGGGATATGGGCCAATTGCTGGCAAACGGGACTGGATTTATTTAGGATATCTGGTCGACATGGACGAGTTGGACCAGACGGTCTGTTTCCGTGCTGTACATCTCTATGACTCTATGTCACAACACACCACTGGAGCAGCCCAGCCTTATGTCTCGGAGGTAGGGACACCACCCCTGCACCACTAGAGCCCTTTAAAATCTGAAAAAGGGGTTTTAGGATGATATTTGCAATGACCTGATTGTTATTTTCATCAACCTGTTCAGACATGCTGTGGCACACCTCTATGGGATTTGAACCCAGACCTTAAGCCTCAGAGGTACAGGCTGTACCACTGCACAACAAGACCCCAGCCATCCTTTTTAACAATTCTAAAATTGCAAACAACCTCTCTTATTTTTTATTACAAAAATATACTTTACCCACAAAAAAAAACTTTGATCTGCATTCACAGGTGCTAGATCACTTCTGCACAGTCTTTGCGACTCTCTATCCCAGAGAGGTAGCTATTTAAAATCTTCAGGTTCATTCCCCTCGCACTAGCCTGTGGCCTCTCTCTGTGTAACCATCTCAAGGTGATTTGGGATTTGACACGAAGTCATCAGCAGACTGAATAAACGCCGACAGAAAGTCTTTCTCGGAAAACCGACAGAACCATGCTCACGGAAGGGGAAATAAAAACAAAGAAACTTACTTCAAGCCCTGGATGTGGAGGTGAATCCGCAGCAAACGGTTGAGGATAGACACAGCACACGCCGCGATCACACCTGGGAACAGAAAGCGGGGTTAGAAATTGAGAACTTGTTCAGTTTCCAGCCCAATGCTCCCCCTCTTCCGCAGCCTGGCCTCCTCCTCACCCTGCAACAGGCTGTCGATGGATTTTGAAGTCAGGGAAATCCACCCGAAGTTTGGAATGCACCATCGCAGAAAGCGCCACATTTCCAAGCTCCACGCCGCTCTGTTGATCTCAGGTTCGGGGTCGAAAGTCCAGGCTCCGCCTGCTTAATGCAACACCGTCTGCTGGTGGCTTCCGGCGGCTGCCCGAGCAGAGACTGAACCTCGCAAATAGCCCTAACGGCTCACTACAAACATACAAATATAACCCACTCCGGCAAACAGCAAATATACCATCCAGAAACGTAAAATACCTCGTTCGCAGTCTGCAAATTTAAAAATAAACCCCAAAATCTGAAATACCTATTAAAAAAACTCTCAAAAAACCTACAAATACCACTCAAATAGGAAAATATTCCCAAATATTGCAAATTATTTCTGAATCCTACACGAAGCAATGTAAATAGCTCATTAATGCTATACATAACCAATAACTCAAAATATTCCTAAATGCGCTAGGTTTCCCTGCTTCCCACCAATATCTTCCATACCATTTATACCTCCAAGCCCTCTCTTAATGTTGCCCAAAATCTCCAGCCATTATATTCAAAACTCCAAAAGAATCCAATGAGTCCAACTGTCTGCAAGTTCCCAGTAATATTACTAAGCTACCTCAATTACCAACCACAACTGGCATCCAATTTCCTGAAGTCGCCATTCAATCAGTCCACAAACTGATGCTAACAAACGATCATTCAACACTTCCCTTTCCCATTCTCCCTAGCCTGGAATCACTTGCATCCTTCTTTTAGTCAACCTTTGACCATTACGGATGAATGGTCAGGATGCAGGCAATGTTTGGTCAGCCTGTCAACGATCTTAGGTTCCACATGATCACATGGGTAAGTTACATTGGAGCACTCAGGAGCCCTGGGGTATTCCCTAGAAATCACTTCAGGACAGAGAGAAAGAAACCCCTCATTCTCTAGATTCATATGGGTCAAGATTATAATCGGTGACATGTGAGAGAAATGGCCAAACAAAGAAGATTGAGACTGCCCTGTATTTGGGCCTCAAACATCAACCTTACCTTCAGGATGAACTGGGTGACTGTGCTCTGTGAAAATAAATGGTAAGAAGAAAAACAAAATATAGAGTCATAAAGTCATACACCACAGACACAGACCCTTTGGTGCAACCAGTCCATGCTGACCAAGTTTACCAAACTAAACTATAGTTATAAATAAAATTTCATCAACATGCCAAGGAGTCAGGGTGTCAGAGAGGTCAGGTGGTAGGGGCCTTCTTTTATATTTCCATGGTACCTTTTGTGAGTTTAGACATTCCAAAGTGCCAAGTGAATTCAGCAAGCAAGAGATTGTTAAACGAGGCATCAGAAAGAATTTCCCCACTGTATTTCCATTAACAAAACAGCAATTTGTGCTTTTATATGCAGTACTACCACTCATGGTAAAACACCCCAAACTCTTCACAGGAGTGAAGCATAATTTGATACTGAACCACATAAAAATTATTAGGATAGATAGGCAAAAACTTTGCCAAAAAGATAGTTTCAAAAGTGCACCTCAAAAGATTAGATGATGGTAAGAAAGGCAAAGGGCTTAAGGAGGGAATTCTAGAGTTTAGAGTTTAGGCACCTGAAGGTATTGCTGACAATGGTGGAGCAAAGAAAATTGAGATGTGCAAGAAACCATGGGAGATTTTTGCTACCTGAGACAGGATCTTAGTTTAAAATCTTATTTGGGCACACACAGTGTAAATAAATGATATCAGAGATAAAAGGTACTGCAGATGCTGGAGAATCCGAGATAACAAGCATGGGGCTGGATGAACACAGCAGGTCAAGCAGCATCATAGGAGCAGAAAAACTCGACGTTTCGGGCCTAAACCCTTCATCAGAA
>JAHRHZ010000004.1:20971560-21006107 GCA_024137785.1 Ginglymostoma cirratum | reverse complement strand
CAAGATGGATACAGAACTGGCTTAGTCATAGGAGACACAGGGTAGCAGTGGATCATCATCATCAGATTTCTGATGAAGGGTTTAGGCCCGAAACGTCAAGTTTTTCTGTTCCTATGATGCTGCTTGACCTGCTGTGTTCATCCAGCCCCATGCTAAATAAATGATACGGTCTTTTGGTACAGATACAAACCTGTTTAAATTTTAATTAATCCCAAATTGAGTGGGAGTGCTTTAAACAAAGGGGACATGAAGAACAGATCAGAAAGGATCCAAATTTAATGTTAAAGAAATGGACTGCTGAATGTCCAATGCCATTCGATATAGAAAAATGCAAAACCATAAGAACAGTGGAATGAAATAAACAGCAGGAATATAAAATAAACCCAGGGGAGGGAATTGTGGATGTTGATGGGTAGCTCACTGAAACCAGTGGAACACCATATAACTAAATGGATCATAGGCCATGTAGCCAAAGAGCTCAAGCAAAATCACATTCGATGATTATGTAGAAGTTGCTGGTCTAGTCACCCCTGGACATATGTGTACAATTCTCAGTGTGGTACTATAGTAAGCAAATCCAAGACCTAGGTTACAGTGCAAAGTGGGAAAACAATCTGATATCAGGTTTAAGGCAACTGGGCTTCCTGAGTTAGGTTTAAGAGCCTGGGGTTTTGAGCAAGAGAAGGCTGACGGGAGATATTATTCAAGAGCTAAAGGAAGTGGATAAATTGTTTGGGATTGTCAGGACATAGGCTTAACTTAGAAGAGGTTAAGCACAAAAATAGGTTACATTTAACTACTTTATGCAAAGGTTGGTGAATGTGTGGGATGAACTTGTGAGGAGTCAGAAGTGGATATTTAAGAGAATGGGGAATGGCACGATCCTTGTTTTTTGGAACAGTCCATGGGGTTTTCCCGGTTCTCACTTTGTTTCATTTCATTTTACATCATTTAATTTTAAATGAACTTGATTGAATATAAAAACAGAAAGTGTTGGAGAAACTCAGCAGGTCTGACAACATCTGTGGAGAGAGAAACAGAGTTAACATTTCAAGTCAAACATGTCTTATGAAGAGCGATTAAGCAGTTTAGGCCTATACTTTGTAGAGTTTAGAAGAATGATAGGAGATCTAATTGAAGTATATAAGATGCTAAATGAGAATTGTCAAAGTAGATGTAGGGAGGATTTTCTTCATGTGGGACCATCTAGAACGAGAGGTCATGGTTTTAGGATAAAGAGTAGCTGATTTAAAACAGAGATGAGGAGCAGGCTCCAGGGGCTACATTGCGTACTCCTGCTCCTAGTTCTTGTGTTCTTCATAACACAGAACTGCTTGATTGTTTTTACACATATAGTATAAATAAATGATGTGGTAAATTATATCTGTTCCAAAGAAGAGTCATGTTGGACTCAAAACATTAACACTGGTTCCTTCTCCACAAAAGCTGCCAGACCTACTGAGTTTTTCCAACACTTCCTGTTTTTATTTTAGATTTCTAGCACCTTCAGTACTTTTATTTGATTGAATCTTTTGCCTGTTTAAATCTAGTTATTTTTAAAATATGATTTTCATCCACGATCCATACAGAGTGTGTTCGTTTCAATGCATTGTGAACATCTATCAGTGGGATAAGTGACTGCACTAGAGCACAATATCTGTCTTCCTTCTCAATTGTACAATCCACGACTGCATATGTGCATGCCAATATAGCCAATACTGTTTTTCCTGGGCTCCCGTCCATCGGCTGTTTGTCCATCAACTATATTAACTGGCCATCAGCATCCAATATTCTCTGTATTTTAAATCCTGCAACATCTTTCCTGTAATTTAACTTTTGCCCCTCTAAAAATCCTTATAGTTTGGCACCTTGCCTTTCTTCTCTGCATCCTCACCAACGGACACTTAAGTAGAAGTCAGAAGCGTAAATTTGTACACACTGTCAAAATATTGTTTTCACAATGGGCCACAGCACAATTTCTTTTAACTTGTGACCAATGACACAACTCCATATTAATTAATATTTGATTGCCTTCATTGATGACTTATTCTCATCTTTCCAATGTCTGTCAGCAGCTACAAGCCTATCATTTTCTATTCGTGCCAATGAACACCTTTTCATGTTGTTGCCAATTTGCTCTATGGTTTCTTGGAGCAGTGGGCACTACATGCTACAAAAACAGAAGTTGCTGGAAAAGCTCAGCAAATCTGGCAACATCTGTGAAGAAAAATCAGAGTTAACGCTTTGGGTCTGGTGACCCTTTTCAGAACTGATGGTAGCTAGGAAAATGTTAGTTTATTTACAGAAGATAGAGTGGGAGGAGGGGGTAAGGAGTAAACAATAGGTGGGGGTAGAGCCCAAAGGAAGAGCAGTTGGATAGACAAAGGAGTTGGTAATGATCTGGCTAGGAGGGTGAATAGCTGTTAATGGGGTCTGTTAGTGACTAACAATAGGCATTACATGCTATTTTGATTTACAACAATTCCAATTTTTAAATTTGATTTTACTAGATACTTTGTTAAAAAAAAAGTTTGTCTGCCTTTCTTGAAACATTATTTCTATTTTATGAAGTGGTACCTATAACAATGTTGACAGATCAGACTGTGGGAATGTAGGTTTATGAATCTTTATATACCGTTTTGGATACTGTTGGGGGGGTACTTATCAGGGGTAAGCCATGGGGTACAGGTCTCTGGCACAGAATCTGTCCCTGTTGCTCAGAAGGGAAGTGGGGAGAGGGGGAGAGCATTAGTCATTGGGGACTCCATAATTACGGGGACAGATAGGAGATTCTGTGGGAACGAGAGACTTGCGGTTGGTGTGTTGCCTCCCAGGTGCCAGGGTCCGTGATGTCTCGGATCATGTTTTCGGGATCCTTAAAGGGGAGGGGAAGCAGCCCCAAGTCATGGTCCACATAGGCACCAACGACATAAGTAGGAAAAGGGATGGGGATGTAAGGCAGAAATTCAAGGAGCTAGGGTGGAAGCTTAGAGCTAGAACAAGCAGAGTTATTATCTCTGGTTTGTTACCCGTGTCACATGCTAGCAAGGCGAGGAATAGGGAGAGAGAGCAGTTGAATACGTGGCTACAGGGATGGTGCAGGAGGGAGGGATTCAGATACCTGGATAATTGGGGCTCATTCTGGGGTAGGTGGGACCTCTACAAACGGGATGATCGACACCTGAACCAGAGGGGTACAAATATCCTGGGAGGGGAAATTTACTAATGCTTTTCGGGAGGGTTTAAACTAATTCATCGGAGGGTGGGAACCTGAATCGTAGCTCCAGTGAACAGGAGGTTGAGACTAGTGAGGTCATGGATAGGGTTTCAAGGTCGCAGGAGTGTACCGGCAGGCAGGAAGGTGGTTTGAAGTGTGTCTACTTCAATGTCAGGAGCATCCGGAGTAAGGTGGGTGAACTTGCAGCATGGGTTGGTACCTGGGACTTCGATGTTGTGGCCATTTTGGAGACATGGAGAAAGCAGGGACAGGAATGGTTGTTGCAGGTTCCGGGGTTTAGATGTTTCAGTAAGATCAGAGAAGGTGGTAAAAGAGGGGGAGGTGTGGCATTGTTAGTCAAGGACAGTATTACGGTGGCAGAAAGGATGTTTGATGAGGACTCATCTACTGAGGTAGAATGGGCTGAGGTTAGAAACAGGAAAGGAGAGGTCACCTTGTTGGCAGTTTTCTACAGGCCTCCGAAAAGTTCCAGAGATGTAGAGGAAAGGATTGCAAAGATGATTCTGGATAGGAGCGAAAGTAACAGGGTAGTTGTTATGGGGGACTTTAACTTTCCAAATATTGACTGGAAATGCTATAGTTTGAGTACTTTAGATGGGTCTGTTTTTGTCCAATGTGTGCAGGAGGGTTTCCTGACACAGTATGTAGATAGGCCAACAAGAGACGAGGCAACATTGGATTTGGTACTGGGTAATGAACCAGGCCAGGTGTTAGAATTGGAGGTAGGTGAGCACTTCGGTGATAGTGATCACAATTCGGTTACGTTTACTTTAGCGATGGAAAGGGATAGGCATATACCGCAGGGCAAGAGTTATAACTGGGGGAAGGCAATTATGAGGCGATTAGGCAAGATTTAGGATGCATAGGATGGGGAAGGAAACTGCAAGAGTTGGGCAGAATTGCAATGTGGGGCTTGTTCAAGGAACAGCTACTGTGTGTCCTTGATAAATATGTACCTGTAAGGCAGGGAGGAAGTGGTCGAGTGAGGGAACCGTGGTTTACTAAAGAAGTTGAATCTCTTGTCAAGAGAAAGAAGGAGGCTTATGTAAAGATGAGGTGTGAAGGCTCAGTTAGGGCACGTGAGAGTTACAAGTTAGCCAGGAAGGACCTAAAAAGAGAGCGAAGAATAGCCGGCTATGAGAAGTGTTTGGCAGGTAGGATCAAGGAAAACCCTAAAGCTTTCTATAGATATGTCAGGAATAAAAGAATGACTAGAGTAAGATTAGGGCCAGTCAAGGACAGTAGTGGGAAGTTGTGCGTGGAGTCCAAAGAGATAGGAGAGGCGCTAAATGAATATTTTTCGTCAGTATTCACACATGAAAAAGACAATGTTGTCAAGGAGAATGCTGAGATACAGGCTATTAGACTAGACGGGATTGAGGTTCATAAGGAGAAGGTGTTAGCAATTCTGGAAAGTGTGAAAATAGCTAAGTCCCCTGGGCCAGATGGGATTTATCCTAGGATTCTCTGGGAAGCTAGGGAGGAGATTGCAGAGCCTTTGGCTTTGATCTTTATGTCATCATTGTCTATAGGAATAGTGCCAGAAGACTGGAGGATAGCAAATGTTGTCCCCTTGTTCAAGAAGGGGAGTAGAGACAACCCTGGTAATTATAGACCAGTGAGCCTTACTTCGGTTGTGGATAAAGTGTTGGAAAGGATTATAAGAGATTGGATTTATAATCATCTAGAAAGGAATAATTTCCTTAGGGATAATCAACATGGTTTTGTGAAGGGTAGGTCATGCCTCACAAATCTTATTGAGTTCTTTGAGAAGGTGACCAAACAGGTGGATGAGGCTAAAGCGGTTGATGTGGTGTATATGGATTTCAGTAAAGTATTTGATAAGGTTCCCCACGGTAGGCTATTGCAGAAAATACGGAGGCATGGGATTGAGGGTGATTTAGTGGTTTGGATCAGAAATTGGCTAGCTGTAAGACGACAGAGGGTGGTGGTTGATGGGAAATGTTCATCCTGGAGTTCAGTTACTAGTGGTGTACCGCGAGGATCTGTTTTGGGGCCACTGCTGTTTGTCATTTTTATAAATGACCTGGATGAGGGAGTAGAAGGATGGGTTAGTAAATTTGTGGATGACACTAAAGTTGGTGGAGTTGTGGATGGTGCGGAAGGATGTTGCAGGTTACAGAGGGACATAGATAAGCTGCAGAGTTGGGCTGAGAGGTGGCAAATGGAGTTTAATGCGGAAAAGTGTGAGGTGATTCACTTTGGAAGGAGTAACAGGAATACAGAGTACAGGGCTAATGGTAAGACTCTTGGTAGTGTGGATGAGCAGAGAGATCTCGGTGTCCATGTGCATAGATCCCTGAAAGTTGGCACCCAGGTTGATAGGGTTGTTAGGAAGGCGTACAGTGTGTTAGGTTTTATTGGTAGAGGGATTGAGTTTCGGAGCCATGAGGTCATGTTGCAGCTGTACAAAACTCTGGTGCGGCTGCACTTGGAGTATTACGTACAGTTCCGGTTGCCGCATTATAGGAAGGATGTGGAAGTATTGGAAAGGGTGCAGAGGAGATTTACGAGGATGTTGCCTGGCATGGAGGGAAGATCTTATGAGGAAAGGCTGAGGGACTTGAGGCTGTTTTCGTTAGAGAGAAGAAGGTTAAGAGGTGACTTAATAGAGACATACGAGATGATCAGAGGTTTCGATAGGGTGGACAGTGAGAGCCTTTTTCCTCAGATGGTGACGGCTAGCACAAAGGGTCATAGCTTTAAATTGAGGGGTGATGTCAGAGGTGGGTTCTTTACTCAGAAAGTAGTAAAGGCGTGGAATGCCTGCAACAGCAGTAGACTCGTCAACTTTAAGGGCATTTAAATGGTCACTGGATAAACATATGGATGATAATGGAATAGTGTAGGTTAGAGGGGCTTCAGATTGGTTTCACAGGTCGGCGCAACATCGAGGGCTGAAGGGCCTGTACTGCACTGTAATGTTCTGTGTTCTATGTTCTAAAATAGGGGATAGGCAGAACATAGGGCAAACCTAGAAGATTTTTAAAAGGAGAGAAGTGGAAATTAAACTTTTGTTGTAGTTGCTGAGTTATATGTGTTAACGATTATTTCAAAATATATGCTGATTTATGTACATAACTGTCTTTAAGTTTTGTTTCGAAGAGGTTAAGGATCTTGCTTTTAGGTTCTTCATATCTTATTTAATGGTCAATAAAAACTGAAAGAACTGTAGATGCTATAAATCAGGAACAAAAACAAAAGTTGCTGGAAAAGCTCAGCAGCATCTATGAAGAAAAAAGTCAGAGTTAACATTTTGGGTCTGGTGACCCTTTCTCAGAACCCAACATTCTGTTCATTCTGTTTCCTGTTCTAATATTTTTAGTCTTTCATGTACATCCACATTAAAACCACCTAATACAACCATCACTTTTATACCTTCACTTTGTTTCATTGGTATCCATCTCAATGGACTGATTTACAAGTTCTGTTCCCCTGCATGGCATTGGTAGAACCAGGTTATCTCCTGACCCAGACTTATCAACTAACGTGATTAGAGAAGAATGATCCAGATTTGAACTCCCAAATTGACCTGGTGTTTTGCATCTGTCTGTCACAGGAGATCACGTGGCTTTCAAGTCTAAAGCCGAGTCCATACATTGGGATGAACATGGCAATGCAGTTATGTGGGACATCACTGAAAAAAACAGACTTGCCTTTGAAACATTTCATCAAGCAGAATTTGCTTAGAAATAACTTGACATTCAGTTTGGGTTTTGCCAGGGCTACTCAGCTCCTGACATCTTTACAGTCTTAATTCAATCACGAACAAAAGAGTTAAACTCCACAGCTGGGGTGGTAGACTGCCCTGACCTCAAGGATACGTTTGGTCAAGTTTAGCATTAAAGAACCCAAACAAAACTGGATTCAGTGGGAATCGGGGGAAAAGCTCACAGCTGATTGAAGTCATACCAAACACATATGAAGATGGTTGTGGTTTTTGGAAGTCAGTAATCTCAGCTCCAGGACATCTCCGCAGGAGTTACTCAGGTCTAGAGGCCTAGGCCCAACAATTTTTAGCTGCTTCATCAATGACCTTCCCTCCATCATGAGGTTAGAAGTGGGGATATTCACCGATGATTGTCCAATGTTCAGCACTGTTCACAACTCTTCCAATGTTGAAGTAATCCATGTTCAAATGCAGCAAGACCTGAACAATATCCAGAATTGGGCTGACAAGTGACAAGTGACAATTGTGCCACTCAAGAATGAGGCAATGATTATTTTTATCAAGAGAAAATCTAACCATCAATTCTTGACATTTAATGGCATTACCATCACTGAATTCCCCATGATTAACATTCTGGGAGTTACCTGAAATTGAACTGGACTAACTATATAAATATTTTGGCTACTAGAGCAGATCAGAAGCTAGGAATCCTTCAGTGAGTAACTCACCTCCTGATGCCCAAGTCATAGGTCAGAATGGAATACTTCTCATTTGTCTGGATGGGTGCAGCTCCAGCCACACTCAAGAAGCTTGACAACATCAAGGATAATGCAGTCCAATGACTGACACATCTACAAACATTCACACCCTCCACCACTGATGTTCAGTGAATATCATGTTGCAGCTGTGCAGGGTGGTTGCGAGGCCACTTTTAGAGTACTGTGTGCAGTTCTGATCACCCTGCTATTGGAAGGATATTATTAAATTGAAGAGGTTTCAGAAAAGATTTATAAGGATGTTGCTGGGACTGGATCACTTGATTTATAAGGAGAGTCTGGATCGGCTGGGACTTTTTTCAGTAGAGTGTACCAGGTTCAAAGGTGACCTTATAGAGGTTTATAAAATCATGAGAGGCATAGATAAGGTAAACAGCCGAGGTGTTTTCCCTAGGGTTGGGGAGTTCAAAACTAGAGAGTATATTTTTAAGTTGAGAGGAGAAAGATTTAAAAGGGACTTGATGGGCAACTTATTCACACAGAGAGTGGTTCACAGGTGGAATGAACTGCCAGACAAAGTTGTAGATGCAAGTACAGTCACAACAGTTAAAAGACTTTTGGACAGGTGCATGAATAGGAAAGGTTTACAGGCATATGGGCCAAATGCTGGCAAGTGAGGCTAGGTCAGATTGGGATATCTGGTCAGTGCAGACGAGTTGGACTGAAGGTCTGTTTTCATGCTGTATGATCCTATTTACAAGATACGCTGGAGAAATTTTCCAAAGCTCTTTCGACATCACCTTCAAAACCCACAAGTGCTTCTATCCATAAACACAAAGGCAGCAGAAGCATGGGAACACGGCCACCTTCAAGATCCCCTCTAGGCCACTCACCATCCTGATTTGGAAACATGTTGTCATTCCTTCACTGTTGCTGGTTCAAAATCCTGGAAATCTGTCCCTAAAGGCATTGTGGGTCAAACCACAGCATGGGGACTGTAGTGGTTCAAGAATGCAGAATATCACCGCCTTCTCAAAGGCAACTAGGGACGGGCAATAAATGCTGGTTTAGCCATAATGCCCACATCCTATGAAAGAATACAGAAAATGACACATACAGAATATCAAATTTAAAAGGGAAGAACAGTTTGGACTGCATGAGAAAAGTGCTGAAAACTAACCGAATAGGTGCCGAACATTGTGCAATCATTGGCAAACATCCCCACTTCTGACCTTATGATGGAAGGAAGGTCATTGATGAAGCAGCTGAAGATGATTGGGCCTAGGACACCACCTTCAGGTACTCCTGCAGGAACAAATTACAAACATGGCTTGAAGTCCCTTGCTATGTTGAAATTTCATTGATTAACAACTTCCCATTGAAGTGAGTTTAAAAAGGCAAAATTCAACCCTTGTTCACAACTCTTCATTTAATTTTCTTTTTTGCAATGTTACAGGAACACAATGGAAGGCACACAGTGGTTTCAAGGAGGACAGTGATCCCCAGTGTAGGCAAGGTTAGTGATCCTCAGTGCGGGCAGGACTAGTGATCCTTTAGGCATTTGTGATGGGCAGTTTCAGCTTTCCTGGGTGTTTCAAAATTCAGTGTAAGGACACGAAGATTACAACAAAAAGCACTTTCAATGGGAAATTAAACAGTCTAGATGCTAATACACAATATAAATTAACTCAGTTCCTCCCTTATGGAAAATCAATACACTGTTTTGATCAGAGGTCAGTAACATCCTACATGTATTGGAGATCTCATTCCATTCCATTGGTTTAGTTCGATACAGCTTTGGTCCAGTTTCTTTTCTATATCATCACTATGAGTTAGAAGTCTAACATTGCTGTTGTAAGGCTACTCAGCCTCTCAACTTCAGCAAACAACCAATGCTTTAAGTCAAAGATTGCTCATGAATAAGTGTGCAAAGCCATTGCTACCATGGCTTGTTCTAGTTGTTCATTTGAATCAGAAGTCAAAAAAGCAAAAGTTACCAAAGTGTCAGATCTGAGACTGTGTGGAGCTCATGAAATGCTGATAGCTGCATGTTTTCTGGATGTGACAAAAACAAACCTGTGCACAACATGATTTTGGATATCTTTTGTGGGTCCCATTTGTGCAATACACATTGAGGATGCTGTTCACAACCGGTCTGATTGGCAGGTTGCAAGTTCCTTCATGGATCCTATATGAAATGAGATGGGGACAATTGCTACTAGTTCTTGGTGAGTAAGGTTCTTGAGTAGATTTGTAGCTCGGGTTGTGGATGCTGTGGTTGGTTTGCTCGCCGAGCTGGTTCATTAGTTCGCAGATGTTTCATTATGTACAGCCTCTGATGAAAGCGCCATTGTGTTTTCCTGCCTGGTTTTTAAACTCTGGGGTCCGCTGGAGTTAATTACCTCATTTCCAGTTTTCCTTTGCAGTGGTGTACATATAGGGTCTAATTCTACGTGTTTATTGCTAGCCTTCTTGGTGGAGAACCAGGCCTCTAGATCCTGTGCTTGTCTCTGTTTGGCCTGTCCTGGGATCTTGATGTTGTCCCAAATGAATTGGTGGTTCTCCTTATCCATGTGAATGGAAATGAGTGAGTATTGGTCGTGTCTTTTTGTTGCTAGGGAAGAAGAAAAGAACGAACAGTTCCCATTCCTGGACTTCATGGTAGAATGCACGGCCAATGGGGAATTTCTGACGAAGGTACACAGAAAGGCCACACATATGGATCAAGTCCTGAATTTCAATAGTAACCACCCCAACACCCACAAATGAAGTTGTGTGAAAACACTATTTAAACGAGTGACAACACACTGCAGCAACCTGGAACCACCCCAAAACGAAGAAGAATATCTCTACCAAGTGTTTAGAGACAACGGGTACCCGAACAGCTGGATCCGATGATACCTAGCACACAAACAACAGGAAGAAACGTGACACAATCGTCACGTTACCATACGTCAAGAACATATCCAAACTGACCACAAGACTCCTACGTACATTAGGCATCAGAGTGGCACACAAACCAACGTCAACCCTACGCCAACTGCTTACTCAAACCAAAGATCCTTTAGCCATTATGGACAGAATCAATGTGATGTACAAGATTCCATGCAAGGACTGTGACAAACATTACATTGGACAGACAGAAAGGAAACTGGGTACAAGAATACATGAACACCAACTAGCAACAAAAAGACATGACCAATACTCACTCATCTCCATTCACACGGATAGGGAGAACCACCAGTTCGATTGGGACAACATCAAGATCCTAGCACAAGCCAAATAGAGATAAGCAAGGGAATTTCTAGAAGCCAGGTTCTCCCCTCAAGAAGGCCATCTATAAACACGTAGAATCGGACCCTCCATATACACCACTGCGAAGAAAAAACGGAAGTGAGGTAATCAACTCCAATGGACCCCAGAGTTTAAATACCAGGCGGGAAAACAGCGCTTCATTGGAGGCTGCACTAATGATGTTACTCAGCAGAGTAATGAAACGTCTGGAGAACAACGAACCAGCTCAGCGAGTGAACCAGTTCGAGTGAACGAGTTCTTGGTGAGTTTGAGCACTGACTTGGCAATCCCATTAAAAGCAGCAACAGTTAGAAAGCGTACAAAATATTAAAATATCACCTTAGAATTCTTCTGAATATGAAACCGAGACACATCTTCAGGATGTGTAGAGGAACTTTACTCTTTTTAACCGGTGTACTTAATATTTTATTTAGATTTTTAATCTACACCTAATATGTGCTTTTGATCACCTGGCAATGTTTGATGAGACAGTGCAGAAGGATCAGACCTAGGAGTGCTCGATGTGTGCTTGATGTGAACACTGGGTGTTTAATTTAGAAAGTGTACCACACTACACCAACATCCCTCAAATTGTTGGGTACAAACAAATGGAAAGGTTTTTATAAAGGTAGGCTGTTCAGCAGAGAGCTGGAAGGCAGTGGGAAGCTGCAAAGTGGGCTTTGTATTCAAAGGAGTCAGGGCAAAGAGAAAATACAACAATTCTTGTTTCATTTTACATTGGAATTATAAAATTAGTAATGTGAGGCTGCACAGTGGGAGGAACAGGAATCTGGACTAAGCAGCGAGGGTGAGGGAATTAAGTGGCCAGAGCAAGGCTTCAAAATGGACCTGAATGTGCTGGGACTGATCAACAGATAAACGCAAGGTGATGGTTTATAATTTAGTCCCTGTTTTGTTTCTGATGTTGCTCCGAGACCAATATATGGACCAGTCTATCCACATGTTAATATTCTTCCATATGGCCCACCATTGCTGTTGGCGTTGCTTCCTCATTACCACAGGATGAGAACAGTGGCCAGGCATGGGCCCCTGTCTGAGTTCTGTAGCAATCACTCATTCCATCAAATTGTTGCTGAGGCAGATGAAGTGAGAAAAGTATCAGTAGGAAGGAGTGGAATTTTACTCAGACGGTTCCAGTGTAGTTTGAGGAAAAATGGATTTTCTCCCTGAGCTGTGGATGGAAACACTCTCTTCTTGGTCACCCCTGGAAACTCAACAGACAGGTTTGCCATATCCTCTGGCTCAACGTTGATGGA
This sequence comes from Ginglymostoma cirratum, assembly GCA_024137785.1. Lineage (NCBI taxonomy): Eukaryota > Metazoa > Chordata > Chondrichthyes > Orectolobiformes > Ginglymostomatidae > Ginglymostoma > Ginglymostoma cirratum. The sequence continues at coordinate 20,993,891 of JAHRHZ010000004.1, read as the reverse complement.
GACCATTCACTCCCCTTGTTTCTACTGAAGGCTTCGCCCCATGACATAGACACTCAGTATCTGTAGCAGTTGCCTCAGATTTTCTCATGGTAGTCAGGATGGGCTAGTTTCTTGAGCTCGTCCCAGAACAGCAAACTGAAAACTGTGTGTGGGCCTAAGCGAAAGTAGGCAGGTCCAATTCCCTTGTATAGGCCCAGGGCTCCCTCCTTACATGAGACCTTCAGCAAGCAATCCCAGAATCCTCTGTAAAGCCTACCCTGCAAGAAATAAAAGTGTTTCAAATCAGGCAGATCTTCTTAAAGGGGCACTACATCACTTTGTCAACACAAAGTGCTCAATGAACAGAATCATCTAAACAAAATGAGGTAAGTTTTGACATTTTCGGACAGATGATTGATAGAACACTCTGACTAGCTATCCCTTCCTGTGACAAATGTAGTCTATGACCTTATTTAAATTCGTGCCCCAAACAGGTGGTCCAAAACAGCACACCTGGTGACACCTCAGAATTCAGCAATAGCATTTGCCAGTAAGGTAGGTTAAATACTCACTTACAGAGGATCTCTCCAGTCCCATCAGAAGCAATGTGCAGGCTCCAAACAGTTCCTACCTATAATGGCAATAGAAGCAGGAAAGCTACCAACCTGATTATGAGGCCTTTACTGCCTTGTTAACATTATACCAGAAAGACTACTTACAATCAAACCCAAAGCTCCAGCATTGGATAAATGGCTAAAACAAAAACAAGAGAACTGTGGATGCTGTAAATCAGAAACAAAGAAAGAAATTGCTAGAAATTCTCAGCAGGTCTGGAAGTATCTGTGGAGTGAAATCAGAGTTGACGTTGAAACCTTAGCTCTGATTTCTCTGAACAGATGCTGCCAGACCTGTTAAGCTTATCTCGCAATTTCTTTTCTTGTTTGTGATTGGATAAGTGGCTGTTTGGCACGTAGGAGAAAAATCAACCATTCATTTTAAAACTGAATGGAATTTTATAAACCATGGCTGAAGTTTAGGGTAATGCTACCTAAGCTGATTAACCTGACCTGTGCTATGGTTTTACAGGCAGAGCTAGTCTCTGATCCCTTGTCCAAATCACCATTGATCATGGATTAGTGAATCCCTGTAAAACTGTCTTTACTAATCTTACTTGAAATTCACAAGCAGCAAAGGTGCTACAGTGTGATCAAAGTTAGAACCCTATTTGAATTTATTCCCCTCTCTAGCCTTCAGCAAACCCTGCATAGACTAGGTGTTAAGATTTGGAAGGTCTGTAGCCACTTTGGGAGCTGACTTACCAAATCAGCCATTCGGGCACTGAAGTAGACATATTTGGGAGTCTCTTTGAGCTGTCTGCATTCCCTTTCACAGGAGTATTGAGGGATTTTCTGTGTAACTATCTTTATCGAATGTCACTGGGAGATGCAGGACTGCAGCTCAACATTCCATTTGTCTCACCCTTTCCAATTGGCTGTGAGGAGGCTGCGAAGCCTGAAATTGGACATAATGGGTAATGTGGGAGCGGAGGCATGGGGTAGGGAAAGGTAACCTGTTGAACGCCCCTGGAATTTTTCCAAACAGCATTCACAACCTAAATGTCCTGTATATGCATGGCCAGAGCAAACAGACAGACACAATATACACCCCGCCTCCCAAAAAAAAATCACTGAAGTTCACGGATTGTGGTTTTGTTAGGTGTGGATTTCAAGATACCTCTGGAATTCTTGCTGGCCTAGTTCTCCCTATAATGGTGTGATGCTGGCAGGGGAAAGAACGATAAGTTGCACACGTCACACCATGGGCACTGGGTGTGTAATTTGATGACAGGAAGAGGACATACCTTGCCAAACTCATCGACTGGTTGGTTGTATAGTCTTGTACTGATGACGTCAAAGGGAGTCATAGTGATCACCACGGCAATGCTGCTCATCATTCCTCCTGCCAAACCGACCATCCAGCTATCATTGCTAAACCACTGAATGTATTAATAAAATCACAAAATAAACACGCATTAAAGCTCATAAATTCCTCTTTACCCAATCTAATTTTTAAATGGATCTGATAGCTAATTAATACCTGGTGCTCCACCAAGGAATGAATTAAAGAACTTAGGATTCAATATTGTAGGTGCACACTTTAACCACAACAATTTGTTTTTTGGCTCTGTTTAACATTTCTGGTTCCCTTAATAGCTTGAAACCTTCAATAAATTACTAGTTATCCATTCTAGATTCCAAGAAATACAACCCTGGTTTGTAATGATCTCTCCCCATAATTTAGTCCTTGGAGCCTAGGCAGTAACTCTACACCACACTCCTTCCAAAGCTAATATATCCTACCCAAGGTGTGGTGCTCAGAACTGAACATAGTACTCCAGATTTCGTCTAAGCAGAACTTTACTTAGCTTTAGCAAACTTCCACCTCACTGTATTCTAGTCCTCTAAGTAGTCCTCCAGTATTCTATGATTATGTTCTGAGTATTTTCTGGACGTCTGTGTGCTACTTTAACAATCTCTGAACATGGACACCACCTCCCCCAACTTCATGCCCCATCCCCTAGCTTTGAAAATCCATTGTTCCTCGCTTTTTGACGCATAGGATTTGCTTTAATTATTGGTACCTTCTTGTAATTTAATACTTGCAGCTACATTGTTTACCAGTTCTCAATTGGATGAATTGAAGTTTATGAAGGATGGAAGATGTGAGGCTGGCCAGGACAGCATTAAGCAGAGGATTCAAGTTTGGAGATAATTGACACACATATGACAGCTTCAGTCCCACATGAGATTGGATAGAGACAGAAGGTAATGGAAGTAGGCTGTCTTTAGGAGAACGCATGGTTGGAAATTCAGACCAGGTTGTACATGAATGTCAAATAATCTGATTCAGTCCTTCCATTAAATTTATTCTTAATCTCATAGAATCATAGGACAGATCTTATTGGCCTCAGGAGGTTGAAAATGTTGAGGGTGGAGGGGTCTGTAAAACTGTGGTGAGTCTTGGTAGCTCGACTCCCTGACCATGTTCAGCAAACAAGGCATTTTACTGACAGCCAGTTCAGAATCTGGCCCTAGGAGTCAGGCTGCCAACTGAAATATGCAAAGGCTATTTTACTAGTAATTTGCCAAGAGCAGATTGACTGGGACGGGGGAAGCTGATAGCCTCATGGGCACCTTTTGAAATGGGGCAGGACAGGACCCTTGGCTGATATTTTCTCCTGAGTCCAGATCACTGAAACCAATCATACAGCCTCTGTCACCACCTCAACCACAAACAGGGAATAAACCTCAGATAAAGTTAGTAAACCACTAGGGAGGGTGTTTGGAGCACGAAGTACTACACAAAGAAATCCTTTGGATCACTGAACTATCTCCAACCGCGCCAAGGAGGTCGGTCATTTCAGGGACTCTCCTGAGGTCTGATGAGCAGCTGCACTGTGATCCTGTCAACTTGCTAGGAAGTTGTGGAGCCTGGTACAATTACAACATTTAAAAGGCATCTGGATGGGTATATGAATAGGAAGGGTTTAGAGGGATATGGGCCAAATGCTGGCAAATGGGTCTAGATTAATTTAGGATATTTGGTTGGCATGGACAAATAGATCAAAGGGTCTGATTCTATGCTGTACAGCTCTATGATTCTATTACTCTAAATCACCAATCCAGGTACCAAAGGCAGTTTGTAGTAAAGACTGCAGTTATCAATCATTGTCCTTCTCTGTGACCTGTAAAAATCCCAATTTGATATGAGCTTACCTGCTGATCCTTAACTAATTGCTTAGCAGAGTCAAATGTGGCAAGCTGTGCTGCAGATCCAACCATCACCCTTGGCACAGCAGCACTGACCCCTCGCCACAGGCCCAGAATTCCTTGTTGTCTGTAAATTGTCAAGAAGGCAGTTGTGACTCCCTAGGATTGAAAATACAACAAGGTCACGTTCATCTCACACGGAGAGCTTCATGGAATTAAATAAATATTTGGAATTACCTGGCATAGTCATGTTAGAGGATGTCATGCAGTGTCAGTAACAATTAAAGAGGAGGGGACCAGACAAGACGGTGGAAGGGATCATTTAAATGAGGCATGGGGCACGTGGGAAATGGGTTACAAGACAATGTGTTTCAAAAAGAGTGTTCCAAAGAGCTGAGGTACACTGACTGAGAGATCAGTCTCTGATAGAGGAGCAGAGGATCTGTGTGTGTGTGTGTGTGTGTGGTGGAGGCGGGGAGGTGGTGTGTGCGACGGCTGTGATCCTAGAGGCAGATCTGTCAGAAATGTGGTGGGGGAGATGCAGTGTTCCAGTTGGAGCAGCAGACAGTGGGAAGAGCAGTGATCCAGTTGGACGAGCAGAGAGACAGTGGGAAGAGCAGTGATCCAGTCAGAAAGTAGAGAGTCATTGGGAAGAGCAGTGATCCTGTCAGAGGAGAAGGGAGTCAGCAGGAAGAGCAGTGGTCCAGTCACAGAGCAGATATCCAGGATTACAGGTGTGAAGATTATGGGACATGTTCCTGATGTAAGGAGAAATATGACACTGGGATTTGAAAAGAAAACAGGTCTGGAAGTAAATGCTCATGAGGACAGGCAGGAGGCACCAGGGGAATGGTTTTGAAAGCATTGATTGTTGATGCGAGTCATGACTGGTTTGTTGCTATATGCAATTTAGTTGTAAGTTCTAGTTTAACCTATTTATGTATGCTTGCAGCAAACCAGGACTGATTTTAGAGTGATGTAAAGCTATGTTCAATTCCCTGGTTTCTCCCTGGGTCAATAGACGATCGTAGGGAAAACAAGCTGCAAAGCCATAGTGGTCTGCTTGGGATTTAACATTAGGGTGGGAAATATAAATTCTGCTGTCCTGGAGTTAATGCAGTTCTGGCCTTCCCCACCAAGAATCAGTAAAACGTTTACAGCTACAGAAACAATGGGAACATCAGCCATGGTTAATAACTGACTACATCGACATTGCAAGATCATTAATGACCTTTACTGCAGGGAAACACTGACTAGCTCCAACACAACAACAAGCTATCAGTAACAGCAGGAGCACAGAGTCAGCACATTAAGATCTTTTAGCACCGATTACTGACCTAATGTAATAAACTTTCACCAGAGACTCAGGTAGTGCCAGGCTGTGCCCAATTCTGTTCTGTTGGCATTATTCCAATCTTTTTAGATTCTCAGGTTTGGTTCCAAATGGATTCCAGGGGTTTAATCCTCATTCTTTAAAACACTAAAGGATGAGATTCCTAGGCAGTACTGAGAGTTGTGCTGCATTGCAGAAGGTACTGTAGTTCAATGTGACTGAACTCAGACCTCACCGTCTTAGAGGTTCAGAGGCACTATGTAAAATACAGCACATAGTTCACCCATTGTCCTGGGCAACCCTTCCTCTAATAACAAGACGGGAAAGAAATTGGGTCATTCACCTCACTGCTGCTGGTGTGGTTTTACCAATAAGCACAGTTTCTGCCCTGTTTGCCTACATAACAGTGACAGCCACACATTCAAGGAATGTAAAGAGATTTGATTCATTTTGCTGCAAAAATCAAGCCTTTTTTCCCAAAGTAGTGTGTACCTGATGATTATGCTGGTGTCCCACGGCAATGACAGCTGCTGACTGGGCCTGAAGGTGAGTCTTTACCTGACAGTAAGCAAAGCACAAAACAGTCACATCTCACTTGGACCAGGCAGAAGAGAAATCGAGAACCAGCTCTTAAGAAATTCCAAATAATTACTGAAGTATTTATATTCCACCACGTATAGATTTATTATACCCATGAAATGTAAAATACTTAGTGAAGGACTAACACTGCCCCACAACCACATAATCTTTTAGATATGCATTTGACGACATCATATTTATTATTTCACAAGCAATATTCAGAAAATTGTAATTACCATTGGGATCATCTGATGCCACAAAACCAGACCCACAAGCACAATGAACATCCCACTGGGATTTGTGTGTTTATGAGAATTAACTCAAAGATGCTTCAGCTGTGGGCTCCCCCTCCATTGGTGAGAAGCCCTTCCATCAGCAAGTTGAGGGAGTGGGCAATTGCATGGCAAGATAAATGTGAGGTTATCCAAAATCAAATATCTGAATGGTGATAGCTTGTAAAAGGGGGATGTCTCATGACACCTGGGAGCCCTTGTACACCAGTCAAGCATTGAAAGTAAGCATTGCAGGTACAGCAGGTGGTGAAGAAGGCAATTGGATGATGGCCTTTGCAGTGACAGTATTCGAGTACAGGAGCAGGGATATCTTGATGCAATTGTACAGGATCTTGGTGAGACCACACTTGGAGTATTGTGTGCAATTTTGGTTTCCTTATCTTAAGAAGAATGTTTTGGCTATGGAGGGAGTGCAATGAAGATTTACCAGTCAGATTCCTGGAATGGCAGGACTGATGTATGAAAGTAGACTGGACCAATTAGGGCTACATTCACTGGAGTTTAGAAGAATGGGGAGGAACCTCATGGAAACAAAGAACATAGAACAGTACAGCACAGGAACAGGCCCTTCAGCCCACAATGTTGTGCCAAATATAACACTAAATTAAACTAATCCCTTCTGCCTGCCCTTGGTCCATATCCCTCCATTCCTTGCATATTCATGTGCTTATCTAAAAGTCTCTTAAATGCCCCTAACATATTTGCCTCCATCACTATCCCCGGCAGCTCTTCCAGACTCCAACCACCCTCTGTGTAAAAGACTTGCCTCTCACATCTCCTTTGAACTTTCCCCCTCTCATCTTAAATGCGCGCCCCTAGTATTAGAAATTTCAACTCTGGGAAAAAGATTCTGACTGCCAACCCTATCTATGCATCTCATAATTTTATAGACTTCTATCAAGTCTGCCCTCAGCCTCCACTGCTCCAAAGAAAACAACCCGAGTTTTTCTAGCCTCTCCTTGTAGCTCATACCCTCTAATCCAGGCAGTGATCTGGTAAACTTCTTCTGCACCCTCTCCAAAGCTTCCGCATCCTTCCTGTAATGTGGTGACCAGAATTTGACACAGTACTCTAAGTGTGGCCTAACCAAAGTCTTATAAAGCTGCAACATAACATCCTGACTCCTGAACTCAATTCCCTGACGAATAAAGGCAAGCATGCCATATACCTCCTTTACCACCCTATCTACCTGTGTCGCCACTTTCATGGAGCTATGGGCTTGAACCCCAAGATCCCTCTCTACATCAATGCTGTTCAGGGTCCTGCATTAACTGTATACTTTTCCTTAACATTTGATCTCCCAAAGTGCAGCACCTCACACTTACCGGATTAAACATCATCTGCCATTTCTCTGCCCATATCTGCAAGTGATCTATGTCCCACAGTATCCTTTGACAACCTTCTACACTATCAACAATTTCACGAACCTTTGTATCGTCTGCAAACTTACTAACCCACCCATCTACATTTTCATCCAAGTTATTTACATATATCACAAACAGCAGCGGTCCCAGCATGGATCGCTGTGGAACATCACTCATCATGGACCTCCAGCCTGAAAAACACCCTTCCACCACTACACTCTGCCTTCAATGGGCGAGCCAATTCTGAACCCATGCAACCAAGTCACCATGAATCCCATGCATCTTAATCTTCTAGATGAGCCTACCATGAGGGACCTTGTTGAAACCCTTACTAAAATCCATGTAGACAACATTTATTGTTCTACCCTCGTTAATCACTTTTGTCACCTCCTTAAAAAATTTGATCAAGTTGGTAAGACATGACCCGCTCTGCACAAAACCATATTGATTGCACCTAATTAGGCCATGCTTTTCTAAATTAGCATTAATCCTATCCCTAAGAACTCTCTCCAATTGCTTCCCAACCACCAATGTGAGACTCAACAATCAATAGTTTCCTGGATTAGCCCTATTTCTGTTCTTGAACAGAGGAATAACATTAGCTACTTACCAGTCCTCCGGGACCTCTCCAGTGGCCAGCGAGGATACAAAGATCTTGGTCAAGGCCCCTGCAATCTCCTCTCATGCCTCTCTCAATAACCTGAGGTAGATACTATTGGGCCCCGGGGTCTTATCCACCTTAATGCTCTTCAAAAGACAAAACACCACTTCTTTCTTGATCTCAAAATGCCTGAGCATATTAGCATGCTCCATACAAATTTCACTATTCTCCATATCCTTCTCCTGGAGGAATACCAATGCAAAGTACTCACTTAGGATCGCCTCAAAGCGCAAGTTCCCTCCTTTATCCTTGAGTGGTCCTACCTTCTCCCTAGTTTTTAAAGTATGTATAGAATGCCTAGGGATTCTCTTTAATGTTACTTGTCAACATTTCATGGCCTTATCTTACTCTTCCAATTTCCTGCTTGAGTTCTTCCTGCTTTCTTTATATTCCTCATGGACCGTGTCCGATTTTAGCTTCCAAAACCTTACATACGCTTCTTTTCTCTTTTTGACTAAATTCACAACCTCCCTCATTATCAGAGGGACCTTTACCTTGCTATCCTTGTCTTTCCTCCTTACCGGAACATGCTGGTCCTGAACTCTGATCAGCAGGTCTTTAAACAACTCACACATGTCAAATGTGGACTTGTCTGACAACAGCTCCTTCCAATTAACACTCCCTAGCTCTTGCCTAATACTGACATAATTTGCCCTGCCCTAATTTAGTACCTTTTCGCAAGGTCCTGACTTATCATTACTTATAACTATTTTCAAACTCAAGGAGTTGTGATCACCGTTTCCAAAATGCTCTTCCACTGAAAGGTCAGTCACCTGGCCAGGCTCATTAGCCAATACAAGGCCCAGTATGGCCCCCGTCCTCTAGTTGGATTATCCAGGAAATCTATAAAATTCGAACAGGACTAGAAAAGAGGAATGCAGGAAGGATGTTCCCGATGACCAGGGAATCCAGAATCAGGTGTCACAGTCACAGGAATAGGCCATTTAGGACTGAGGAGAGGAACTTAACGGCGTTTTTTTGAAGAAGTAATGAAGAGCTTTGACGAAAACAGAGCATTGGCTGTGATCTCTATGGACTTCAGTAAGCAATTCAACAAGGTTACATGTGGTAGACTGGTTAGCAAGGTTAGGTAACATGGAATACAGGGAGAGCTAGCCAATTGGATACAGAACTGGCTCAAAGATAGGAGACAGAGGGCGGTGGTGGAGGGTTGCTTTTCAGACTGAAGGCCTGTGACCAGTGGTGTACCACAAGGATCAGTGATGGCTGCACTGCTTTTTTTCATTTTTATATATGATTTGGATGTGAATATAGGAGGTATGGTTAATAAGTTTGCAGATAACACCAAAATTAGTGGTGTAGTGGACAGCGAGTAAGGTTACCTCAGAGTACAACGGGACCTTGATCAGATGGACTGATGGGCTGAGGAGTGGCAGATCGAGTTTAATTCAGATAAATTTGAGGTACTGCATTTTGGAAAGGCAACCCAGTTAACAACTTATATACTTAATGGTAAGGTCCTGGGGAGTGTTGCTATACAAATAGACCTTGGAGTGCAGGTTCATTGTTCCTTGAAAGTGGAGTCGCAGGTAGACAGGATAGTGAAGAAGGCGTTTGGTTTGCTTGCCTTTATTGGTCAGTGCATTGAGTATAGGAGTTGGGAGGTCTTGTTGCAGTTGTACAGGACATTGGTTAGGCCACTTTTGGAATACAGCATGCAATTCTGGTCTCCTGCTATTGGAAGGATGTTGTGAAACTTGAAAAGGTTCAGAAAAAATTTACAAGGATGTTGCCAAAGTTGGAGGGCTTGATCTACAGGGACAGGCTGATTAGGCTGGGGCTACATTCCCTGGAGCATCAGAGGCTGAGGGGTGACCTTGCAGGGGTTTATAAAATCATGAGGGGCATGTTTGGGTGAATAGCCAAAGACTTTTCCCCAGGGTGGGGGAATCCAAAATTAGACGGCATAGTTTTAAGGTAGAGGGGACAGATTTAAAACAGACCTGAGGGGCAACTTTATGATGCAGAGGGTGGTGCATGAATGGAATGAGCTGCCAGAGGAAGTTGTGGAGGTTGGTACAGTTACAACATTTAAAAGGCATCTGGATTGGCACATGAATAACAAGGGTTTAGAGGGATATGGGAGAAATGTTGGCAAATGAGGCTGAATTAATCTGGCATGGACGAGTCGGACCAAAAAGGTCTGTTTCTATGATGTACAGCTCTATGACTCTATAGCTGTAAATGTGTTTGACCAGAGAGTGGTGAGCCGGTGAAATTCTCTGCCACAGAGGCTAAAACATTGGATATTCTCAAATAGGAGATAGATATAGTTCTTAGAGTTAAAGGGATCAAAGTGTATGGGGAGAAAGTAGGAACGGGTTACTGAGTTGGACAATGACCATATTGAATAGCAGAGTAGGCTCAAAGGTACGAATGTCCTACATGTGTCCCCATTTTCTAGTTTCTATGCATCTGAAATTCCATCTCAATTGTCCATGCAAATCTATTTTTAGCCCCCTCCTTTTGATTGTTCTGTTTGCTTGTATCTTGTATTGTCATCACCCCCTCCAAGTGAGACATGAATCTTAATCTAGCATTTTTTAACAATCAGACAATATATAGCAAATGGAAGCAATAGCACACCACGAAGACCATAGAATGATAAAGTTGAACATGAATGAGAGCGTACGGGCAGGGGTTGGGGGACCAGTATTAGAAGTATCTAATACTAGGAGTTAAGTACATGAGTTTACAAATTTGTGTGTTGTTGAAAAATGACACATTCCATTGGATTTTTTTTGTCTTGCACTCATCAGGAGATTCACAAGAATATCTATGTAAGGGGGAACAATATTTATTCTCTGTGAGAATATTTTATATGGTCAGTCATGACTTGCCTCATGCATTTTCCATGGCAATGTCTCCACCAATTAGAATCCACTTGTCAACCAATCAGCAAACTCTTTTCATTCAATTTAAAATGCGATTCCCCTTTATTTGGCTTGATGAGTTTTGACAAAGCTTCAATAAAATATGTCTTCTTTTTCAGAAATACTTAAGTTCTGTAGTTCCCAATGACTTTAAACTTGTTAAATTTGATGAACTTAATGGAACAATTGAAAGTTTGGGTAGAAGGTTAATAAGTATAGTGTGAACATGCAGCGTAAAATGCATTCACCAAACCAGTTTGCCGGACGTTACAGGCACCACGGCCCCTGCATCCCCGGTGTCTAAAACATTGGGAACTAACCCACCCATATTCCCAGCAGCAGCCCTGCAGCAATTTAATGCCGGGAACATTATTAATTGCTTTAAGGCAAGATGTTTGTCCATTTCTTGGGCATTCCTTAGAGAGTTTCTCAGTGATCCAATTAATTGGCAGATGTGTAGTCCCAGCCTTGGTTCTACCCAATGCTGAGGAGTGACAGGTAGGTCCAGATTTTGGTGGCGGGGCTGGGGTTCAATGACAAAAGTGTGATTAGGACAGTTGAGGCAAATTTCAAGAGCTACGGGGTGGGGGGGGGTAATATTAATGGGGTGCAGGGGTGACATTGGTATGCTGCATCCAGTGGGCCAGGGCGGGAGGGGTCTCTTCCTCACCTAATAGTCAACAGTCAGGTCAAAGCTTCTTCCATCATTAAAATACTGGCTGGGGTGTGATGAAACCCTGATATGGCCATCTAAGGGTCTCAATTGGCCCGAGGGGAGGTGGGCAGGCATGTCATGTTGGGATGGGTACCTAGGTGGCAGGAAGGTCACCCACGTTCAAATCCATCATCAGGGCAGCATCCAATCCAGCTAATTAAATTCAACAGGTCTCAAATAGATTAACACATTTAAGTAAAATAAATAGAAAATACAGTGCTTAGAAACACAGATAATTATGTGGTGGAGGATAAAGTGAAAAAAGGTAACACGGGTGATTTGATGACGGAAAAATTTGGTGGTGTGTAAAAGCATCTCTAGGTATAAAAACTGGTTCCGAAATAGTTTTTGTAGAACAAAGTGTAAACATAGAGAGAACAACAGAAGAAATTTAAGATAGAATGAGTGGAAACGTGCCACATATATGAAGGGAGTTTAGACCATGTGCATTATCAATGAATTGTGATGAAATAGCTAAAGATGAGACTGAACTGCTCCCACAAGCTACACATGAAGGGACACATTTACTTAACAAAGCCACACTGAGAAAGTCAGGCACAGTAAACGAACTGAGCAGCTGTTGTTTTCCTTCACTTTATAAATGTGCTAATTCATTGGAACAGATCTTGCTGTTCATGTGACCGAATACCATTTAAATCCCAGCCTCATGTAAGTTTTCCTTTAAGTCAGATGGTAAGAACTTGTTCAAAGGAACTGAGGAACAACTGCCACATCTTCCAGGGCATGAAAACCAGGTCACTGCACTCTCTCCTGCCTAGTCCACATCTGTGATCAGTGCACACAGTTAAACGGGAGAGGTTTACAGGTGCACATTATTCTGCACTGAAAATGATTCTGTCAGACTGATGAGCAAAGCCATTTTGAACTCAATTTCCCACCAATTTCATAAGGTTGACAGTCATCAATGAATCTCGTACACTAGGTATAACATCACCTTCATTAAACAATCTATCACATGTTGAATATTAAAACAGTCACAAAAAGCTCAGCTCTACTGCTCAACTGAAGCACTGAATTCCATTGATACTAATAGAGTTACAGAATCATACAGCATGGAAACAGACACTTCGGTCCAACCAGACTATGCTGACCATGTTCCAAAACAAACTAGTCCCACTTGCCTACATTTGGCCCATAACCCTCCAAACCTTTCCTATTCATGAAGTTTTGTAGTACAGAACTTGAGTATGGCAGAAATAAAACACATTTTATTGAAGCTTTTTGTCTTGCACTCATTAAGACATTTGCAAGAACACTAATAGAAAGAGGACAAACATTTTATACTGTATGAAGAGAAATGCTGATTGGTTGACAAGTGGATTGTGATTGGTAGAAGCATTGTCATGGAAGATGCACCAGCTAGATGACAATTGGCAGGTTACTGCCAAGTTTGTTTCAATCAAAACTGGGCAAATTGTCTTTGATTGGTCAAGGCATTGCCCCAAGGAATGAATCAGGAGAATGGCCATCTCCTATTTTGTAAAGTTGAAACAGGCGCAATGTGTGTACAAGTTCTTTCTATCTGCAAAGAACAGGGCCCTCTGTATTAATAGATGTAGTTTCCTCTATGCACAGGCATGCCACTCTGCAAGTCTGATTTACAATCGTGAATTGGTTGTCAGTGTAATTCTTAGCATGCTGAGGATTATTCAGGTGGTCTTAGCCACATTCTTTAAAAGGACAGATGAGAAAAGTAGAGAGAGGAAGTTTCCTACATTACAATCGTGATTCTACTTTAAGAAGTACTTTGTTGGCTGTAGAATATTTGAGACGTTCTAAGGTTGGAAAAAGTGGTATTTAATTGCAAGTTTCTTTTCTCATTCTTTAGGACATTAGGTTTCTGACAGCATAAACTGTCCTTTCCATCAAGCTTAAAGAAAATGCAAAATTAATATATCCCAAAATTAGGATAATTACTTGTACTGTAGGGTTTTAATGACTGTGCCTTATACATGAACATTTGACATGGAGGCCTCAGCATCGAGCTGATTGCCTCAGTAATTGATTGATTGATTTATTATTGTCACATGTACTGAGATACAGTGAAAAGTATTGTTTGCATTTTATACAGGCAGATCATACTGTACAAAGTGCATCAGGGTAGCAGAACAGAGTGCAGAATACAGTGTTACAACTGCACAGAAGGTGCAGAGAGAGAGAGCAGAATTAACATTTGAGAGGTCCATTCAAAAGCCTGGTAACAGCAGGGAAGAAGCTGTTCTTGAATCTATTCGTATGCAAACTTTTATTTAAACTTTCATAGTATTCAAACTTGTATGTCTTCTGCCAGATAGACGAGGGTGAAAGAGAGTACAACCAGAATGGAAGGCGTCTTTAATAATGTTGTTTGCTCTTCTGAGGTAGCAGGAAGTGTAGGCAGAGTCAACGGAGGGAAGGCTTGTTTGTGTGATGGACTGGGCTGTGTTCATGACTCTCTGTAGTTTCTTGCAGTCTTGGGAAGAGCAGTTGCCAAATCACGCTGTGATGCATCCAGGTAGAATGCTTTCTAAGGTGCGTCTATAAAAATTGGTAAGAATCCTTGTGGACATGCTGAATTTCCTTAGCCTCTTGAGTAAGTAGAGGCATTGTTGTGCTTTCCTGACCATTGCATTGACATGGGTGGACCAGGACAGATTGTTGGTGATTGTCAATCCCAGGAACTTGATGCTCTCGATCATCTCCACCTCAGCACCACTGATGCAGACAGGGGCGTGCCCTCCACTCTGTTTCCTGAAGTCAATGACTAGCTCCTTCATTTTGCTGACATTGATGGAGAGATTGCTGTCTTTACACCATGCCGCTAAGCACTCAATCTCTTTCCTGTATTCTGTCTTGTCATCGCTTGAGATTTGACCTACAATGGCGGTGTCGTCAGCAAACTTATAAATGGAGTTGGGGTGGGATTTGGCCGAACAGTCGTCAGTATATAGGAGTATGGTAGGGGGCTGAGTACATAGCCTTGTGGGGCATCGGTGTTGAGGATTATGGTGGAGGAGGTGTTTACAGAAGAACTTGTTTGGAATTATGGTGTTGAAGGCAGAACTGTAGTCAATAACTAGGAGCCTGACGTTGGTATCCTTACTACCTAGATGTTCCAGGGATGAGTGTAGGGCCAGGAATATAGAGTCTCCCTTGGTAGGTAAATTGCAAAGGATCAAGGCAATTTGGTGGGCTGGAGTTGATGTGAGCCATGACTAACTTCTTGAAGCACTTCATAATTATGAACTAATTACAGAACTATGGCTATTAGCTAGAGATATAATAACTACAGCTATTTGTGTGTTTCCCAGAGTATTAATCAGCAATTAAGATTGCTTTGGTTCTGTAAGGACACATGATATCAGGAGTAAGGTATGTGTGTCTGCTGGCATATTTTTAAATGATATTACTAATAAGGATCTCATGACATTATTCAAAAGGTCATGCAATTGCAAAGGGGATACCATGATGTGAATGTGGAGTGGTTGTTGTGAGTGGTGGTGGCTGGACATCTCAGATAATTTGAAATAATTTTTTGGAGAAACCTGCCATGTTGATGAAACAAGTATTTTTTTCTGGTTTTTGTGAGCATTTATTGTGTGGAGAATCACCCATTATTGCAAACTAACAACTCCTCAGGCAGTAATAGCATTTAAGGGTTTGCTTTCCAAATGACGTGAGAGAGACAGATATGGGAAGATGAAAACAACATTTGTCTTTGTTGTTCATACAAAGAATTTCAAATTCTTGATCACCAAGAGTTAATTATGTAGCTGTAAAATTAAATTAATTATTTTGCTGTAATGGGTAAAGAAAACTCCAATTATTTATTTTCCAAGTATCAATCAAAAACTACTTGCTTCACTGACTCTGGGCAGTTTTCCCAGAAAATTCATTCCAAATGCTCTGATTCAAACTGTGCAATCACCATCAACACTGAACACACTACATTCCCATCCCAGGTGCCTTTTCAAATTGCACTACTTTTCACCCACAATTAGTAATATTGGGAGCCTTGTTATTACAAGTCGTTTGCAGTAGTTACGAGCACCTTACTCTTGAACCCATGTTGTTAAAAAATCTGAGCAATCTTAAAATGAATATTTCTGAGCTTCAGCCTTGAAATCTCATCGCTCTCATTTGGTCTCTTGACCAACTCGATCTATCTCAGTGATCTGAAGCTGAGCTAATTTTTACAATAATTTGACACTGTAGTCTTAAAGACACAATGCTACACCATGAAAGAATGATATGCTGTGCACTGTATGGTTCAATATACTTGCCATTCTAATAAAAGAGCATAATTTCACTCAGCATGACCAAATATCTACATAGACTGATTGATTACAAAGTCACGTGTTTGGTTCATATGATTAAACTAGCTCCTGAGAGGAAAACTAATCATTACCAGTTTACAGAACAAATGTTGTGCACACAAATACTTCCTAACTGATTTCAGGGGCTACACTTTAAATATATATGAGAAAAACTGATCTGACGTTTATCTTTCTCATATTAACCTGGGCTGTACAACAAGTACAACTTAAAGGTTGCATCAATTTCCACATAGCAGCACTCTTAACAAAAAATTAATAGTTAGTGCAAATACCTAGTTTATAACTGTGTTACATTAAAAACCTGTCAAATTTTACCCAGTTTTCTCCTGTCCTGGTGACACTGAGCATTCCTGAGCCGCAAGATCCTGAGTGCCAGCCATCCTGTATGACCTTGGTCTGACTGTTTTTCAATCCGAATGTGACTGCCATCACACCAGTCAATCAGCTGAGCTCCTGCCCAGATAACATACTGACAAACACATGTTTTCCAGCAAGTCAGTGAGCAGGAGCAGGAGTACTGGTTGGTTCTTTGCTCCCCCATCCCAGAGCATTGTACCCAATTGTGCCCCAACATCTTTCAAGGACAAGTAGTGTATCCCAGTATCCCATGGAATTCACCATTCAGGCTGACTGAGTACCAGCCCAGGTGTGGTCTTATTCCTGCTTGATTCTCCCACTTGGTGTTGAGGGAAGTATCGAGAGAGTTCAGAGTATTTAATGTGGATCTGTGGAATTTTTGTCCTTTTGCTGGCTGAGGCTTTGGAAAATCTATTTAAATCCATTGTTGGAACATGTGTTGAACAAGATAAGCGTTGACAGCTTGTAGTTTACTCTTACCACAAACCAAAGTGTCTCTTCATTACCTGACCAATGACTTCCAAAAGCGGCCTGTTAAGAAATGCCCTGCCTTCTTCAATCAGGTGCCAACAAGGAACCATATAGCAAGACTTTAGAAAGATTAAATAAATATTATGATCATGCAACAGATGGGCTTTGTTATTAGATGTTTTTAATCAGACATCCATTCTCAGGGGAAGAAGCTTTGGTTTAAGATGAATGCTGCAGCCACTTTTATTTAAAATTGATAGAGAAACATTTAACTTGTTGTTTAAGACACCATGTTTATGTGAGATGCATAAACCTGTCGCCAAAATCAAAGAACGGAGGAACTCACACAGGCCAAGCTTGTGATTGACCAATTTCATTTGCATCCTTCACTCTGACAGGAAGACACTCTATTTAATGAGGCCTAGCCTGCTTAGGAATAGCTTGAAAAAGGTCAGGATTTATGGATACCACATTAGCCAACTCCTGTCTTCAGCACCTCACCCATGGCTATCGATGATACAAAAATCTCAGCACGGGGCCCAGCAATCTCTTCCCTAACTTCCTACAGAGTTCTGGGAAATACCTGATCAGGTCCAGGGATTTATCTACCTTGATGCATTTTGAGACCTCCAGCACCTCCTCTACTGTAATATGAACTCTTTTCAAGACATCACTATTTATTTCCCTAAGTTCCCATATCCTTCTCCACAGTAAATACTGATGCGAAATATTCATTTAGTGTCTCACCCATCTCCTGTGGTTCCACACATAGACAGCCACGTTGATCTTTTAGCGGCCCTATTCTCTTCCTAGTTACTCTTTTCCCCTTAATCTAATTACAGAATCTCTTTCGATTCTCCTTAATCCCACTGGCCAAAGCTATCTTTTGACCACTACTGCTCTTATAATCCTCCAGGGATTCACTTGATCCCAGCAGTCTGATATGTACCTCCTTTTTTTGACTAAAGCCTCAATTTCTGTAGCCATCCAGCATTGTAGACTCACCAACTTTAAGGGCATTTAAATGGTCGTTGGATAAACATATGGATGATAACGGAATAGTGTAGGTTAGATGGGCTTCAGATTGGTTTCTCAGGTCGGCGCAACATCGAGGGCCAAAGGGCCTGTACTGCGCTGTAATGTTCTATGTTCTATATTCTATGTTCCCTACACCTACCAGCCTTGCCGTTCACGTTAACAGGAACATAGAGTCTCTGAACTCATGTTATCTCATTTTTGAAGGCCTCCCATTTCCCAACCTGTGAATAGCCTTTCCCGATCAACTTTTGGAAGTTCCCATAATGGCATACCATTTTCAACATCACCTGTGTGAGTGCTTGAAAGGAACAAGTGATGCCTCAGATCTTCTTGGGAAAAATTGAAAGAAACAGAGAAAGAGGAAATGATGCCAACTTACCAGACACCAGCAGTCCTTTCAAACACTTCGCCTTTTTTGGTTTTATCGAGAACTGTCCTAATTTCTTAAACCTTTCTTCAAAACTGCACTCCCTAATTGCTGATAACATCTTGATAAACCTATTCTGGTACCCTTTCTAAAGTCTTAACCTATTTCTCAAATTGTGATGCCCAGAATTGTCCACAATGCTCCAGCTCAGGCCTCAATGAGTGTTTTATAAAGTTCTAGGTACAACCTGATTTTATTAAAATCTATTGCTCTAATTATGAACTCAAGTAACACTCGCACCCTTTGATCTCCTTACCAACATGCCTGACCAGTTTTGTGTGGTTTCCACAGCGTGTCTATGGGCCAATTATTTTATCATTGATGGTTTACTAGGAGCTGGGTGCAGTAAATCCTAAGCCCCAGAGACTGGTTCTGTCAATCACCAAGTGATGGCAATTGCATGTACTTGCCTAATTTCCACATCTCCATTACTCAGAATAGCGAGGAGACAGGCCAATATCCTGGTCATCACACCTCTTTAATCTAACAGGATCCAGAAGCAGACAAATTGCTACTTTATTGTAGGCAGTCATTGCCATCTACATAATAACAGGAATTACACTTTGAGTGTTTGTATTGGATCATGTACTTATTCATCCACGGGATGTGGGCATCGCTGGCTGGTCTAGTATTTATTGTCCATCCCTAGTTGCCCTTGAGAAGGAGATGGTGAGCTGCTGCAGTTTACATGCTACAGAACCATAGAAATGATACAGTATAGAAGGGAGGATTTGTCCCATTTTGTCTATGCTAACACAAAGACACTCAGACGCCCTTTCAAATCCCATCTTCCTGCACAAGGTCCATAGCCCTACAGGTTTACAGCACATAAGGCACAGATCCAGGTACTTTTTAAAGCGTTTAGGGTCTCTACCTCCACCACCAACTCAGGCAAAAAATTCCAGACACTTCCCACCACCCTCTGCAAAGAAGTGTTTTTCCTCACATCCCCTCTCATCCTTCTGTCACTTAGCTTGAACCTATGACCCGTGATTTTTGAATTCTCTGCTAAGGGAAACAGGTTCATCCTCTCTGCTCTGTCTCTCCCTCTCACAATATTGTATATCTCAATCATCTCACCCCTCAGCCTTCTCGGTTCCAAGGAAAACAACCCCAGTCTCTTGTCACAGCTACAATTCTTCAGCCCTGGCAACATTGAAGCAAATCTTCTCTGCACTCTCTCCAGGGCAATTACACCCTTCCTCTGATGTGGTGACCAGAATAGCACACAAAATAGAATGTAGATCCATTATACAATTAGGGAAGAATTCCAGGATTTTGATCCAGGTGACATAGAAGGAATGGCAATAAATTCCCAAATCAGGATGCTCAATGCTTGAATGGGAATGGATCTGGTACCCTTCCCTTTCTAGATGGTAGGGGTTATGGGTTTGCAAAATGTCCTCTAAGGACCCTTGGTGAATTTTTACAGTGCACCTTGTAGATGGTACACACTGCTGCTACTGAGTGTCATTGTTCAATGGATGCATTGACACCTTGCAGTGGTGGAGTTGCTTGAATGTTCTGTTGCTCCGTAGAGCGATGCTGTCAGGAGTTCTCAACTCCTGGCAGGACCACCCATGTTGGTAAGATCAGAGACAAGGAACAACATAAATTGCCATCCAAGACAAACCCTCAATGGAGATCCAGGTGGAAGATACTTGTGTGATACCAGGGGGAGGTGATGGCCTAGTGGTATTCTTGCTGGAATGTTAATCCAGAGACCCAGATAATGTTCTAGGGGACCCAGGTTCGAATCCCATCATGGCAGATGGTGGAATTTGAATGCAATGAATATCTGGAATTAAGAATCTAATGATGACAATGAATCCATTGTCAATTGTCAGGAAACACCCATCTGGTTCACAATTGTCCTTTAGGGAAAGAAACTGCCATTCATACCTAGTCTGGACTACATGTGACTCCAGACCCAGAGCAATGTGGTTGAGTCTGAACAATTAGGGATCGGCAATAAATGCTGCCTGGCCAGTGACGCCCTCATCCTCTGAATGAATAAAGGGACAGCGGATAAAGGCTGCAGCAGTCAGGAGATCCCCAGTCATCAAGGATTCCTTGCCATTAGAACTGGATCTACCTTCTGTCAAGGACCATGTGTCTGCTGATGTGTAGCAGTATTCCCACCTTAAAAGATGAGCTACATAAGTTGTCTACATGGAACAGAATTTCCTAGGTGGGCAATAATACTCATTAGTGAGTATTGTGACTGCTGCCACCTGAACATCAGTGGTGGAGGGAGTGAATCTTGTGGATGTGATGCCAAAGGAGCTGCTTTGTCATGGATGGTGTCAAACTTCTTGAGTGCTATAGGAGCTGCACCCAGTCCAGGCTAATGGGGAGTATTCCACTCCACTCCTGACTTAGGTCTTGTAGTTGGTGGAGTAGATAGGGTGTCAGGGGGTGAGTTACTGCAGGATTCCTAGCCTCTGATCTGCTCTTATAGCCACTATATTTATATGGCCTGTCCAATGCAATCTCTCGTCAATGGATGATAGTGGGGGATTCAGTGATGGAAGCACCATTGAATGTCAACTTTTTGTTGCAAATTATTTGACACCGGTTAAACTTGTTATTCAGTTCCAACAGTCCAATTCTTGCACTAGCTCAACTTAGAGACAGTTCTCTGTGACATTGTTAAACTTGACTAATCTGGGAGTCCTGGAAAGTGAATCACAAAACAAATTAGCATATAGGCACAAGTGATTAAGACAACTGGAATGAAATATAAAACTAGGGAAGATTGACTACAATTGTACAAGGCATCAGTGAGACTGAATCTGGAGAATTCGGTTTTGGTTTCCTTATTTAATAAAAGGACATAACTGCATGAGAAGTTCAGGCAAGGTAACCTGCACTGATTCCTGGGATGGAGAGACCTCCTTACAAAGAAGGATTCAACAGTTTGGGCTTGTATCCTTTGGAGATGAGAAGATTGAGAGGTGCTTCTATTGAAAATGTATAAAATCCTGAAATTAAAGCAAAATACTCCTGGAGATGTGAAATAGAAATATGTGCTGGAGAAACTCAGCAGGTCTGTCAGCATCTGTGGAGAGAGAAACAGTGGTAACATTTTGGGTCTAGTATGACTCTTCTTCAGAAGAAGAATCCTATTAGACTGGTAATGTTAACTCTGTCTCTCCTCAGATGCTGCCAGACCTGCTAAGTTTCTCCAACACTTATTTTCTAAGACCCCGAGTGGCCTTATTGGACTGAATGCTGAGATGATGTTTTCCCATTGCAGGAGAGATTAGAACTAGTGGACACAGTGACGTAAACACTTAAAAAGTCTTTTTAAAACGTACATCAGGAAATTTTTTTCCCCTTTTGAGGTTTGAGCACTTGTGGAAATCTCTTCCGCAGAAAGCTATGGAGGGAGGGTCCTCGAATACTTTCAAGGTAAAGGTAATTACCTCCCATGTTAGTCAAGAATCTGACGGCATGGCAGGAAAATGGAGGGGAGGCTACAATCAGATCAGCCATGATCTTATCAAATGGCACAGCAGTATCAAGGGGTCAATTGCCTAAACCTGTTCCTATTTCATATGAATATACATGAGGAAGGTAGAGAACTGCTGATGGTATTCGATTGATGTAGTAAGTGTTTCCATTGAGATCCCCGCGAATGGATGTACCAACACAAAACGACCACAGAAGATCTATCCCTAAGATCCATTAACTAAACCAACCACTAAAACACAAACTGCTCCCTGGTGCAGTTCTTCAGGCCAGCAGCTGCTACTGGAATTCCTTATATTGACCTGTGCTTCTGAATTCTCGCACCCTTCACACTGATAGCTTCTCCTGTCGCTTCTCATAGTAACTTGCACTGGTCACAAATATGATTGCTAACAGACCCCTTGTCCTCCTTACTGTTACTAGGATCATCACAGTGAATAGCTATTACTACTGCCCTGTTTAGCAAACGCAGTCTGCTACCTAAGCAAGAATGCAAAACCAATACGAGTGAAGGATGCAATTGAGAATACATCATCTCAGACTTTTGTCTTCCAGATACCAAATAAACTTCAGGCTTTTAATGCCCAACTTGTGTGTCATCTTAGCTTTTGTTTCACATCTCTCCAGCACATTCCTGCA
>JAHRHZ010000004.1:20955534-20966560 GCA_024137785.1 Ginglymostoma cirratum | reverse complement strand
CCCTTCTTCAGAAAATCATTTTCTGAAGAAGGGTCTAGGCCTGAAACGTCAGCCTTCCTGCTCCTCTGATGCTTCTTGGCCTGCTGTATTCATCCAGCTCTACACCTCGTTATCTCTAGAGTAATTGCGATGTGTTTTTTACATAAATATGAAGTCTTTCTTGATCTAACTCTGCAAAATACTAAGTATATTTTGATCTATGCTATCAAATAAAGCCATGAACCTTATCAGAGAGCTAGAATCATATTTTAATTCTGCTAATGGATTAAAGTAATTAATAACACAATCAGATCACAACCAGAAATGCTTGGACATGACATGACATCATTCCTATAAAAGGAAACCAACTCCACTTTTTAAAAAGCACTTGGAAATAATTTAGATTACCTTCATCTTCCCACAATTGGGAAAAACATTATTCTAATGCAATGCTCATTCAACTCATCTAACAATTCTACTTAGTCCACAATGGTTCAACATCCACTGTGGAATCTTCTGAATTTCTAGAACCAGTCAACTTTGGTCTCCAGATTGGAGTTATGAGAAAACCTACAATGCAAATAAAATCAAATCTCATTAAAAAGATCAGAAGACAATTGGACTGCACATTTCACTCAACAAGTGTGTTCGGTTGCAAAATGAGCATTGACCGGGTTAGTAGGATATTCATCATTCACATATTACAAATTACAACCAGGACTGTATATGGACACTACACAAAACAAAGGCTTCAAGTAGGGAACGTTGCCACCCTGCATCAAATAAACATCTTACAAGATTAAAAGTCTTGCAAAACAAAACACCATAAATTTTTAAACACCCTTGCACATGTGATGGTTGGTTGTGTATGTTTGGATAGAGAACAAATTGCAATCCTTCTTAAACATCTAATTCAACGTCACAGTAGAAGATCCCAATTGTTGGACTATCAACCGTTTACAAATATCCTAACCTAGCCTCAACCCTACTAGGTATGCAAACCACCATGGTCCTGGTGATCCCAGTACACACTGAATCCAATATCATCAGCAACTTTCCTCTTTTTTTCAAATTTATATAAAATAACTATAGACGTTATGAAGTACATAGTGTACCAAATTAGTGTAATAGAATATTAGCACCCTACTTGACTGTATACGTTTCTTATCGAAGAATCTCCACATTGCAACTATTTGTGTAGTATACTATTCCTTTTTAACTTTCAATCATTGGCCTCCCTGCTAAATGATAGGGGAAGGAACTTACGCAAGTGGATTTATGATGTCCCAAAGAATTTCAGGGACAATTAAATGTAGTCACTGTTGTTACGTAGGTAAAAACTACAACCAATCTGTACACAGCATGGTCCCAAAAATTTCATAGATAAATTACCAATTGGATTGGTTTCATGGCGTTGGTTAACAAGTGCTGTTCAGGACACAGAAACAATCCTGGTTTTCCCTGAAAAGTTATCCATCTAAACAGGAATGGAGAGTAGTGAGTCAACATCCCATCTGAAAGACAGCAACTGTAAATGCAGCACGTCTCTGATATGCACTGGAAAATTACAGTAGGTTATGTTCTCAAGCTCTGAAGTAAAGCTTGAAGAACCAAGTGAGAATGGCACCAATGAGTCAAGCTTAATGATGGTGTTAATTTGTGCTAAATCCCACAGATACCAGCGTAGCTTCAGCTGAATACTTTTCTATGAATGTTGCACAAGATTTGTCTTGTGGGCAGATTTACAAGTGCCAGTGTAGACCAATTGTTAAGTACAGTTGTGTGGGAAATGGGTACGTTATCAGGTACAATTCTACGGGCAGTATTTTATGTACAAATGCATTAGCAGTTCAAGGCAGCAGAATACCATCTCCTTCTAAAAGGCAATTAGGGATGAGCAATAAATGTTGGCCTAGTCAGCCACCCTCACAACCCATTAACAAACAAAGACAAAAACATCACTTGCTGGTCGACATGCCAGTGAATATCAATACCATTACTCAACTACAGACTCAAAGATTAACTTACATTGTTTTCTAGTGCTAGTCAGTGTAGAAACCTTATGAATTCAACATCACTACAAATTCCAGCACCCCACTTGCTATCCAAGAGATCAGTCATCCAAGCATGAACCACGCATTGAACCTGGGATCCTCCTGATCTGTGAGACTCAGCTGCTCTTTGGTTAAGCTTGCTGAGCCACTGGTGGAAAGAGGAATCCTCACATTTAAACCTTAAACAATATCTTACGGGCAGAATAAAATAAAATGTAAAGAAACGTTATCACATTTGGGTTGTCAAGAGTCAGATCAGTCAAGGGTTTGAGGGTGTCTAGTTATAACCGAAACCTAAAAGCATCAAGAAGCTGAAGTTTGCTAAAATTGTATAGCAAGTCTATAATCAGAATCCCCAAAAAAGTGCTTCTAAAAATCCAGTTTTAATACTGATTCCATTTTATTTGACCCTTTACTTTGATTAAGGGAAAGTACAAAAGTTCCAAGTTGTTTGTGTATTTCACAAACATAGGAATTTATAGAGTGAACATTTACATAGTCCCTTGTGAATGCAGTGGGTCACCTTTTGGTTTCTTTGTTCTGTTTCAGCAGTGAAACATGAGGGTTTTACAAAGAGATGGTGCAATCCTGACAGCCTTAAAAACAAGGTAGCAAATAGAGTTTCATTTTTACACAACTGCTAAGTCAAGGCTTCCTGAACCGTGGGTCACAGCCTCATCTGAGGTGGCAATAGCTGCTGTGAACATCTGACCAAGTATCAACAGCTGTGTGACCCCTTTGCATCCCCTAGGTTTGTTTAATAGTGGGAGTGGCTTAATTACTCGATCCTGTCCAGAAAAGCATGATAGGAAGATGGGTGTGTTCCACTGAAACTTTGTGGAATAAATAGCTTTACTTCCCACTGCCACAGGTCTGCTGTCTCAGCAATTTTCAAGCACCAAAATGGGATCACAGGAGAGAATTGGGAAGCATTGGTCTAAATGATGCACAGATTGATTAACCAGATCAGACACTCCAAGGTAGACTACACATTTGTTCTTGGTGGAATGTGAAACATTTTTGGTTCGGTGTTGACTACTCAGTCCTTCCATAATTCCAATGTTACCGCATTCAAAAATATATTAACTGTGGCTTGGCTCTGAAAAAGTCAGAGGTTTTTAAATCCTTTACTGTTTAGTTATACTGGGTTTGTTGTTTTAATCACTCATTTTCTCTAGCTATATGGCTTTTGGTTGTTTTCAGTCTGACTACTTTGCTTTTAAGCACGTAAATGAAGCATCACAAGGAACAGGCCACGCACAGACAGACCCATGTAGTTCAAAACCCTGTTCAGACAGGGCACAGTACTGTTTCTTATGGCAAAGGAGATGGATGATTATATGCAATCACCTCATTGAGCAGGATATCAGTGAACTGTTTATTAGGTATTGTAGTCTGACAGCACCAATTTCTCATTTTGCTTTCCCAGCCCTAGGGAGTGCCTCGAGAGAACCTTTGAGCTGTATATAGAAATTCAGGTAATCAAACAAGTTAAGGTGATGAACTAAAGGCTTCAGACAAACAAAATGTGTTTGAGGAAGTTCATTCAACCTATATTTATCCACCAAAAAGACCCTTTATTCCACACCCAGGACACTTTACCATTCCTGAATACTCATTTTAAACAGGTTTTAGATAGCTGTGATTTTGTTATTAAAAAAACCTGGCATTATGCACTGCTTAAGATTTCTACTATTATAAAAGTTTTCTTTACATCAATGCTCCCCCAGTACCCTGACTACACATAGGTGTCTCTACCTATTAATGTGCAGAAAACAACAGGATCAGGCCGATTGGTTAATCAGAACATAAACCTCTCTATACAATGATCAGGTTTGAGCAGTTCTGCAAAAATTGTGATGAGTTAAGTATTTTTCAAACATCTTAACTGCCACTGATGCTGGGAGACAGCAAGGTTTGGCAGGAGAAATTAGTGATTTCGAGTTTTCTCCCTATTCTCTATCATGAAGGTGGTCATTTTAATTTGTAAGGTCTATGAACACGAGCTTTGCTGAAATACAGATTTTCAAGGGCTCTGATTCTTGGTGTGACAAAGATTTCAAGGATTCCCTTTTTTAAGGGCGTCAACTCTGGGTGGTTATTACTGCATAGAGACCAATAGATCATTTGATGAGCTATCTTGAGTTTAGCATTTGTCATCTGTTGTCAATAGGGAAGTGAATTATAATTCTGAACTATAGAGCAGACGCAAGCTTCAGACAGAAGACTATATACAATTATCGTGCCAGGAAACAAAAGCTGAGCTTCCATTAAACTGCAAAAACCATTAGTTTCCCAAATCTCAGTATTCCCTCAGCCTGCATATTACAACATTTCTTCAGAATTCAAAAAACTGCAAACTGCAAGAGGAAAATAAAAATAAGGCGCACATTTGCTGCTGAGCTCACAATACGTAATACTTGTGTTAGTGTATAAATAGAGGTAGACTACAAAATGTTATGCAACATTGAGACATTCCACTAGGTTGAGGATGGGGCAATGAACACTATACTGCAGCATATCCACAGCAGCTAGTGCCAACAAAAGAATGAGAGAGCTTTATATCGTTATATAACACCAGTAATAACTGGCTGGAAACAGCACTGAGATTTGCTTGGTCAGCATAGGCCTGGGCCTTCTGGCCTATGAGTTGGTACCTTTGCCCAAGAGACTTTCAAACATACCACAATAAATGTTACTGTTCTACAACAGCTCTTGTAAACATTGGTGCACGCATTTGTTATTTGCACACTATTCCACTACCTACATCCAATCTCAGCAATGGAGCTGTTTCCAGCTGTTTATGTGACTGAATCATTTACTAAAATAAACGATACAGCTGAAGAAAACTCTGAATTTGTGAAGAGACTAAAATGCAACATCTAATTTGAGTTACATATCAACAACCCTTATCTTCCTGCCATCTCTTGCATATGATTTTTCTGATATATAACTGAAAAATCCAACACCATCGAATTGGCTGAGAAATGAAAAGGCTTTCATTATGATATTACCAGTTCAATCTATTATTGCATTTGCATTTAAACAGCATCTGTGACACTCAAATTAAAGCATGGATGCAGTGGCTGCTTCACCAGATGTAAAGATAGGACCCACAGTCCATACAGTCTCCATTAATGAAAAATATCTTGTGCAAGATTCTCCATTTGCCAGGAAGGAGATGAGAAACTGAATTTTATAGACACTGACCTCAGGGGACACAAATGAAACATATTTACAGATTCAACCTTAAGAGGTTTCATTTAAAAGTGACTGGTGTGCAGTCAGACCTAAACTGTATAACTGTTAATAAAAGCACTTTTGTCTATAAAAAAAATTAGATCCTAAAATCTGGAAAGGCCGAATGCTGTGATTATATATCACATGATGATATCCAGTCTTTTAAGTCAATGACTTCGGGGGAAAAAATTAAATTTCCTACAACCTTCAGAGAGTTGCAGAAACTGAAGCTCAAGGTAGGCATTCACAGACCGGGATGTAATGATATTTAAAATGTCACTCTGTTCCATATTAGAAATACAGGTGGGTGTCCCAGTGACAAAGGCAGTGATTCGGAGAGAAAAGTGTTTCTCGGGTTCCCTTGGTCTTTGCATATTAGTTCTTGAACTTCTCCAAAGAGGAAATAATTTGATTTTGCCCAAGCATCTCTTTATAAAAAATAACTCTTATTGTAGTAGACAGTCATGCAGTTAGGCAACAAGCTTACAGAGATGTGATGTTCTTTGAATGTATCTTGGTGAAGCCAAACAGATTCATTGAGTATGTACACGTTTCACGATTGGAAGTATGAAAGCACACCTATTCCCAGCTCAATAAGCAGAGGTTCATTTAAAATCTCTTCTGTTCCCTCCTCTTCATCCATTCTAAGAACTGACACTGTTGATGCATTTGCAAAGAATTGTCAGCTTGACCGTTTGGATTGTACCATTTTCTTTACGTCCCACGTTTCTGTCTACACCTCCAGGAACACCAGCAGTCACACACAACATTCGAAATGCAGGAAGTCAGTCACAGCTGCAGCATTATCACACCATATGGTCGGTGCTCCAAGGCGTTCAGCACCACGGTTCACGCTCAGCACGTCCGCGGGAAAGACTATCACTTCGCTGCCATGTGGTCTGAATGAGCAGGACTGCATCATCACATTTCTTCTGAATGGAGGGATCCTGAAGCGATTTCTGAGGTAGATCCACCTGAAAAAGGAGAGTTAGAAGAAGTCAGAATGCAGCAACTACTGAAGACGAATAAAAACATTGTTTCAAGTCTAGTCCTGGTCTTACCCAAAGGCTATACATAGACACTGGAATAGTAATAACGAGCACAAAGGGGGATTCATAGTGCATTTGAGTCTAAATAAAGTACTCTAATATCATAGTGGACAGCTGAAAACAACTCAATACAGGTTTGAATTGGAGACTTTCCCTGTTTTAAGTGCTCAGCACCACATATATTAATGTACAGTCATCAGGGGAGCATCTGGCAGATAGCTTTAGGGCAAAGAAGACAGGAGAGATCATCCTTTTGATATGGGAACGTGCAAAGGCTACCAAAGAATACTACCATAAACAGCTGGTGAAGTATTCTGCACATTTCAGCATACCTGGTAGATCTTCCTCCAAGCACTGTTCAATGCAGCAAGAAAACGTTGCAGCTCTTCAGTGCAACTGAAATACAGGAACCATGGAGGAGATTTCTGATCATCAGACATCTCCTAGAAGACAATTTGAGAAATACTGGAATAAGTGAGAATGAAATACAACAAGGCAGCAGTACAACAGATGATTATCTAGTGTTTTAAAAGATATGATTGTTGAATAATGCCAACAGTAGTACGCACACCATTCCAATCTATGACAGAATGAGGACAGCATGCATTCAAACAACTATAATATTTTATTCAAGATCAGGATTTTATGCCCAATTTATATTGCAACTCTTCTTTGGCTTAAGTTCAATTTCTTGCTTAATAGGATAGTGTAAGATGTAGATCAGCCATGATTTAACTAAATAACAGGACAGAGATTCATTGTTTTACTTTTATTCTCATGTTTCTGTTGTGGAGGAAAACTATTTACGAAGCTGTGTGGCTGCTAACGTCAAGGATTACCACTTGGTTCTGACAGTGGGCTGATCAAGCTTTCAACTGTCTTGTGAAGACTAGGGATGAAGTTCATTGTTCCCCTGTATATTCCTCCTTCCGATACCACAGGCTAGATAATAAAAATACTCCTATGTAATTTCTTGAACATCATTAAATGTAATTCAGCACAGCAGTATGTAACTTATTTAGCTCCATCAAACAAACTGGAAGGGGCTCATCAATGTTGACGTTTAAGAAACAAACACTAATGAGCATAACCCCATGGCCTCAACTCCCACTGCACTGCAGTCTGCCATTTTTTAAATGGTGCTTTTTTGTCTTAAATACAGGAGAGACCAGGCACTTCACAACTTGATGGAAAAACAAGTGAACGTGGACTGTACTCCTAATGATTGGTTATAAACAGCCACTGGTCCTGAGGAAAGCCAAGTGTCATTTCTCATGGCTCAGGGAGATCTCAAAATTATGCATCAAAATCATTTGTGCTTCTTCTGGAAAAGTGAGGAAAATATACAAAGCTATAATGATCAGGATTGTTCCTTTATTCTATAAACTATGTCAAGTAACCCAACCCAGGCTGTATGGCTTTGATAAAGTACAGACACAGCACTGAATTGCCCGGCAGAAACGGTATTCTTAAAATTTCTAGAATTTTAGATAAACATTTCACCAATTGTAAAGAGAGGTTTAGCTGCTACTCCTTGCATTCCCACCAAAACCACTCCTCTATATTGTACAGTAGGTGACCCTCCCAGCTGTAAACTAGGAACAGCACAGGGCATCTATGGAATTGTAGCCCAGCAACAATAAGGACCTTTGGGACAGAGGCAGGAACAAATTCTGCAAAAGCAAAATACTTACTAACTTCTTGTTAGAAAATGTAAGATATTGAAGTGATACTCACCACCACACAGTACTCTCTGCCAGAGCTGGTGGAGATGCTGTTGACACTAGTTAGCTCAGCGCTGCCCAATAATCGGAAGAAACTGGTCTGAGAGTCCTCATGGCATGTAAACAGCATCCTGTCAGTCACAACAAGGCAGCATGGGATGCATGGAGAGGGTGAAATACCCTGGGGAATGATCTGACAACATAACAGTTAATACACTAAACAGCTTGCATAACAATAGGTAGCTTGTCATTGCTTCCAATGGAAGTGTAAAAAAAAAACAGCAAAAATTCAGGCGCAAGTGTCTAGAAACCGTCTGCTCACTCTACTCAAGGATCAAATTCACTGTGGACTCTCATGGCAATTGCTTCACATGCAATGATATCAATGACACCACAAAGTGCCTGTTATTTAACACAAGCTATTGTCTTACACCAGGTGTACACATTGTCTCTGGTGCACAGACGGATCTGTGGATATTTAAAGTATTGAGCCTTTGGAAAGCTAACAATGGCAGATAAATGCTGAATTATCTGCTACAGGATATCAAGCATCTGCACATGGCCAAGAGGGATGAAAGACATTGTTTCAAGAGGCCATAATTAAATCTCAGTCAGCACTGTGGTTATCCAGTAGCAACAGTGTGGAATGCCCTTTTATTCATTTGCAAGTCCTAATATAGACTGGAACAGAATTTTATATTAACTGCTTAACCTTCCATAATATCCAACATCAGAGCATTAACCCCATTTCACAATTCTTGCACGGCCCTGATTGTTGGCCAGGGTGAGTCAGGCAAAGCAAAACCCTACCACTGTCAATTACACAGTAAAGGATAGGGCAGACTACACATACTTTACAAGTAACTTAGAAAAGAAATTGAATCTCCATCTGCTCCACTGCCTCAAAAGCAGTGTTACAAAGTATCCCTAAAGGGTAACTGACCATTTTCAGGGCGAGGTGAGCTGATCTCAGCCAGTACAATGTCTTTGCAAATCCCTGGATTCCACAACTGAATATCCAGTGATTCCTCATGAAACACAAGGTTCTCCGCATGTTGAATTACGGGTGGTTGTAACGGCATAGTCCAATATGGTAACAGTCACTAGCTGGGTTCACAATGAAGAACAACCATATGAGAAAGATACAGGAGGGTGCCCACTGTCTATACCTTATGTCTCAGCTCTCATGAAAAAATTGAGAGATTAAAAATTCAAAAACACAATCACCATTAGAAGGTTGGTCATTTGCAGACAGAAATATGATATTTAATATTGCTAATTACAAAAGACAGCTCAACAGAACAAAACAAAGTAGGTGCAATAAATAACGATGGAATATCTTACCCTATTCAATTGCAGAAACTGTATTTTGTGACTGGCATCTCAGTGCAGCTGAAGCGGACTTACCCCTTTTGACACTGCCTGGCAAAGGTGCTGCATCCAGTCCGCCATCTCTTCTTCATTCTCAGCACTGAGTTCCAAAGCCAGGCGCTCTGTTAGAATCACCTGGAATGTGTGCGGTCGCTCAGTTGTGCTGGACCTTCGACAACCTCCACATTGCTCTCCACTACAATATAAACAGCAAAGGGGGTTAGGGTGAGTCTTTCAAAAGCAGCATGACTGTGCTAAAAACAAACAACTGGGATGAACAGAAGATGTGGACCTTCAAGACATCTCTAGTGCTTTCTGCTAGAGGAATTTGCATTTGGATTCCTTTCAATTATCAAGATACAAAATAAATGTACGTTTCTGCAAGTTCCATAAATGTGAATTGGTGCTGAAATAGTCATACTCAATTCACTTGACCATAAAGAGGGTTGGTGTAGACTCGATGGGCTGAATAGCCTCTATGAGCATTGTAGGGATTCTAAGAAAGATCTATTATACTTTCCAAATAGAATTCCAAACTTCCATAATTCTAAAGTTTTCTCCACTGCATTACTCGGCACTCTAAAATATGTCAATCATGCTGTGTTTCAAAAGATACATGAGAAAAATATTCATCATTTATTCATTTCCTTGTGACATCACTCATTTTTCTCTGAATGTGGTCAGTCCGCACACAGCAGCTCTTTTACCTGCTAGCTGGGGGTCTACCCTCTTAACTGATCATGGAGTCTGTTGCGTTTTGTGACTTGTGCATCATGTGACCTACATTTCTTTATATTTGCTGATCTTTATATTACTTCTGATCTACGCATATTGAAACTTTCTCGGTCATTGGTTCCGACTATTTGCTATTTGGGCCCAACTACTTCTGCTGGTTCCGAAACTGCTTCCTCAGAATCAGCTGTCCCTCCTAAGTTGGCATCGTATGCAAACAGTAGCAAACATGCTGAGACCAGCTAACTGAACTTAGAATCTTCCTAGTTTGTAAGCTCTCCGAGTCATTACCTTAAATTAGTTGACTCATTACAGATAATTTTTCCTTGTTAACTTAGCTTATTTTATATTTTGTCCACATGAAGTTATTCCGTTTCAAGAGCTTTAAGTATTCAGCAACTTTGATCCTAGTTCCAATAATTTTATCAAGCTGGGATTGGGTTGGTTCATTTGGAACTGAGGCGGCCATTCAGGGCCTTGAGTCTGGCTTCCTATTCAATTAGATCATGTCTCAATTTGTAACTTAACACCATCCATCTGCCTTGGCTCTATAATTGTTAATGTGCCTGCCTAAGAAAAATTCATCAATCTCAATTTAAACATCTTCAATTCACTCCCAGCCTCAGGTTTTCAGTACTGATTTCCTCTGTCCTTACTGTGAAATATGTCTTCACATGACCTCTACAAAGCGCGCGCGCGAGAGAGAGCGCGGGCGAGTGAGAGAGCGCGCGCGCGAGACAGAGAGAGGGCGCGAGCGAGAGAGAGAGACGGCGAGCGAGAGAGAGCAACAGTGCGGGCGAGAGAGAGAGAGACAGTGCGCGAGACAGAGAGACGGCGAGAGAGAGAGAGCAACAGTGCGGGCGAGACAGAGAGAGAG
>JAHRHZ010000004.1:20913752-20941555 GCA_024137785.1 Ginglymostoma cirratum | reverse complement strand
CACAGACACAGACACAGACACAGACACAGACACAGACACAGACACAGTCTAGCTTGTCCAACTTTTCCCCACAGGGCAACTCATCCATTCCAGGAATTATTTCAGTAAATCTTCTCTGAATTGCCTCCATGTCCTTCTTTAAATAAACAACCAATATGGTGCACTCCAGAAGTGATCTCACCTGTACCCTGTATAAGTGAAGCATAATCTCCCTTCTGCTTTATTCAATTTCGTAGTTGTTACGACCGGGAAATGGCCAAATCCCTCCTGATAATTAAACTAAAACACAAGCCCCAATCTATTACGATAAGTGGAGGGATTCCCCTGTAATAATTATCCCTGAAACATCCAGAGAAGATCGCCTTTCCCCTCGTAATCTATTAAAAGAGTGGTTAAAAGAAAGAAAATTCCTGATCTCCACTTTACAAGTAACAAGAAACAATTTATTTATTTAACCCAACAATGAGCTAGTTAACAAAATTACTACCAAACCAACAATTCCCCCTTATACTACTAACTGCCTCCTAACTGGTCTAAATTCTACTGGAATGCTGTTTAAATAAAGACAAGTCCCACTAAAATAAACCCAATTAATAAGAAGTAATAAATTATAACTTGATCTCTCCAAGTTCGTACAGACTGTCTTCTGGAATATTGTGTCGTCTCTGGTCTCTTCACTAACACCTTTCTTCCATTAATTCTGCTGTCAGGGATGTTTTATCTCTAATTGCTTCAATGAGGACTTTGAACTAAAATACCGCGGTACCACTGATTAATTAGATGGGCTTTCTCTGAGAGCTGAATGGTGCTAACTCTGGCAGGTGGCGGATGGCTCGCTCCAATTTTCCAAATGCCCTCACCTTGTATAATGGCATAATCAAATTCTCATTATATGATTGTCTACACCATCAGATTTAAATTCGATTAGCTTTCTGTACCTAGGTGCTTCTTTTGAATTAATTGGCCGAATTCAAACTTGTTCCCTTGGAAAAAGTGCTGCTTGGCTGTTCTATACAAAAGAAGGTTTCCATTTGGGCACTCTGTGCGCCAGCATTTATAAACTCCCAAGCACAGACAAAGCACAAGCCCTTAAAGGGATCATGGCACTCTTTGCCCCATGGTCATTTTTACCAACAAATGCTAACTCCCTGCCTTCCAATTCACGAATACTCTACCCAACTTCTTAACAGTAGGAACAATACAAGTCTTTGTAAGCTATACTGTGAAGTTAAGTGTTTACTTTGCTTTATTTTTTAAAGTACATTAAAATTTTTGTTTACAAAACAAAATTCCATGATGCAGTTCTGTTGGGTTAATTGCTGTGTGTTTGGATTACTACTTTAAATGTTGTGGTCCCCAACAGGATTGTAACACTTAGTAAATATGAACAGAAAGCACTGACCACTTAGTACTTTACCCTTGCTTTCTCTCCACCAGCAAATCCCCACTTTGGTCCTTTATCAATCCTACCACTCTTGACAACCACTTTACTATTAAGGCATTAACTGAAGTAGTGTAATTTGTTTCATTTGCTTTCTCCATTTTTAATATTTAGCCTAATGCTCTGGCATTTGATCAAATTAGTACCTGCTAAAACTTTTATTTCTGCTTTATCCCACTTGTAAATGTTTAGGAATGCAGAGAACTCCAGCTTTGGTTGTTCTCCTGTTCCTTACATGTGGGAAGGTACTTGAACTATACCTGAACCATCTCTCCTTTAAAGACCATCAATTGCTCCAGGACATTTCTGTGTCTCAGTCTTATTACCTCACTCTATTATACCATAGAAATACAGAAACTAGGCAGAATAGGCCATTCAACCCTTCGAGCTTACTCCACCAATATGATCATGGGGAATCCTCTATCTCAATGCCAAGTTCTTCTTGCAAAACCCCATGATACCTTTATGATTTTTAAAATAAAAATCAATCTCTTTCCTAAATATACTTGATGACTCCACTTCCACAGCCTTCTGCAGTAGTGAATTCCACAGGTTAGCCATCCTGAATGAATAAATGTTGTCTCATTAGTGTTAAATGGCATATCCCATATTCTGAGATGTTCTCCACTCCAGGAGTTACACTTAATACACAGAGAAACTACAACACAGATTAGAATCTTAATGCTGTGTAGGCCAGATTGGTAATGGAAAAAACCGACACAGACACTAAAAAAAAGGGAGGTGAATAGTTTTTTATCCCCAAAATAAACATAGCAGCGCCAGTGTGAGAAACAAAGAACAAAGAAAATTACAGCACAGGAACAGGCCGTTTGGCCCTCCAAACCTGCGCCGATCCAGATCCTCTATCTAAACCGGTCACCTATTTTCCAAGGATCTGTATCCCTCTGCTCCCTGCCCATTCATGTATCTGTCTAGATACACCTTAAATGACACTATCATGCCCACTTCTACCACCTCCGCTGGCAACATGTTCCAGGCACACACGACCCTCTGTGTAAAGAACTTTCCACGCATATCTCCCTTAAACTTTTCCCCTCTTGCCTTGAAATCGTGACCCCTAGTAATTGAGTCCCCCACTCTGGGAAAGTTTCTTGCTATCCACCCTGTCTATACCTCTCATGATTTTGTAGACCTCAATCAGATCTCCCCTCAACCTCTGTCTTTCCAATGTAAATAATCCTAATCTACTCAACCTCTCTTCATAGCTAGCGCCCTCCATGACAGGCAACATCCTGGTGAACCTCCTCTGCACCCTCTCCAAAGTAGCCACATCCTTTTGGTAATGTGGCGACCAGGACTGTACGCAGTATTCCAAACGTGGTCAAACCAAAGTCCTGTACAACTGTAACATGACCTGCCAACTCTTGTACTCAATACCCCGTCCGATGAACAAAAGCATGCCGTATGCCTTCTTGACCACTCTACAGACCTGCGTTGCCACCTTCAGGGTACAATGGACCTGAACACCCAGATCTCTCTGTGAATCAATATTCTCCAGGGTTTTTCCATTTACCATATAGTTCACTCTTGAATTGGATCTTCCAAAATGCATCACCTCGCATTTGCCTGGATTGAACTCCATCTGCCATTTCTCCGCCCAACTCTCCAATCTATCTATCTATAATCTGCTGCATTCTCCGTCGGTCCCCTTCACTATCTGCTACTCCACCAATCTTAGTGTCATCTGCAAACTTGCTAATCAGACCATCTATACCTTCCTCCAGATCATTTATGTATATCACAAACAATAGTGGTCCCAACACAGATCCCTGTGGAACACCACTGGTCACAGTTCTCCATTTTGAGAAACTCCCTTCCACTACAATTCTCTGTCTCCTGTTGCCTAGCCAGTTCTCTATCCATCTAGCTAGTACACCCTGGACCCCATGCGACTTCACTTTCTCCATCAGCCTACCATGGGGAACCTTATCAAACGCCTTACTGAAGTCCATGTATATGACATCTACAGCCCTTCCCTCATCTATCAACTTTGTCATTTCCTTAAAGAATTCTACCAAACCTTGAGCAATGTTAAGTACAGCCAGGGTGACTATAATCCTGAGATTTGGACTGACTTATTTTGCTTTACTCAGGACTTTACAGCTTGTCTATGACGGAACAGCCACCTACTGGAATTTGGAAATCACATTTCAATGATAACTACAGAGATGAAGGACTCAAACACCAGCCGGAAGAGCTTTTATCAAGTGTTACGGCTTCCATGAGGCAAGTACTAAACTTAATATTGTTCGTTCTTTACTCCCAACTAAAACTAAACATGGTTAGAATATTTAATGATTGCACCACTTTACCTGAAGTCAGCAGGATGGGTTAATTCAGAGGGACTACTTTGAGCTTTCTCTTCCTCCTCTGTTCTCTCAGAGGTCACGGTTTGAATTTGCAACTGCTCCAAGCTGGTCTCAGATACCTTACTGGTTTCAACATCAGCCTGTTTATCCTTTCCTGGAACAGCTTCTGCATTTTCAATTCTGTGGCTGTCTGTCTCGTCTACAGGAGAGCCTTTCTCTCCTTTGCACATTTCTGTGCCAGCAGCTTCATGGCTACTAAAAACATGCGATGGTTGGCTTTCCCCTGTAGGGTCATAGTGGCAGCTACCTGTTCCACTAGCACTTGGACTCTCAACGGTAAACTTGTAGAAATCCAGGGCAGGTGGCATCCGCTCACTATACTGGCTAAATGGAGGTTCTTCCGGGGCTTCCCCCGGGACAGAAGTCCGAAAGGGCTGCTCAGGTAGGTGATCACCATTTGACATCCAGGTATTGGCATCCAACGTCCCATTGAGCTGCTCCATCACCTTGCTCAAGGGACTCCCTACACTGTTCATAGATGTGTCCTTCATCTGCGGTATTAACAGACCTGGCCGAGGGGCATCGGCATCAGACTCTCTACGTGTCACTAGAGACAACTTGCCCTGGGAGTTGCAATCCTCTTCGTCAGCATCAATCTCTTGAGATTTCTGTAAACCCAATTTTTCATTCTGCTCTTCTTCTAGTTCAGCATCACTGCTCTGTTTGGACTTTGCACCTTCTCTCGTTGACAGCCATACCTCTGTATTTTTAGCATCTAGAATTTGTTCCTCAGATTTTGTTCTCTTCTTTTTGGGTGTTCTCCTCTTCTTTGCCAATCTGTGGAATTGAAATGACGAACAATTATCAACAGCAACTCCTTTAAATATTTCAGGAAGGGATTGTACCATTCACTGACTCAGATACAACACCTTTCACAACCTTGAAGCATTCCAATCCACTTCAGATTAGTTAACTAAGTTTTCTTTTATTTATAGTTACTGTTGTAATGTAGATAATTTGCAAACAAAAAAATTATTTTTTAACTTCATTTGGGTGTGTGACCATCTCTACCAGCATTTATGGCCCGTCCCCAATTGCCAAGGCGGCAGTTAAGGGTCAACCTTAACTGCTATGGGTCTGGATTCACACGTATACCAGACCAAGGAATGATGGCAGATTTCCTTCCCTAAAGGACATTAGTGAACCAGATGGGATTTTTCTTATCATTCCGTGATCATCATTAACTTCTTATTTCCAGAGTACTATTGAATTCAAATTACACCATCTGCCATGGCAGGATTCAAACCCAGGTCTCCAGAACATTACCAAGGTCTCTGGATTAATAGTCTGGCAATGATACTATTAGGCCATCACCTACTCTCTCACAAACGCTCACAAACAGTAGTGTGACTAGAATTATATGTTTTTATAAAATGTGATATCAGTTGAGAATTAAATATTGGTTAGGACTTTTAGAGAAAACAAAGCCCTGCCTGGTACTCAAAGGCATAGAAAGCAGTTAATGTCAAGCTCTTTAGGAGGCTGGGAACAAAAATCAGATAGTATGTTTCAAGACAAAAGTTAATCTACAACCCAACTCCCCAGTACAACCCTATTTACAATGGCTGACCTAATTACTTCAAGCTCTGCACTGTTTTCTTGGACATCTGGTGTGCTCTCCTCTCGTTCCAGCTCAGAACACGGCACCACACTGTCATTTGGTGTAAGTGTAGACACCTCGGTCTCATTATTGAAGGGGTTGTAGCGCAGGGTTGGACTCCTAGTTTTGTTGTTTGATGGCAGACTCTCTGAAGTTCCAGATCGGGGACAACTGCTGACTGTGTCTGTCAATTCACCTTCTACAGAGAAAAAGGATACAAAAAACATGAAAGCCATTGTTTATTTTGGGAATTGTTTTCATTTAAATGCAAGTATGTATTTTCTTAAATTGACAAAACAACAAGGAGAATGAGTTATTTGATGCAGCATTTTAAGAAAGACTGATAAGTTAGTGTACCATTCAGTACATCTCCCACAATTACCTAGGGCTGCATCTGTAAACCTACAATTAGGATTGCACACCCACTCCCCTATTATCAACACCACATTGCATGGAGAGATTAATTATCCAGAATTCTGAATAGAAAGACATTGCTGTCTCAGAAATATACTGAGGCTGATTTAATTTCTCCTGTGGAAGTAGAGGGGGAATGGACGGTCTGAGTTATAAAGATAGGCTGGGATTTTTTTTCCACTGGAGCATAGGAGAATGAGGGATCATCTCAGAGTTTTATAAAATCATTAAGGGCTTTGATAAGTTGAACTGAAGGGTCTTTTCCCTAGGGTGGGAGAGTTCAAAACTAGGGGGCATATTTTTAAGGTGAGAGGAGAAAGATTTAAAAAGGACAAGAGGGGCCACTTTTTTCTTTACACAGAGGATGGTTTGTGTGTGGAATGAGCTGCCAGAGGAAGTGGTGGAAACAGGTACAGTGGCAACATTTAAAATACATTTGGCAAGTACATGAATAGAAAAGATATGAAGGGATATGGTTCGAATGCAGGCAAGTTGGACTAGTTTAGTTTGGGAAAATGATCAGCGTGGACTAGTTGAACTGAAGGGTCTGTTTCCATAACTGGCTCTCATTCAAGTAAGCCACTCTTGTACAGGGTTCAGTTACGTTTCTGGTGTAATGAAGGAACCATTACATACAAAACAATACAGATTCGATACAAAGTCCCATTTAGATGTCAAAACAGTTTGAATGAAGAACAGCAAGCAAATAGCCAAGGAAGTAAGGTGGAATAGGAACCAAATGTTTTGAAGACCACACTCTCAAACTTATCTTAGCCAGATTCTGGAGGGTGAATTTTTTTCAGGAGCTGAAATAGGGATTAAAAAGTAAGAGTTGACTACTCCAGTTACAGGAGACACTGAGGCACCACTAAGCCAGCAG
This sequence comes from Ginglymostoma cirratum, assembly GCA_024137785.1. NCBI lineage: Eukaryota > Metazoa > Chordata > Chondrichthyes > Orectolobiformes > Ginglymostomatidae > Ginglymostoma > Ginglymostoma cirratum. Next base: position 20,934,830 of record JAHRHZ010000004.1, on the reverse strand, counting down.
CGGTCAATCGTTAGGCCATTGCCAGGGCCGCCATCTAGTTGTGGTCATGCAGGGCTGTCAGCCGAAAGAGCAATGCCAGTGTTTATGCTACTGTCCCAGAATGAGGGCAAGAACAAATTATGGAACCTCCGAGCATTGCTCTGGATTTTGCAGGCATAGCCATGATGTAAATCATCTCCTGCTTACTGCCGAATGTTCTCATCAAGGACAATTCCAGAACATAAAATAGCTGCCAATCCTCTGAAGTCAATTAAAAGGATAGGATACGGGGGGGATGTGAAGTAGTTGAAGAAATAAAGGTGGAGGAAGACTCTCAACACTGTACCAATAAAGACCAAGGATCAGTTTATGATCTATTCTCCTACCTAGAATCAACCACCCTAAGCTGAAAGTTCTCGAAAGACAGACATGAAGCAGAACTGAACCAGAGTGATTGATAGTTTAGTAGAACTGTATCATTTTGGCAGTGTGCAACTTTAAGTTTATAATATTCTTGGTAAAGGGCACCTTTTTAAATGTCTAAATGTCCTCCACATCGGTCTTTGAAAAATCATAAGCCATATTTCTAGATGATTCCATCTGCAAAGAATCTGAACCCACCAAATAGCAACATAAATTATGCCTTGACAGAAGCCCCTCATATGGCATTGTAAAGATCCAGTTACACTTTGTAACTTGATTAGGTCACAATGAAATAAAAGGTGGATTAAATTTAATTAAATAAAAACAAAAACACAGCAGACTGTGGCTGTACACACTTGGCGTTACAGAATGTCATTGATTAGGTCAGGTTGGTTGCTGTGCCAGGACATAAAACAAAGTCAAATCGGAAAAGCATTTAAAAAGGAAGTGTGTCCATGCTGATACTCTCTACTGGAAAGTTGGGACTTATTTCAACACAGAGGAACTGCATTACATTAAGCAATTTCCAGGTTTCTAAACTTCTAATCAGCAGTTCTACAGTAAAAACACAAGTAATATGAGACTGCAGTCAATTCAAAGCAAAATTAAAATCCCTCAACACTACTCAGTGATCCAATGATTACAGTAGCAGTAAACGATAAACTATTCACAATGTGTTGGACTTTAGTAATTAATAAATGCTCCTTACAGGCAAGGTCTGTTTGTTAATGGAAATCTATGCCAATGCAAAAGGTGACTCTGAACGGGAGAAATCTGGCATTGCCTTCCCCAGTGACTGCCAGGTTCTAGCCATCCGAGGTGCTAGTGACAGTGCTCCTGAGCTGTGCTTTAGAATATAAAAAAGTTCTTAAAATGCAAGAACTAGTAAGGGTGCATTTACCAATGATCAATGTAGTGCAATTAAGATTTCTATGAAACAGCCTGATTCCCAATGTGATTATAATATGAATCCCACCACCATAGAATTATGATTCATAATCACGTTACTGATTTCAATTCATGATTTCCAGCCATTACCTATTTTTCTCTGTCTGACATATTCCCACCGAGTACACAAATAAACAACTTAAGCAGCCCCAGCAGGCATGCAATGTGGGTATCAGTGTTAGGGGCAGAGCATGCAGCAAGCAGCAATAGTGTGTGATACACAAGCCTAAAAGAGTCCCACCTTCCCAGTCTGTGCTGGGTATGGACTGTGCTGCTGGAAAGACATCTCCAAAATCATAATCTATAATGGAAAGAAGAGACAGAAACAAAAAAGAAACAAAATCTGTAACAAATGAAAATCATGACAATATTCAAACAGCATGAGATGAGCTTCCATTGTACATGGACGTTAAAATTATTGATGGTTATTTCAGAAAACCTGCAGCCAATTCCACATTTGAAATGCCTTTCTACCATCCTTGTACAAGTGCTCGATATACTATGAGATGCAACAACTACCTCCATAGGAAATGGATGATGTTTTGTACTTTGGGACCTTTGGGTTTGAAACAGAGCAGGTAGCTGAAATAAACAGCCACTGTTGGAAATGAGTCGTCCATACGCAATGAGTTTGGAAATGATGCAGCAATATAAAAACAATGTCCCCAAATAGCAATCGTACAAAGTCAACAACAGAATGACTGGTAGATGAGAAGAAAAACTTAATGTCTCTAACCTGACACACACCCAATGAAATTAGTAAAATGCTCTGTTTCAATGGGGTGTCCCTCTGACGAACAAAAGACTCACCAGAAAGAAAAAATGCTGAGAGAAAAACACAGCTTGACAGCATTGAATACTTTTAAATACACTGAGCCTCCACCCTCTTCACCTGTTGTGAGTTATTACTCAATTAAATTGCACTCCGTTCAAAGGAATCGTGCCAGACACCACTTTTTCCACATTTTCATTACAGACAATAGTCGCAAACCAATAGATAGCAATGGTGAAACATCACTGTTCGCATTCAGAGGGCTCAACATACAACATTCCAAATATATGCTGTGGTGTAAAACACATACAGTATTTGAAATTGGAGAGCTGTAATTAACCAACATAGATCCAGCACACTTGGCACTGATGACTGTAAAGCAGTGCACCAAATCAGTGAGCGTCGGTGGCAATTGATTTCATTGGGTGTGGTGCAGCTGGTTACAAATCTCAGCATGATAATTTAGTCATTACTCTCTGGCCTAAAAGCAAAGTAGATTACAGTCTGCTGAGCCAATCTTGGGAGTCCCCAACAACACGGTGAGCGTGCCCCACAATGATCAGGCTGCAGCAGTTTCTCTGGGGAATATACAATTCAAGTGAGTTTTGCTAGCAATGCCCATATCACAAGAATAAATTAAAGATTAAGTAGATCAATGGATAGGTATTATCTTTAGGTGGAGCATCTGATCCACTGTATAGACAATAAAAATGTTGAATACACAGCATAATAAAATTACAGTTCATTACCTCCTCAGCCTCTCCAAATGATGTCCAGGAATATTCCAAATTGCAAAGTAGATAGACAATTCATCTAAATGAATTCACTGCCTGATCAAGATCCCTATTCTGAAATTGCATACTCAATGCTTTATAGATCTGTATCAGTTGGACATCCTTCAATCCTTCACCATGTTTTCCAAATTGTACTCATGTGAATTGTGTAGGCAGACTTTGCTCTGATTGGAATTCAATAACATTAAATCTTTATATTGTCTGAATGTCAACATTTTAACAAAAATGGTCCTTTCCCGCTTCAAATAATTTTCTTGAATGCAGTAAACTCAGCAGGTCTTACTTCATAAATTATCCACAGAATTTGTACAAAAAAAAGTCTCAATTATTTGTTTAACAGCCTGCCAATTGAAAAACAAGACATACCTATATGTGGTCGTATCAGATTGCTGTCCCTCCAATGCACTGCAGGAACAAATGTAAGAATGTTCACACTACGTAGTTACCGCCACTGGGTTATGTTATCTTATAACTTCCTGACAAAAATATTGAATGCTTGGTAGAAATGTTTACACTTCACCACTTAAGCATGAATGACCAGGTAGCTGGCACAAGTCAACAGAAGTCAGTAAGTTCAGTTGTAAGATAAAGTACAATCCAGGCTAAAATATAGTTGTGGGCGTGGTGCCATCTCTTGTGTGTGGGCTCACCTTCCCTCCTCATTCTATCAATTAAGTTCTAGCAACATGTGACCTTATAAAGGTTTATAAACTCATGAGGGACAAGGATAGAATAAATAGCCAAGGTCTTTTTCATAGGGTGGGGGAGTCCAAAACTAGAGGGATAGGTATAAAGTGAGGGGAAAAAATTTAAAAAAGACCTGAGGTGTAACCTTTTCACACAGAGGTTGGAAAGAGCTTTCGGAGGAAGTGGTGAAGACGGTACAATTACAACATTTTAAAGGATCTGGATGGGTCTATGAATAGGAGTTGTTTAGAATGATATGGGCCAAATGCTGGCAAATAGGACTAGGTCAGATTGGGATGTCTGGTCGATGCATACGAGTTGGACCAAAAGGTCTGTTTCCATGCTATATGACTCAGTTTTAAAACTTGGATTTAAAAAAAAAATCAGTTAGGTTGGGGAGGACAATGCAAGATTCTTAATTTGTGCCATCTTCCCTTTTACTCCTCAGAGTATTCACTTCCCCATAACCAGCACCATCTTCTGACCGTGGTTTGTTTTTCAATTGAAATGACAAGTTTGATGATCTATTGCATTGTAACTTATAAAAATCACCTTTTCTGCAATGTGAGCAAATTAGAAACTCCAAGATTTAACATAAAAATAACTGTGCGCATGACTAATGCTGCTGAGATGTTTCTTGGTAGCACAATAATACCAGCTGCAGCTCCTATTTTTAAATGCAGGATGATTACGTATAGCAACACATGATTACGAATAGCAAACAAAATACATTAGAGCAGATGGCAAATCTGTCCCTACGAATCCCCAAATTGCCCAGAAATGTTCCCTCATTCAGCAACTAACCAGATAAAAATGGGAGGGGAAATAAGACTGTTACATGCAGGGTGGGGCATAGGACAGAGAGGCCACAAGGTGCTGCTGGGTGTGAAAGAGGGACAGGCCAGAAGGTGGGGTGGGAGAGAAAGGGAAGCCAGAGAGGAGAGCTTCAACCCTATCAACTATCAAACACTCAACTAGGAAAAGCTGAAATCACAGAGGTAATGAATCATTTTCAAACAAAAGTAGTTATCTCGGGCTTAAAGCTGCGTATGTTCAGGAGCTGCACTACTGAAAGATTATGATGGATGCTATTGTAATAAACACTGTGCCAATGGTTATACTCAAATAACAGATGTAGTTAAAATATTCCAGCTTTTTGAAAATCCGATTGAAATACGTTAGCGGCGACCTCGCCAATCTGCCAAAAGCAAGTTTAGGATCATATTTGTTGCGCAGAAATGTGTGTCAGTTACGCTGAAAAAAAGACTTTTGCTAATTTATGCCTGTTGCCTTGTGCCAATTTAAATACTGTGGCATCTAGGAAATTAATGCTTCCCTTGTATGTTGTGACATTAAGTTTAACGGAGTTGATGAATTCTTCTAATTCTGCTTCTATGATAGGGTTTGAATGAAATCATGTCTGCAGTTCAAACAAGCTTAGAGCACTAAATCAGAAGGTGTGTTATTATGTGACCACATTGCCTAATAAAAAAAAATTAGTAAGAATGAAAAAAAACCAAAAAGAGTAGCCCTCAAAAACAAAAAAGTGCCTTAAAGTACAGGATGCTTCCTTTCATATTTATTAAGAAATACTGTATAGCCAGTGGGAATGAAACTGCTTTCCAAATCAGTATGGCATAGCTGAGGGTATTTTAGTTGCTCATACTATTGCTGCACTGATGGCATATCTGCTGCTAAAAGTAAATGCAGTACAGTAGTTAACAATGGAAGTTTATGAGCTCTAGATAATGGTATTATGCATCAAATGCTAATATAGATCTGATGCCCTTTAAGGATCCAGCTGTTGAAACCTTCAGAAAGTTGTCAATTAATCCTGATTCTGCATTCAAGGGTAAAAATTTAGGTGATTAAACTGTTGGAAAGTTTCATAGTCTCAAGTGATGTGTCAGCTTGCTTATGGTATACTTTATGGACCAATGTGAAAACTGAAAGAACTGCAGATATGCTGTAAATCAGGAACAAAAACAAAGATGCTAGAAAAGCAATGGTATTCTGAGGAAGGATCACCGGACCCAAAGTGTTAACTGATTTTTTCTTCACAGATGCTGTCAGACCTGCTGAGCTTTTCCAGCAACTTTGTTATAGATTAACGTATTTGACTTGGCTGAAGCATTGACAATTCCTGAAGTTCTGCTCCAACAATCATTTGTATAAACTTTGAAACGGAAGAAGACAAAGCACCAAAAGAACTGCAGATGCTGTAAATCAAGAACAAAAACAAAGTTTCTGGAAAAGCTCAGCAGGTCTGGCAGCATCTGTGAAGGAGAAAACAGAGTTAACATTTCGGGTCCGGTGACCCTTCCTCAGAACAGAAACCTGAAATGGAAGAGTTTGCTCTGCAAGCCACCAATCTTTGTAGCTTGAAATGTGCTAACTCCAGAAGGAAAATAAAATGGTGCTTTGCCTGCAGTCTCCTTAAAACAAGTATTCCATAACTGAGCGTCTATATAGGCTTGTACTATCTGTTGGTTACAATAGTTATTTGTGATTAGGCAGTACAGTGGTCCTTCTTTCATAGTATATGCAGACTTGGTCTCCATGATGGTATACCATGTAACCAATTCCTGTAAAGTATTTATAGTTACATCTGTATTTAATAGTTATTAGTTGGCAGTTACTCTGTACAGTACAGGGTCAGTAGGCAAAATCGTTGCAATGCATGCTTCTCAGGCCTGCTACATAATGCTGAGACAGGGTAAATGTTCATCTCTGATAGTAAAAGGACTGAAAATCAGGTCCCCATGCTCGTTTGGCCATTCAATAAGACCATGGCTGATCTACAAATTAATTCCACATAGCCAAGTTTGTCCCATTTCCCTTAATATCTCTAGCAAACAAAAACCTATCAATCTCAGTTTTCAAACTGATTTATCTAGTATCAACTGCCATTCTGCAAGAGGGTTCCAAGCTTCTGCCACCTTTTGCGTGAACAAATGATGCCTAAATTTCATTCTTAAAAGGGCTGGCTCTAATTTTTTTGAATATGCCTCTTAGTCCAAAACTCTACAAAGGATGGAAATAGTTAGGAACATAATGAGCAGAAATAGGCCATTCAGGTCCGCCATTTTAAATCACAAATCCTGTAGTCTAACCCTTAGATCCATGACCCACTACTCACAATGAAATCATGGCCGCAGTTCAAACAAGCTTCAAACACCTAACAAGCAATACTTTACTCAAGTTTCTTTCAAAGTGACTTGCAAAAGTCAGCGGAAGATTCCAGGATGTGGATGTTTGCTGCATTATTGCAATGCAACTATACATTGTCTTGCAATGGAGGTTTGTGATGGACAATGCATTTGGATGCATTTCAATTACAAAAGCACATCTCTGCAACCTGTACTTGTGCTTTACCATATAGATCCCACAGGATATGTTCACATTATTAACTGCTGAACCATTTGCATGATACAAACTCAAACACCATACCTGAGGATGCCTTAATTTTCTCTGCCCTTAGTGTAGCTCAGCAATGATTAATTTAATTACAACTGGCACTGATTAACATGATTAAGTTGTCTTTTTTGTGACAGATATTTTTAAATGATTCAATCATTTTTCATCTACTTGCTCAGTTATTCATGTTGTACCTGCATGCTTTCTTCATTCCTTCGGTTGGGGATGGAAAAGTTAACATATGAGCTCTTCCAATAAGTCATTTTCTAGTTCTGCACTTGAGACAGTTCAATTTTTTTTGGGGGGGGGAGAAGGGGAAGTTCTGCCATTAGAAGAGTTAGGGATGGTAATTTCCATGACTCTACCTAATGCCCCCACCCATTTCTCTGAAAGGCAATGCTAAATAAAAATAAAAAAACCTCTATTTATCTTCATTTTGACTATTATCGCACTATTTATTCTACAACAAAGAGCAGTTCATTTGCCCAACATCCACTTCTTGAATGGTCATTGAATTGTGATTAGGATGGGATTATGCTAGTACATTAATCTAGTGATGGAGTATTTCACTCTCAGTGAACCACAAAGGTTGGACATCTGGAATGCAATGCTAGGAGGGTAGCTGAGTCTGATAACCTCACAACCTTGAAAAAGCACTTGGACTGAAGCATCATAATATTCCAGGTTAAGGGCCGAGTTTGGCAGTAGTGTATTTTTGTGGTATAGACTCCACAGACCAAGGGGCATCTTCTGAATTGTATGCTTCTATGATCCATACCAGCCAGAACTCCCAAATCAATCACTGCAAGCATTTCAAGCTCAAAGCCATGAAAACACTTAACATGAAGGAGTTTAGAAAGAGATGACTGGATTCTTTGGATACAGCAAAAGATCAGAACTCACCCTCACTGGAGGGTGCGATGGCGCTATCGTCCCATTCTAGATTAGTGGAGGTGACAGAGTTGAACGAATTGAGTGATAGGCTGTCGGAACCATGCACAGAGTTGGGCAGGCGCTCTTCAAAGTCCAGCAAGTGCAGCGGCTTATAATATTCTGGCATATATGGAGCCAGATCCAGGTAGGGAACATCCTAGATTTAAAGAAACAAACAAAAGTGCAAGTGAACAGAATGACCAGGAGCCAAAAAAAAAACCTCCTTAACAGTGAAGTTTTATAGTGAAGAGCCAAAAAGAAAACAAATTTCTTTATTAGTGAAACCTGCACGTTTATCAGGTATGTACCTCAGACTGTCTTCAAGAGAAAAGAGAAAAAGGCTCTCTAGATTTTCCAAAAAAACTTCAGAAACACTTAACACCTCAAATTTAGCGCAACACAGTATTAGAATATGGACTGAAATGCCTTTCACTTCCATTACATCTGGACCTTTCACAAGAGTATACAGTTTGCTTTATTATTAATATTGTTAATCTCAAGGGAGGGAAGGTATTGTGAACTTTATCCCTTTAATCACTGTCAAAAAGTAAATCAATGATTCCAAAATAAATATAACTCGTGTATCTTACAGGTTTACTCATTCTTTACACCTAATGTTCTCTTGGTTTGACAGCTCGGGTTTAGAATTATTTTCACATTGAGTAAGATACATGTAATTGATGTTGGTTATTGATTCTGAATCTTGGAGGCTGCCACAGACCAAGAAGAAACTTGCTAGCAATTTAACTGCCAAGATTTTTGGCAAGGCGACTTCTGTTTACAGCCAGCCATGTGGACCTCCCACATTGGGAGCCAGGGCCACTTACAAGGTCTTAATGCAAACAGATTTTGACATACAGATGATGACTATTCCACATTTTGACTCATACAATCAGAGCACAGAAGGGGTCGATTCAGCCCGATGTGCCTTTACTACCTCCTTGAAAGAGCTATCCATTAAACAAATAACTAACTACCCTCTCTACAGCCCTGCAATATTTATGCTGAGAAAAATACTTCTAGTCACTAAGGCTCATTGCTGTCTTGTGCTATTCCTTCACATATTTAAATGATATAGTGTAAATTTTTCAAAGGCACCACATTCCTTACCAACTCCAGCTCAAATCGAATGAACTCCAGGCCAGACACTAGTGTGAGGAAGAGAGTCAGGTGATCATGACTGCAAACTAGGGCATTCCTTAGAGTTCAAGAGAAACACAACAGTAAGATATCACATGTAAGATCATGCCTCTCTGTTTGTAAAAGTGTTTCATTTTGTTATGTTACAAATACAGTGTCTTACTTTGGGTATTATTTTAGATACAATGGACAGTGCCAGTGATGAAGGAGACTGAGCAACTCATATTGAGGACATTGCCGATTTAACTGCATACATTTCTAAAATCTAATTTCTTTTATCATTACACGTTGTATAAAAATGATCACAAAACTCACAGGACATGGCAATGTAGAATCAATACATTTTAAGAGAGACAGTATACATGTACGAGGCCATCTTGGCTTGTTATTTTCTTTTGGTTTTATGTTGTAAACTGTTTAAGATATTAAGCCAACTGCAAAAATGTATGGAATTCTCATTGTCAGAATAATTTCTCCAGATGCGGGCATCATTCTATGAAAGCTAAGTTATATAATCTTGCCAAACTTAAAAATGACTGTGGAGAGTGGAGATGAGGAACTAATGGCTTATGATACTGGGGAGCACATCTTCATATTTACTTGTCCCTTTCCCCTCAAATTATTTAGTGGTTCCACTAACAATATTCTTACTGCTCCTGTTGTCAGATTACAGCAAATTTATTGTTCCATAAACTCTCTGGCTTGCACCATAGATGAATACAAGCCTTGTCATTATGCACACTATCACTTTATATGATCACCAGCCTGCAGTCTGGGTATTGCATTTATCAATCATTTTTGCTGACAGTCCATCCTACACTGGGTATTGATGTCATTACTCATGTAAGTCTTGACATTTCTTAAATTTAAAATTGCTGGCTGTAGGTAACTAGACAGCAGATCATATCCCTTGCATTGATATCAAAGCTTCACTATACATTTATAGAAAGAATAAAAAGGGTCCTGCATAATAATCTACCACCAGATAACATTACCAGTCATTCTCCCACATCCTTATACCCGATAAGTGCTTTTTACTGCAGCACTGTTTTTAGCCTGCTTGCAACTGATTACTGTAGATCACAATGTATGAAAGTCAGCCTAACATACAAGATATAATTTTATTAGCCCCAAAAATCATGCTTTTGTATATATTCAGCACAGAAGTTGTCGTCTTTGCAACCTTGACAGGCTATATTTTGATTAGTAGCCAGCCCCAATATTTCATCCTACAAGTGGATGTTTTACCTACTATTTCATAATGTAAGGGGTCAACCAGATAATACAGGTTGTGTTACAAAGTTTAAGTCATGCCCACAAAAAGCAGATGACGTACCTAAATGATAAAGATGGTGAACACCCAGGTTCACTTTTATATTCAGCAAATAAGTCAACACTTATATTTGGGGGAAGTTGGTGGCAAAGGTCGATTTATACACTCACCCGTATGGTACGTACAATGGGAATGTGCTGCTTTCCTACCAGTGTAATTCCACAGGCTAGTGGCATAGCAATCATTAATTCTAAATTGGCATGTTGCTACTTTTGATAATTCTATGTGCTCAGATGAGGTTGGACTTACTTGAAGTAGTACTTATGAAGGAGGTTTTGATTTTCCCAGAATAACCTCAGGTAGCTTTCCAGAGAATTCTCGTTTAATGCAAGGTACAGCCAGGCCCGGCCTAAGAGGTTGGAAGAAGAGTTGAGTGAAATAAGTCAAGAAGGAATCAGCCAAGACAGTACTAGGGCCACTGCAATGGGGTGCAAAACAGGCATGTTTCCTGCTTCTGAACACTACCCCAAGACCTGTATTATAAAAGGTACTATGTTAGCCCTGCTTGGCAACAGTATCAGATTTGGCAGTGATGGGTCTGATGGTGGAAAAGTCTCACATGTAAAGTGGGTGGTGGATGTTGAAAGAGCCGGAGAGGAAGGTAAAAATAAAAGTAAGCAATTTAAATTTATTCTTAAACCAACTGGTACAAATGTAAATTCAAGATGTTGATTATCTGCAGTTTGAAACTTACTGCGACCGAGGTTTGTCGCAACATGTTGCAGCACGTCAATCTGCTTCACCGCTTCACTCCGCGTAAAATGGACAACCAACACCCAGTACCCACAGGAAATGTCCTGCAAACTAAACAGGGAATTTAAGATCATAACAAGCAACACAATAAAGACACACAAGTGATACATCAATCAGAATATCCAGACAGTGCTCAGTACTGTGCACAAACCAGAACATACTGAACATCTGACATCAATACTGCAAATAAAAAATGTACAAAGAAGGGTCAGTTTATAATGGTGGGCATGTCAATGATATTATCGACAAGTACTGAAATTTCAAAAGCAGCTTAACACATTGCTTTGGTACTCCCACACAAGCTGATTTTAAAAAAGCTTGTATTTCTTAAGACTGATTGGTGTCATTATTTATTTTCAAAATTAGGTATTCAATTCTATTGCTTGCTACCATTGCATTTCTGAAAAATTAACTTGGAAATTTTAAATTAAAATCATTATGTTTTCAGAAGTTTCATATTCCTTCCCATTTCAATCCTACTTTAATTTATACAAAGTTAACTTGGGTTGCATTCTCACAATGCCCTTTTGGAGCAAATAGCTCTTTTTTTTGAAGTTGCACTCACTCAGATGGTTTCTGCATTTAAAAATCTCTCCCAGGAGAAAGAGGATGGATATGACTTGCACAGGGATTAAGTTTGGATGAGGTACGGAGGTGCTTGAAACTCCTCCAATGAGAACAGATGTTAAAGTTCAAGGTTACATACTGCCCCTTTAGCAAAGGTGATGGCAGCCTTCCATTTCATAAGGTGATGCCTTCAACTACATGAGCATCACTTGGTGTGCCTCAGGAAGATACCTGACATGGTAATCTCTGCTGCATGTCCCATAGAGGAAGACGGTGGGCTGAGAAGGTGCATGACTTTCTGGCTGATTTTCTCTGCAGCCACATTTTGGCCAACTGAGTTCGCGGTTTCTTCTCACCTCCTCCAATGTCTTTCCAACTGTCAGCCTTCACAGATCACGGCTGACTGCAACAACATTTCAGTTATCAGTGTCAATGCCCACAATCATGTCTCGCTCATAAGCATCCACGTAGCAAAGGTATGAATGCTTAGGAGATCCTGACCCTGTTGCTACTTCATCATAAGTAAGGATTTTGGGAATAGGGTTGTCAGCCACCTGTTAATTGTGGTAAGCCAGTGCACATATTGTTGGCTTAGCAATGATGATATAGTGCTGGAATCAGCATGCTCCAGGATCTCCGAGATGGTGGCCTTGTCTTACCAAGAGCTATCAAGGATACATCTAAGATAGCAAGGGTAGAAACAGTTAGCCTTTTCTCTTGTGTAGCATATGTTGTCCATGTTTCACCACTGTCGAGAACTGGACCAAGGACACAGGCTTGGTAGATTGGCAGTTTCCTGTTTGCAGTTAGTCATTCTGTTGTTCCATGCATTTATGCAACTTTGACATAACTTTATAAAAGTTGCAACAGCTATGTGTTGATTTCAGCATCAAATGACAGATTGCTGGTTGTAAAGGTGCTTAGATGTGAAGCTATCAACAACAAAAAAAGGACTGTATGGCTGCATATTAGTAAAATCCTGAATAAAAAGGCAGAATTAGGGGTTGAAGTGTGGTGGACTGAAATATTAAAATGACAGACAGCCAAAAGTTGTAAATGTGCAGAAAATAAACACTTTTAATTTTTAAGAAAAATACATGCAATTGAATAAAATAATTTCCATTGTTATACTTCTATGGTTAATATAGCAACTCCCCTTTTTGAATTGAATTCAATTCAAAAAGGGAAGCAAAATTTCACTAAGTCAGTATATTCCCTCCTGGGTTGGGTCCTTGCAGTGTAATATCTGTGTACCTACCTCTGAGAAGGAGCCCTGGGTTCAAGTCCCACCTGCCCCAGAGAAGTGTCATAACTCTGAACAGGTTGACTAGAAAGTACGTACAAAAAGAATATGTGGAAGTGACATGTGACAACTACCTGGACAGTAGACAAAACTTCATGTACAAGTTTTGCAGTAGATACATCGGTTCAGGTTTAATATTTAAAGTAGATATCAAGTCATATTCTAGTTTATAGCGTGTAAGGGCTTGCTCTTGAGAGTCGTCTCAGACCTTAATGAGATAAATTAGATTTCGAAGTTTAAAACACAATATTAACACAGCAAATGACAACATTTCAAAGGATAGTTCATTGGATGTTAGGTGCAATTAGGTTATTCCTTACCCATAAAGCAGGGCATGGTCCAGATGTTCACACAGCCTCTGCAGCACTTTGTCATGGTTGCGAATTGCTGGGGTCTCCTCCTCACAGGCAGCAAAGTAACCCTGAATCTTGGGTGGGGAGAAAACAACCACTCTTTATACTGACTCAGATGTGGGCACTCAGAAAAGTCACCTTTGAGGACGACTGAATACTAGATAACTATTCAACAAACAGTGCATTTTAAATGGGCATTAATTGCAGTGCCTTTAATATTTAGAAATGCACTCCCAAAGTTGACTCTAAATTACACTGAGTATGCCCAAGAACCAGCAATGCAGGGCAAGCGCATGTACACCCATAGCTATTACAAACTGACCACTGTAATTGGGTTTACATTACTAATTAGCATAACATGCCAAACCTGTATGAGATATATGGATATATGATCATAGCACAAAGATGCATGCCTTTTATCGAGAAAACCTGTATTCCTATGGATACAATCCCATATTTCATGAGACCAATCACAAACAATAAGCTCCAAGAAACAAATCTACCCAACTTCTGGACTAACACAATTTGGCAATCTTTGCCTTCATCAACAAAAATCAGTGGCCAAGGAATCATAGCAGTAAACCTTTAAACTCATTGCATCTCAAGTGATGGGAATCAGATCCTGAGTTCATGTGGTCTATTTGACTTGCTGGGCCAATTCAGAAGGCAGATAAGTATCAGTCAAATCACTGTGAATCTGCGGTCTCTTAGGTAAGGAAAGCTGCTGCCTTCACCTAAAGACATTCATGAACTAAATTATTTTGAAACAATGATAAGCTAGTGTTTCACGGTCACCATTACTGATATGCACCACATGGTTTTAAGTCAACAAAAAATGAAGTGCACAAAAAACAAGTTTCTGGACAGCAGATTCCATGGCTAACCAGAATAGAGAGAATGAAGGGTCTAGGCCCGAAACGTCAAGCTTTCCTGCTCCTATGATGCTGCTTGGCCTGTGTTCATCCAGCCCCACAACTTGTTATCTCAGAAATACAGTAATCTCACTGATCCTCTTGGATTATCAAGGTTCTAGTTTGTGTACAGAACCATCATAAAAAAATTAATATTGTCTTTCTACTGGCTCTAGATCCTCAGCTTGGGCTACTTCCTTGCTCTCAACCAAACTGTTACTGTAAAATCAAGATAGCATGTATTATGTTGCAGATAGTCCCGCACTTATTAATTTTCTCCATATGGTGGACAAGGTACTGTCAGCGACAACTTGGCACTAGTTCAAAATGGCTAGAGGCCTCCAGGACTTTAGTTAAAAAGATGAGCTATTCGGGTTACACTATCACAATTTTGGCACCTAGTACCATATCTATGTATGTTGAGATTGGTTGGCTCGCCAAGCTGGTTTGTTGTTTTGCAGACATTTCATTACCATGCTGGGTAACATCCTCAGTGCAGCTTCCGATGAAGCATCAGTGTGTTTTCCCGCCTGGTTTTCAAACTCTGGGATCCGTTGAGATGGATTGCCTCACTTCCGGTTTTCCTTCGTAGTGGAATGTATATGGAGTCGAGTTCAGCGGTCATGGGAGTCTTGTGGTGCATCAGAGTGGCACACAAGCCCACGTCAACCCTATGACAACTGCTCACCCGAACTAAAGATCCACTCCCTGCCATGGACAGGACCAATGTCATCTGCAAGATCCCCTGCAGAGACTGCAAGAAACACTACAAACAGGAAGGAAACTAACAACAAGGGTACACGAACACCAACTGGCTACAAAAAGACACGACCAATACTCACTCATCTCAATCCACATGGACAAGGAGAACCACGACTTCGACTGGGACAACACCAAGATCCTGGGACAGGCTATGCAGAGACAAGCACAGCACTCCACGAAGCATGCTATTAACAAACACGTTGAACTCGACCCCATGCACATTCCACTACGAAGGAAAACCGGAAGTGAAGCAATCCATCTCAATGGACCCCAGAGTTTAAAAACCAGGCGGGAAAACACACCGACACTTCATTGGAGGCTGCACTGAGAGTGTTACCAAGCACGGTAACAAAATGTCTGTAAAACAACAAACCAGCTCGGCAAGCCAAACCACCTCAACACCCACAACCCAAGCTACAGATCTACTCCAATACCTTAGTATCTACGTACCACAAGAGATGATGAACTCGACAACAGATCTTACACAGTAATTATTTGCTGTTGTACACATTCATTGTAAAACAAGCTGAATTCAATGCTATTTGGCAAAGCTCTTATATATCAAGCTCTATAATATTCAATGCAATATGTGGCACTTCCAGATTTGTACTATTCACAGCCACCTCATTATGCACAGAGGACAGAAACTACTGGAAAAATTCAGTAGGTCTGGCAGCATCTGTGGGAGAAAACAAAGTTAACGCTTTGAGCCTGGTGACTTTTCATGAGAACTGATAGCGGTTAGAAAATCCTGGTATTTATGCTGAAGACATTGAGGATGCTGGGGATTGACCAGGTGACTAGAAGCTCTGGGATCATTTTTACAGACAGAACTGAAAAGTGTTCTGAAAAGTGGTCACCTAGTCTGCATTTCATCTCCCCAGTGTAGAACAGTCCACACTTTGAACAGCAAATACAGTAGACTAGATTGAATAAAATACAGGTAAATTGCTGTGTCACCTTTTGAGCATAGCCAATCCATTTTCATCCATTCCCATTATCACATTATATTGTTTGCTTTCAGCACAGTTTACCCTCCTCTAGCCCTTTCATCTCTCTCCCTCTGGGCTCCATTTCCACCCATCTGCTCACCACTCCCAAACTCACCTTCCACATAAATACCAGCTATTCCTACCTGCTATCAGTTCTGATGAAAAGTTATTGGTCTCGAAATCTTAACTCTGCTTTCTTCCCACAGATGCTGCCAGACCTGCTGAGTTTCACCTGCAACTTGTTTTTGTTTCATATCTCCAGCATCCGCAGTTCTTTGTTTTACCCATTAAGGAGGTTAATAGTGTCCATTATAATTAGCAAGCAACTGAATACCAGCTGAATATTAGTGTTGGATTAAATTGCATTCTTCAGACATACTTTCTAATCTCTCCAGCCGGAATAGCAGGTTCTCTGAGGATTTAGCATTAGAGGCACTCAGAATTACTAGGAGTGGAAGCTGAACAAATCCATTCCCGATGAGCATTAGACAATTAATAACTCCATGTAAGGTGGAAAACCACCATCTCTAAATGAACTAAATTCCATCTTGGGTTATTCTGAGATTCTTCCTCAGGAAGAAGTTTACCTAGCTGAAACATCCGAGTCGTTGATTGAGAAATAGAACTAACAGCCAGAGAGCCTACACAGCAACAATAAATTCGGAGTTTCTTTCTTATTGCTCACATTACTGA
The DNA here is from genome assembly GCA_024137785.1 of Ginglymostoma cirratum. NCBI lineage: Eukaryota > Metazoa > Chordata > Chondrichthyes > Orectolobiformes > Ginglymostomatidae > Ginglymostoma > Ginglymostoma cirratum. Next base: position 20,918,070 of record JAHRHZ010000004.1, on the reverse strand, counting down.
GTATGATTTGAAATTAGAGAGATAGGTGGCAGATAAAATTTAATGTAAGAAATGCAAAGTGTTATTGCTTAAAAATGTAACCGATCTGGTCCTCAGCAATAAATTAAGTATATCGCAAGCAACAATATGTTTGATATTACAGGGTAAAAGTCAACATTGAGCCAAAATAGTGAGGTAATCCCATTTCAGAACCACTGGCCTAACTGAAAGATTGATTGTTCAAATTAGTCAGCAACTCCATCATTTATCAGGACAACCATAAGACTTAGGAGCAGAAATTATGCTATTCAGCCCACTGAGTCTGCTTCATCATCCAATCACAGCTGATAAGTTTCTCAACCCCATTCTCCCACTTTCTTCCCGTAACCCTTGATCCCCTTGGCAATCAAGAACCTCTCTCTGTCTTAAATATACAGAATGACTTGGCCTCCACAGCCTTCTGTGGCAGTGAATTCCATTGATTCACCACCCTCTGGCTGAAGAAGTTTCTCCTTATCTCCGTTCTAAAAGGTCTTCCCTTTACTCTAAGACTGTGGCCTCGGGTCCTAGTCTCTCCTACCAATATAAAGATCTTTCCAACATCCACTCTGTCCAGGCCATTCAGTATTCTGTAAGTTTCAATTAGATCCTCCCTCATCCTTCTAAACTCCATCAAGTATAGACCCAGAGTCCTCAAACGTTCCTCATATGTTAAGCTTTTCACTCCTGGGGCCATTCTAATGAAGTGCTTCTGAACCCATTCCAGGGCCAGTACATTCTAGTATGGGGCCCAAAATTGCTCACAATATACTCCAAATGTGGCCTGACCAGAGCCTTATTGAGCCTCAGAAGTACATCCCTGCTTTTATATTCAAGTCCTCTCAAAATACGTGCCAAAGTTGCATTTGCCTTCCTAACTACTGACTCAAACTGCAAGTTTACCTTGAGAGAATCCTGGACTAGCATTCCCAAGTCTCTTTGCACTTCTCACTTCTGAATTTTCTCCCCATTTAGAAAATAGTCCATGCTTCTATTCTTCTTACCAAAGTGCACGACTTCACACTTTCCCATGTTGTACTCCATCTACCACTTCTTTGCCCAATGTCCAAACTTGTCCAAATCCTTCTAGAGGGACTTACCTGTCCCTCTACCTATCTTTGTATCGTCTACAAACTTAGCCAAAATGCTCTCAGTTCCTTCATCTAGATTATTAACATTTAAAGTGAAAAGTTGTGGTCCCAACACTGATCCTTGTGGAACACCGCTTGTCACCAGCTGCCATTCCAAGAAAGACCCTTTTAACCCCGTTCTCTGCTTTCTGCCAGAAAGCCAATTTTCTATCCATGCTATCGCCTTGTCTCTAACACCATGAGCTCTTATCTTATTCAGCAGCCTCCTGTGCGGCACCTTGTTAAAGGCCTTCTTGAAGTCCAGGTAAATAACATCCATTGGTCCTTGGTCTAATCTGCTTGTTACTTCCTCAAAGAATTCTAACAGATTTGTCAGGCATGACCTCCTCTCGATGAAGCCACGTTGACTTTGTCCTATTTTACCATGCACTCCCAAGTATTCAGAAATCTCATCCTTCACAATGGACTCTAAAATCTTACCCATGGCCGAGGTTAGGCTAATCGGCCTGTAATTTTCAGTCTTTTGCCTTACTCCCTTTTTAGACAGGGGTGTCACTTTAGCGATTTTCTAGGCCGCTGGGACCCTCCCTGACTCTAGCAATTCCTGAAAGATCACTACTAATACCTCCACTATCTCTTCGGCTTTCTCTTAAGAACTCAGGGGTGTAGTCCATCTTGTCATGATCGTTTATCCACTTTCAGGCCATTCAGTTTTTCTAGCACCTTCTCCTTGGTGATGGCCACCATACTCAGCTCTACCCCGACTTGAATTTATGGGATATTACTCACGCCTTCCACTGAAGATTGACGCAAAGTAACCATTCAGTTCCTCAGCCATTTCCTTGCTCCCCACTACCATCTCTCCAGCGTCATTTTCCAGCTGTCCCATGTCCACTTTTGCCATTTATATATCTAAAGAAACTCTTACAGTTCTCCTTTACATTACTGGCTAGCTCAACCGCATATTTAATCTTCTCCCTCCTTATTTCATTTTTTGTTGCCCTCTGTTGGCCTTTGTAAGCCTCTCAATCCTCTGGTTTCCCACTGCCCTTCGCCACATTATATGCTTTCTCTTTTGCTTTTATGCTATCCCTGACTTTCCTAGTCAGCCATGGTTGCCTCATCAACCCTGTGCCACACTTCCGTTTTTTTAACATAGAAAATGACACCTAGAAATTACATTTTAATCTTAGTTTTGGTACGTTTCCTTTGACAGTTCCCATTGAACTTTACATTTTTTGTTCATGGCCATTAGGGGCTGTTTAAACTGTTTTGTATTTCTTTCCTTTTTTTAAAAAAAGGAGTAACAAGTAAATTAAATTAGACTTGATCTTTTCTCTTTCTTACATTTAGAGAAGAGCATCTCACTTAATCTAGCAATTTTCTGATGAAAGCCATTGCAGATTCCAATCAGGAACAAAAACAAAGTTGCTGGAAAAGCTCAGCAGGTCTGGCAGCATCTGCGGAGGAGAAAACAGAGTTAACGTTTCGGGTGACCCTTCCTCAGAACTGAAGGCGGCTGGGAAAATGTCAGTTTATATGCAGAAAAATAGGGAGGTGGGTGGGGTAGGGGTTAAATGATAGGATAGAGCCCAAAGAGACAGAAAGACAGTTGGACAGACAGAGGAGTTGCTAATGATCAGGCTAGGAGGGTGAATAGTTGTTAATTGGGACTGTTAGTGACTAACAACAGGGGGTGTGTAGTGGCAGGCTACGTGGTAACAAGATCTGGTGTGTGGGGTGGGGGGCTGGGACATGGGAGAGTTTAGGCCCTAAAATTGTTGAACTCAGATTCTAATCAACTTTACTTGCCACATGAATCCCACCATACGCAGTATTTTCCATATTCCTGCACAATAATGAGGCACAAATGTATGTGACTCACAATCTCTGTCAAGCATTGAGAAAAGTTCTGACTCACTGCCTCTTCCAAAATGCTGACAATCATGTGATATTTACACAATGAAAACCACTAGTTTGGTAAACTTAAGAAATTGCTCACTATCTCATTGGTTTCTCCATCTCTCACAACACAGGCAAGCTCACAGCAAAGAGACTGAATCTTCCCTCAAAGCAATGTAATGCATTTCACCTTCTTACACGTTTCTATTTGAAATGATAACAGATCTGACACATGATCAAAGTCAGGAATAGTAGAAATCAGAATTCACACCAGGTTGTCGTCAGACCTCTTTCCCAATGTAGTGCAGAGATATGATAAATTCTCGGACTTGTTACATCTGTTATTACAATGACCAAACATCATGCAAAACTCAGCATGTCTATCACCATTACATTGTACAGCATCCTACCCATGTTAATATACATTTTTTAAATTAATGTTTGGATAGATCACAGGCAAAGATCTGACTTTTTGCAGTACGATCAGATGTTTTAAACTATCATGATTTCATCAATAATTAGGATGGAATTATTTAGTAACCAAGGTCCTCATGAGTGTCACAACGCTCTCTACAAACAGTAGAGTGTGTAGACATCTCCAATCCAGGAGAGTACTGCCACTTTCAGGACTACAAAATCCAGCCCAAGAACATCCACAAGAGTATGGCAATGCAATTTGAAGTGCTAAATGTAGAAACGGAATCAGGTTTGGCTTTCTGAAACAACAAGGAGGCTGAGCTTCTAGCCAGAGCCTTATGATTCTTATACTTGTTGTTTGACTGGTGACTCAACTTCAAATAAAAATGGTTTTATTCTCATGGTGAATTGTCTCAAAACAGTAACATTCTACACTGTCTACCCTGTCTGCATCCTTAAACAGGCATACTGTCTGCACTCAACAAGGTTATGTGATAGTGCTTCTGAGAATAAAACTGCTATGCCAGAAGAATAAGCAACATTGTGAAGGGCACTTCATTCTTCCCCAGCAATGAAGCTGCTGTCAGCTCTGAGCCGAGGTTGGATAGCTAGGCAACATAAGGAAAGACTGCTGGCACTTCAAAAAGTGCCAACATGCTCAATTACAAACTATCCTCTAACCACAACCCAACATGCAACACTCTTGAAGCCAAACGGGAATAAAATTACAGTATGTGAACAAAATTTGAAACATTACTGTTTTGTACATTGACCAGAAACAGCTCAGTTTATAGTAGATAACAAGGTGTGGAGCTGGATGAACACAGCAGGCCAAGCAGCATCACAGGAGCAGGAAAGCTTGACGTTTCGGGCCTAGACCCTTCATCAGA
>JAHRHZ010000004.1:20834937-20913352 GCA_024137785.1 Ginglymostoma cirratum | reverse complement strand
TCAGATATTTCTGATGAAGGGTCTAGGCCCGAAACGTCAAGCTTTCCTGCTCCTATGATGCTGCTTGACCTGCTGTGTTCATCCAGCTCCGCAGCTTGTTATCTCAGATTCTCCAGCATCTGCAGTACCTATTATCCGAGTTTTATAGGAGGTTGACATATTGGGAAAGAACAAATTCTCAGCTGTATGGAGTAGGAATCCATCAGTGACAAAAAGTTGCATTGACTTTCTGTTTTGCCGTGTAAAATAGAACACAGTAGTGTGGCTTCAGGCCAGCTGGAATGAAAAGGTATTATTCCTACCTGTGTTTTCTGCTGATAATTCACAAGGAGGGCATGAGCAAGTGAAACAAAAGGCCTATGCCTTTTCCAATCTCAGGAAGTTCCACCGAGCTTCATATAAAATGAAATATATATTTCGAAAAGGAAAAGTAATGTCAAAATGATGTTTTTGTGAGGGGCATTAATCAAACAGATAGATCTAATCAGATCGAAAAGTAATCAAAGGCAGAATACACATGCAGACTACTCTTAAAAATAAAGACTCACACTGTTTCTTTAATTTTCCACTTTTTAGTTAGGAGGCCTGTAATGTTTAACTTTGTTTTTTTATTTGTCTGCCAGAACCTAAAGATTCTATACCTAGATACCTCTGTAACTATGATGGCGCCATAAGTGGTGACTTGTAAAACTTTTCACTGTGCTCATGTGAGTACATGTGACAATAAACCTACGGAGATAGCAAGAACTGCAGATGCTGGAGTCAGAGTCGATGCAGTGTGGAGCTGGAGGAACACAGGAGGTCAGGTAGCATCAGAGGAGTAGGAGAGTTGACACTTCAGGCTTCCACCCTTCATCAGGATCCAGGCCCAAAACGTTGACTCTCCTAATCCTCTGACGCTGCCTGACCTGACCTGACAATAAACCTAATTCAGTTCAATTCAAATGCCAGAATAGATTTTTAATTCTGACACTTCCAACATGTATTCATTTTATTTTAGCTTCCCAGCGATTGCAACTTTTTTTGATGTCAAAAGGATGGGTAGAAGTTTACAAAAACTAATTAACTTTGCAAAAGGGACAATAAAAGAAAAACACTGTTGAGACTTTGTAGACATTTTGAGTGGCCAGGGGCACTTCACTACAAGTCTGATCCAGGTACCAAATACAAAAGGACTTATTTCCATTAAAATTAACCAATTCTGGCAATCTGAAATTTAAAAAAATGCTAGAAATACAGCAAAAACAGAGAACAAACACTGGTTCGCTCTTCAATCACCCAATAACCCCATATCTTCCCATACAAGTGGGGGAGACTCAATACTTGACCTTCTCACTGTCCAAAATCCAAATACTTTTTCCACTTAAACAGCGATTTACTTCTATATCTTTTTGTTCAGTAGACCATACTTGCTTCTCACAACACACTCTCCTCGACTTTGGGAAGATCAAAAGCAAACTGGATAATTATTTTGCCGAGCACATTTGTTCAGTCTGCAGGCAAGATCCAAAGATTGGTTGCTGGTCATTTTAATTCTCTCCCCCACTCTGGCCTCAGCCTCCTATACAGTTTGCAATGAAGCTCAACAGAAGCTTGAGGAACAGCACCTCATCTTTAATTAGGCACTTTACAGAATCTGAACTTAACATTGGTGAATTATAACCACTGTTCCCATTTTATTCTGATAGCATGTGCTGATAAAAGATTCTGTTATAATTTACAACCTTAGGCTCATCTTTTGTGTCTGTGTGACCCATTATCCTCCCTTTTGGCATTTAATCACTGCCTTCCACTTTTTCACAGAACTTTTTATTCTTTCCTCATTCCTCACTGATTTACATTGGAGTCTGCCTGAGCAATGCCTTGATTTTAAAATCTTCATCCCAGTTGTCAAATGCTCTATGGTCTCAACTCAACCTATTACTACTCTTCACCAGCGCTACAGCACCCATTTTTGCCTTCACACATGTTCATCAGCAATCTTGTGGCAGCAAGAGGATTAAGGCATTCCTAATTTTAATTACTTAACTGCTGGTAGTCATGTCTTTAGCTCCCAAATTCCCTCCCTAAATCTGTGGAGTCACGGGTAACAGAGTAGCGAAGGTGGTGTTTGGTACACTTTCCATTATTGGTCAGTGTATTAAGTATAGGAGTTGGGATGTCATGTTGCGGTTGTACAGGACTGGGTTAGGCCACTTTTGGAATAATGCATTCAGCCCTGGCCTCCCTACTGTAGGAAATATGTTGATAAATTTGAAAGGGTGCAGAAAAGATTTACAAGCGTATTGCGAGGGTTGGATAGCTTGAGTTAATGGGAAAGGCTGAGTAGGTTGGGGCTATTTTCCCTGCACCAAAGACTGAGGAGTGATCTTATAGAAGTTTACAAAATCATGAGCGGCTCAGATAGGATGAATAGTCAAGGTCTTTTCCCCAGGTTAGGGGAGTCCAAAGCTAGAGGGCATAGGTTTAAGTTGAGAGGTGGAAGATTTAAAAGGGATCTGAGGGGCAACATTTTCACGCAGAGGGTGGTGCACGTATAGAATGAAGTGCCAGAGGAAGTGGAGGAGACTGGTAAAATCACAACATTTAAAAGGCATCTGGATGAGTATAAGAATAGGAAAGGTTTAGAGGGATAGGGGCCAATTGCTTGCAAATGGGATGAGATTAATTTAGGATATCTGGTTGGCGTGGACGAGTTAGACTGAAGGGTCTGTTTCTGTGCTGTACCTCTCTGATTCTCTCTCTCTACTTCTCTCCCCTCCTTTAAGATGTTCTTTAAAACTTACCACTAAGTTTTTGGTCATTGCCGTAAAATCTCCTTCTGTGGCTCATATCGAGGCCTGTATGCCTCGAACATTTAGTTACACAAAAGATGTGATATGAGAAACAGAAAAGGCTAATGTTGGTAGGAGTTGGTTATAAACTACCAAATAGAGCTGGTGATGTGGGGCATGGTATTAATCAGAAGATTGGGTAATACAGGACTCATGGGTAATGTCAATCCGAGTATGGATCAGGCAAGCCTAATGAGCACTAGTGCAGTGGAGGGTGTGTTTCTGGGATATATTAGGGATAGTTTTCTAGAACAACATGTTGTGGACCAAATAAAGAACAAGCTATTTTAGATCTAGAAATATATAGCAACAAAAAAAAAACTATTTTAATAATCTTTTGAATTATACAGCATGGAAATAGACCCTTCGGTCCAACTAGTCCACACCAACCATGTTTCCAAACTAAACTAGGTCTCACTTGCCTGAGCTTTGCCCATATCTCTCCAAACCTTTCCTATTCACATACTTATCCAAATATCTCTTAAAGGTTGTCACTGTACCTGCATCCACCACTTCCTCTGGCAGTTTATTCCATATATAGAACCACACACTAAAAAAAGTTGCCCCTCACGCCCCTTTTAAAACTTTTTCCTCTCGTCTTAAAAATATGTCCCCCTGGTTTTGAACTTCCCTACTCTACGGAAACTATCCTCGATATTCACCTTATCTATGCCCCTCATGATTTTATAAACCTCTAAGGTAACCCCTCAACCGTCTACACTCCAGTGAAAAACATCCCAGCCTATTTTTATAACTCAAACCTTCCATTCCTGGCAACATCCTGGTAAATCTCTTCTGAATCCTCTCCAATTTAATAAGATGCTTCCTATAGCAGGGTGACCAGAACTGCACACAAGACTCCAAAAGAGGCCTCACTAACATCCTGTACAAAATTATACAAGAATTTTACATCATGTTTCAAAGTGGGTTAGATAATCCAAAGCCAGGAAGTTAAATTTGAAATCAGGAAATGAATAAGGCATGAGACACAAATTGGTTGAGATGCACTGGGACAAGACATTAAAAAGGTATGATGGTACACAGACAATGCATAGTTATTACATAGTTTACAGCAGTTATAAGTTCCATCAACACAAAATCCCCAAAAACATTTGTCAACTACAGCTAACAAAAATTAAGAATTGTATAAGATCAAAGTGACGTCTATAAAGATGCCAGAAACAGTAGTAAACGCAAGAATTGGGAGGATTTTAGAATACAGCAAATGAGAACCCAAAACAGATAAAATGACTATAGGATATGAAAGTAACCTAGCTAATCACAAAAATAACTGTGAATCTTCAACATAAAAAGGCAACGTGTATAAGACAAATTTGTATCCATTACGAGGCAGAGTCAGAAGAATTTACAATGTGGAATAGTGAAATGATAGATACCTACTTTGTCTCTGTTTTCACGAAGGAGAATTCGAGAAATTTCCCCAGATTTAGAGATGCAAGGAACGAGGGTGTATGAGGAGCTAAATCAGCATTTATAAAATAGGTTGTGCTGGAGAAATTAATCTGACTGAAAGTTGATAAATCAACAGAACCCGATTCTACAGTCCAGTACAATAAATGAGGGAGCTTTGGAGATAGTGGTTGTATTGATGATCATTTTCCAAAATTCTATGGGTTTTGGAATGGTTTCTGCAGATTGGAGCAGTAAAAGTGACACTCCACTACTTAAGAAGGAAGTGAGAGGGGAAACAGCAGAACAGATTTGTTGGCCTAACATCAGTATTAGGAAAAATATTACAATCTATCAGAAAGGATGTGATAAATTAGCACTTGGATAATAATGAATGATCTGACTGGGCACAGTCAGCATGTTTGTATTGTTTGATGAGCCTAGTAGAGTTTGGGGGATATATCACAATGGATAGAGGGATATTGGTGGATATGGCACATTTGAATTTTCAAAAGGCTTTTAAGCTATTCTTTCATTCCCAAGAGGATGTGGATAGACTTAGTGAATGGACAAGAGAATAGCAGATGGAATACAGAACAGAATCCCTACAGTGTGGAAGCAGGCCATTCAGCCCACCGAGTCCACACAGACCCTCTGAAGAGCATGCAAATCAGATCTTCACACCTAGCCTATCCCTGTAACTCTGTAATGCACCTAGCTTGAACATCCACATCCCTAGACACAGTGCAATTTAGCATGGCCAATCCACCTAACTTCACATCTGGACTGTCAGTAGAAACCAAAGCACCTGGGGAAATCCACACAGACACCAGGAGAATGTGCAAACTCCACAATGACAGTCATCTGAGGGTAGAATTGAACCTGGGTCCTTGGCGCTGTGAGGCAGCAGTGCTAATGTGAAAAAAAGTAAGGGTTTCCATTTTGGTAGGAAGATGGACAAAGTATTTCTTAAATGGTAAGAGGTTAGAAAATGTAAACATAAACGACCTGCATTATCATTACCAATAAGTCAATGAAAGCTAACATGAAGTAATAGCAATTTATTACAAGGGGATTTGAGTACAGGAGTAACAAAGCCTTTCTTCATTGTAGAGAACCTTAGCTGAACCGCATTCGGAGTAGTTGCACCACTTTAGCCTCCTTACTTTGAGAAGGATACTATTGCCATAGAGGGAGTACAGAAGTTCATCAGTCTTGTTCCTGGGGTGGTGGAACTGCCTTTTGAGGAGACTGGGGATTCTAGAGAATCAAAGAATGAGGTGACCTCATTGAAACCTACAAATTACTTAAAAGGATACACAGGGTAGAGGCAGGTAAGTTGTTCACTCTGGTTGGGCAGTCGAGAACAAGAGGGTACAATTTCAAAATAAGGAGAAAGCCTGTTAAGACTGAGATGAGGAGTTTTACTTTATGCAAAGTGCTGTTAATCTTTGGAATTCTCCACCACAGAGGGCTGTGGACTCAGATTTAGTATGCTTATAGGTTGAGAGATTTCCATATACCATAGGACATAAAGGGACATTGGGATTGTGTTGAGAAAAAAAGCATTAAAGTGGAAGCAATGATCTTTTTGAATGGCAAAACAGACTTGATGGGCTGTTTGGCCTATTCCTGTTGCCATAAACAACACTTCTGATAAACTTAGAATTACAGAATCCCTACAGTGTGGAAGCAGGCCATTCAGCCTATTGAGTCCATACCAACCCTCTGAAGAGCATCCCACCCAGATCCAATCCCCCTACCTTAACCCTGTAAACCTGTATTTCCCATGGCTAATCCACCTAGCCTGCACATCTTTGGACTGGGGCGCAAATCACCTCAACAGTCAATGCAGAACCTTACTGTAACACAAGCAATATTGATCAACAGTTTTGCCTTATTTACTTCACGTCCAGGTGATCCAATATCCTTACATATGGATATTATTCATATGTAAGGGTATTATTCCAATGCCAATTCTATGTTTGGATTTGTACATGTCCTAGATACCTTCCCTTCTGTTCTTTGCTCCTTCAATACTGATGTTGTTACTTTAAGCTTCACTCCCTACTTCTGAGAAACTAGGCAATTTACATGACTTTTACAGAAGATACCAAATGTAATTTCCCTAAATTTTGCAGATGTAAAGGGGAGAAAGGAAGCAACAGCCATAGAAACTGCTGGGGACAAGGTTCATTTTGGGCATTAGCATTACTATGCCTTTCTCTTTTATTCAAAACCACCACCAGACATCTTCCAAAAATTCACCAGACATGTAGATCTCTTTTCTCTACAATTTTAAATCAAAACTTGGCTTACAACATTGAACTGTAAATCAAACAATACCATTTGTGGCAGAGGCTGCTCAGTGACACTTATTAATAACTAACTCAACTGCTTACCAATTAAATATTTAAAAAGTGAAGCACAGTTGGAATTTTCTTCCCTTCAAACTTTTCAATTTTTCACTGCAATTCTACAGTTCCCGTAAAACGACTGGCTATTTTTCAAAGACTCCTAAAAATTCAGAATTAGAACAGAAAACACTGGAAATACAAAACAGGTTTATCAGTAGTTTAACAGATCTGTTGACCACTTTTCCCTGCTCAGATACTGTCAGGTCTGCTATGTACCGCCAGCATTTTCTATTCTTATTGCCCTATTAATGAGCTCTGGTTACGCTCAAGATCTAGGTGTTCCAATGTTGTCAGGAAAGATTCACAAACACCATTGCATACATCTGTGACAGAATATCTCCAGGTGTTTCACTCCCTCAAGATACAGGGTTCGATTCTCCAGCCAAGAGAGCCTGGGCTAAACAAGCACAGACAAATTAGGCAGGGAGAACCATTTGCCTATAACCCACACAATGTTGCATCAGAGTTTAAAAATGAATGGAAAATTTGAATTCATTGTGATGTAATTTCTGGATCTGGGAATCTACTTCCATCTAGGTGTGTGAACAGAAAATCCTGTTACACTGTACAATATTGGAGAGCGATGTGGACCAAATAATATATCCATTATATTGCTCTTCATACTGTTTGCTGCTAAAGGAGAGAGAGCATTACAGCTGAAATAACCTTCTGAGAGATCTGACACATTGTAGCCTGTGGTGGAGGAAAATGCTTATGGCATCTAAGGGACCAATCAAGTGAACTACAATATCCCAATAACGTCAAGTTTTTTAAGCACTGTTACAGTCCACTCCACTAGGCAATAATGCTAGATGTTTGAGAAATTAGGATATTTTTCTACACTGAAGCTCAAAACATTAAATGGCATCAGTCATAAATAATGACAGTGCCTTTTCTGCTGATCTGGAACAGCAATGGTGTGTGCTATTTTAAGATGATCAGAAAAAGAATTCATGAAGGGGTGTAAATGGATTTGTTACACAGAGGTAGCTAGAACTTGAAATTCTTGGAAACTGTTGTGGAAGACTCCATAAATTCCTTTAAATAAACTGCTGGATGTTTGCAAAGAAGAACACAGAAAGGGATGGAGAATAAACAAGAAAAGAGGGACTAAGTTTGGATTGTTTAGATGGAGAAAAATATCGTATGCCCGGTTTACGATTTGCTTCTTTAGTTACTAACCGAGTTAAAAATATTTAACAATGTGCCTTTCAATCCTTATAAAACAATTACTGAATGTGCAGTAATCAGTGCAATGTATCTAGTTGCCTAACTGATGGAGGACATGGGTTCTCTAAGTATTTGAATGTCTACTCTCATTTTGCAAGTCTGCAAACCAATCTTCAATGAATTCCACATTTCTTCCTTTCACTGCACTGCTATAGTTATCCAACATTTACCAATAAACCACATTTAAAATGCTTTGTGCACACAAGTTGGGAACAAGTTTCCTTTACTCAAGTGTCATTCAATCGTGTTTGCTATACATTTTAAAGTTATTTATACTAGATGCCCTGCAGTGTTGCCAATGATGAGTCAGTGGTTACATTCTTTTAATCAGAAGTATTATAAGATTCTCCATACTCCTGTTTACAAACTACACATACATAACTCAGCGACACACAGTTAGCTCCTCTCACAGCCTGGGAAATTTAAACTATTTATTAAAGCAGTACCCTGGATGGGGTTGGGGGAATTGGCAAATGTCACACTAGCAACAGGTTCCCTCTGCAGAAAAATCAGGTTAGCTTATACCACCATTTGCTATTTTAGAGTGCAGTTCACTAACACTTTTCACCCCTTGCACACATTTGCAGATCGACGGGTGACCTTTCAAACTGTTAAGGCACCGAAACTTCTCAAAGCATGGTATTTAGCTTTTATAAATAGAATGGCTTCTTACAACATCGCTGTAAAGACTAAATCTTATTAAACTGAGCACTTAGCCTACAGCAGCTGTTCCAAATTCTTCTTTGTTCCATTGATAGGGCTGTTGTGGCACAGTGGTAGGATTCGTACCTTTGGGCTAGGAGGCCAGGTACAAGTCCCACCTGTTCTAAGCGTGTATAATTTCATCTGTTAACAGGGTGATTAAATACCTTGATGGGTATCCCTACCTCTGAGCCATGAGACTTGGGTTCAAGTCCCAGCTGCCCTAGAGCAGTGTCAGAACAGCTCTAAACAGGTTGATTAAAATAAAGTACAGGCTCAGTAATCAATAATGTGCTAGCAGTGGTGGTTAAGTTAGATGATGCATGCCATAGTGGTAGCACCACTACCTTTGAACCAGAAGGCCCAGGTCCAAGTCCGACCTGCTTCAGAAGCGTGTAATGACATCACAGAATAGGTTGCTTTTAAAAACAAATCTATGTTAATGCTCTACTTGAACATTTCTGTGTCTGCAATTTCCATAGTGTAATTATACAAGGGGTGCTCCGTAGGATTGTTACTAGAAAAATATACATCAACATGGTTCAAAACTTGGACTTCACTACCTTTCAATGACAACTGTCTTGCAAAGCATAAGCCAGAAAATGAACCCAGGACCTTGCTGGTTTGTGTAGATCATAATAAATTTACCCACAGCCACTGGTAGAAGGGGTGGGCAATGGACAGCAATGCTGTTTTTAAGTACGACCATGAGGAGGAGTATAGTCAATGTAGGGCCAAAATGGAAGCTCTGGAGGCCAATGACATTTAGACATCACACTGTAGATTTTACCCAGGCGGTAAGCAAAGCTAAGAAGAGTTGCAGTATTTTCAAACTAGAAGAATCAAATATCTATTGGATGGCAAGCATCTCAAAAACAGAATACAGCAATTTTCATCTCGGAGACCAACCAAATCCAAGAATAAAGTACATTTAGAGGAGCCGGACAAACAGATTGTCATTTAAAAATGTCACAGTTGGAAGGGCTTGATCAAGCAGTGTTGGATCTAACCAAATGATCTGGGACTATCTTGTGGAACATTAAATGGAAATTTATTCTCGATCTGTTCCACATTGTATAAACACGTGGAGTATCTTTTAGAGTCATACAGCACGGAAACAGACCCTTCAGTCCAACTCGTCTTTGCTGACCGGATATCCTAAACTGATCTAGTCCCACGTGACAGCATTTGGACCATACTCCTCTAAAACCTTCCTATTCACGCACCCATGCAGATGCCTTTTAAATGTTGTTAATTGTACCCAACTCCATTACTAACTTTAAAAAAATTTAATAAATACCATCATTGGCTGTCCCTTACAGACAAGGATAACTCTCTTCCACTCTCAGGGCGAGTACAGACGGATGCAGCTTTTGCAGGTTTTTTTTTTACACTTGGGGCAGCGGGTGGTTGTGGGAAAGGGTGGGTGGAGTGTTGGTGTGGCAGTGCACTCTTTACTCTGTTTATTGCCTGGCTTCTGCTTTCACCCAGCATAGCAAGCCTTGAGGTACTTGACGCCTTTCCGGTTGTTGCTCCTCCACTTTGGATGGTCTTGGGCCAGTAATTCCCAGGTGTCTGTGGGAATGCTGCACTTCACCAGGTAGGCCTTGAGGGTATCACTAAAGAGCTTCCTCTATCCACATGGGGCTCACCTGCCATTTTGAAGCTGGGGAATCTCGTGTTGGTCACACAGACGACGTGCCCAGGCCATTATGGCCCATCAAGGGTGATCAGTGCCTCGATGTTGGGGATGTTGGCCTGATTGAGGACGTTGGTATTTGTGCGTCTTTCTTCCCCAGCAGATTTGCAGGATCTTGCACAAGCAGCATTGGTGGTACAGCTCCAGTGCCTTGAGGTGTCTGCTGTAGACAGTCCATGTCTCATAGCCAGTGAGGCCGGAAATCACTAGAGCTCTGTAAACCAGCATCTTGATGTTGTATCTGATGTAGTTGTCCTCCAACACCCTTTCCCTCAGGCAGCCAAAGACTGCGCTAGCAGACTGGAGGTGGTGCTGGATCTCCTCAACAATAACTGCTTTGGCCGACAGGAGGTATTGGAAGTGGTCAATGTTCTCTTAAGGCCTCCCCATGGGCCTTGATGGTTGGGGATTCGTTCCACAATTCCAGGCCATCTTGGTGGAGGACCTTCATCTCGTGGACGTACAGAATGAGATTCATGCTCTCATATGCCTCCGCAAAGGTGCTGATGATGGTGAGGAGCACATCCACTGAGATTGCACATACGCAAGCATTATTTGCATACTGCAGCTCAGCGAGTGGTTGGGGTGACTTTGGTCTTGGCTTGAAGGTGACAGAGATTGAACAATTTCCTGCTGGTTCTGAGTTAGCTCCACTCCAGCGGGGAGCTTGTTGGCAGTGAGGTGAAGCACTGCAATGAGGTAGATCGAGAACAGTGTTGAGGCGATGACGCAGCCCTGCTTGACTCTGGGGACCAAATGGGGGCTGGGTCGGTGGTGGAGCCATTTGTTATTACCATGACTTCCATGTCATCACGGAGCAGGCAAAGGATGATGACAAACTTCACGGTGCAACCAAAGTGGAGAAGGCCGCACCGCAATGCTTCCCAATTGACAATGTCAAAGGCCTTTGTAAGGTCAAAGGAGGTCATGTACAGGGTAAGGTTCTTTTCTCTGCATTTCTCCTGCAGCTGTCGCACAATTAAAAACCACCCTCTGTGTTTGCATTAGCAATGCAGCATTTGTTACTTCTTTTCAGGCCTCTGTCATTGATCGGAGCATCCTCAAATGCGTCCCACAGCTTGCTACACACCAGGAGTTCAGCAACACCCTGGCTCTGCACAAAGTAGTGAATGCCATCTGCCAGCTTAAGATCTGCAAGGCTTCTGGAGGACATAGTACCACTGCTAAGGCTTTGAAGTGGGGAGGCAAAAAGCTCTTGCTGCAGCTACATGCCCTTATGTGCCTTCTCTGGAAGGAGGAGAGCATCCTGGGAGAGCTCCAAGATGCCACAGTCACAAGCATTTCCAGAAAAGGGAACAGGGCCAACTGTAGTAACTACAGGGGAATCTCCTTGCTGTCGACTATTGGAAAAGTCATTGTCAGGTTCCTCCCCAACCGCCTCCTCCCTGTAGCTGAGGAACCCCGCCCTGGGTCACAATGTGGCTGTCAGCCGTGGAGGAGTACAATGGACATGATTTCAATCAACACCAACACAATCCACAGGACTCACTTCACACAGTTTAGTGTTAGATACAAAAAGCTGAAACCGAAAGTACTTATCAGCTGGATCCCAAATTGCCAATCCAGAACCCATGTATCATACAGCATAAAACATCATCAGCTCCAATGAAGGACAAAACCATGCTGTTCAACATAGCCCAATTGGCATTACCATCAACATCATGAGCAGGAATTTATTAGTTCAATTTATTCTTTAAGTATTGACAATTAAAAATTCTCAACAAGGAAACACAGGAATAGGAGTATGCCATTCAACCCCTTGAGCCTGTTCTGTCAATCAAATAATGGTTAATCTGTGACATAAATCCACATACCTGCCTTCAGCCCATAACCCTTAATACCTTTGCTTAACAAAAAAATCTCACATTTAGAATTAACAACTGATTTTGCATCCATTTTCATTGGTAGAAGAGAGTTCAACTCTCTACCATTCTTTGTAGAAGTGCATCCTAACATTTCTCCTGAATGGTTTAGCCCTATTTCTCAGACTATAGCCCCAATTCTACAGAAATAGGCAACCTAAGCAGAAATGTGACATAGAAATTCACCAGGGTTTATCTATTGAATATTATTTTAGAAGAACCCACAATTAACTTCTTCAATTTGATGTTGGATTTGCTGAGCATAAACGAGATCTTTTCTGCATTGTATAACAATTGCTGCTGTATTTGTTTTGCTAGTTATATAGTGTGGCAGAATGATCAAACACCTGTATTTGCACAGTGTGCAAATATTTAAATATGTTTAATTATTACATTCCTTAGCAAATGTGAATGGATTAACAATGAATTTACTCCAAATATTAATTCTTGAATAGGCATTTCTACAAAGAAGAGACACGCTCTCTTCTTTGCTAAAATAAATTGGATTTGGACAATACACTGAAGAATTTACAATGTTAAAGTCAGTCACCGAATTTTAGTTTGAATTTCCATTCATTGAAAAAAAAAGTCATTCAATTACAAAGGACGTGGATCTCTGTAGCTGTTTGACTTAACATGCTTGATGCTGACAATCGGTGTCCAGAATAGAAAGTCTTTCAATCTCCAGTATCAACATTGCCTTCAAAAATTTACAGAATTTAGATAAGTCAAATGTGGAAGCATGACCGAAAGCACCCATTGCCCAGTACCCTCGAGCTTCACTTTAAGAACTGTCAAACATGACAGACAATAAGGAGCTACTCAGCAAGATTACAATGATCCGCACAGAATACAGATCCCACCATACCTAGCCAGTGGGTTGGTGACATAGTTTATTATCCATAACTTAAGGCAGACAAACAATGAGTGTGTTTACTGGGGCAGTGGCCCATACATCATTATAACACTTTCTGCTAATCAATTTTAAAACATTTAGAAGTCCAAATTAAATGGTATTATTAAAAAAGCAACTGTACCATTAACTCAGATTTTTCTCCGCAGATGCTGCCAGACCTACTGAACTTTTCCAGCAATTTCTGTTTTTGTTTCTGATTTATAGCATCTGCAGATCTTTTGGTTTTCATTAAATATACGTATGTATTTGAAATGTGAAATATTAAAATGAACAGGTTTGCTGTGATGACTGATCCCAACATGATAAGGATATCCAGAGTTGGAGCCTGGAACACACTGCTAGAAGAGGTGGTGGCAGCAGGCACATTGGTGATTACATGAATAGGGAGGGAACAAGAACAGAAGATTTTATTTAAATTTAGTTGGGGCATGATGATCGGTACAGGCTTGGAAGGCCAATAGGCTTGTTCTTGTGATGTACTTCTCTTTTGTTCTTCTCCCATGCTTCAGACTGCGGTAAATGATTAGTGGATCCATTGATTTACAACATTTAATGTTTTATAAGCAGCACCTCTGCAATTTACTTGAGTGGTAATAGCTAGGATTATTTGCCAAAGGCTGGTGCCCGTTGTAAACATAAACGATATCTAAGTGATGGAGAATGCACGCATACATGGTAAGATTTTTACAGAGGGTGACTAAGGGCATTTTTTGGTCGAAAGATTCCTATTGAGGTTACCAACCTACGACAAAGCATCACAACAGAGAAAGCAGTGCTTTCGTGGCTCCTGCAGCGAAGCCAGAAACAAGTCCAGGGCCATTCAGCTCATCAGGCCAATGTGATTGCTCAATCCTAGACCCTTTTCTCCATTAAAAAGGCGGATGCAGTTGTTAACCTAGAACATTGGTCTGCAGTTTAGCTTGGAAAACAGGCAGAATGGTACAGTGCGATCCTAACAACACTGGAATGCTTCATAATAAAAAAAATGGAAGCCAGTTTTTTGTTGCCTGACTCTGTACAACGCCCTGTCTCAGACAGTGCTGCTGGGCGACCAAATGGGTCGGCAGTAATGATACGCACTAAATCCGCCGGTAAAGGTGCTGCAGACTCCAGCCTCTCACCTGCTTCACCGATAGCGAGATGTTCTCCAGGATCCGGTCCTTCACTTTCAGGGTTTCCATACTCGCGGCCTCAGCATCCTCACCAGCAGTAACCAACCCGAGCCCCGTGGCTCGCCGCTGACGCCCGGCTGACTCCCCTTACCGGTTAGGGCGCGCGCGCGCGCTCCCGCCGCGGCACGTGACCACGTGACCACGCACCCGGCCACCGAAAGCGACAACCACGCGTGCGCGCCCTTGCGTTCCGAGTGACGGGAGAATGCGTCAGACATCGAGAGGCGGCCTGACGTGCACCGGGATTTCCAGCGCCGTCTGCCCTCAAGGGGCGGGACTTCACTCGGACGACGACATTAAGAGGCGGGATTTCAGCTGGACGGGGACCTCAAGGGGCGGGACTTAAGGCTGACTGACGACCTCAAGGGGCGGGTTTTATTTCCACGGTGCCCTTCTGAACGGAGTCCCGAAGTTGCAGTTTTGGCCGTATTATAATGCATGGGCAGGCAAGAAGAAAAAAAATCAACCCATGTAAAACACCAGGTGGTGTCATTGAGCTATTGAAATAGCAGACCCCCATCAAGCGCTGTATTAATAAAATATAGATTTGAGTTGATACTGAGTTTCCTATTTTTCCAATTTTTACATGGAAATAGCGGGGAAGTGGGATGAATTAGAATGGCCCTTTGAAAGAAACTGCGAGGCACGATGGGCAGAATGTATCCTGAATGCATTGTAGTAAGGTCCATACTAATAACTGGTTCAGTGCCTCCCCCAAGTGGCCATTCTGTGTGTGGATTTCAGCAGGTGACTAAAACAGACCAAGCACCTTCCCACTGAGATCACTGCGTCCTGATCAGCTGCAGGAACCCTGCATCATATTTGCCCCTTTAATCCAGGGGTGAGGGCGGTTATAGCAACTGGAAGAGCTCTGCCTACGCTCAACAAATCGGACACCTCGAACAGTTCTGATTTCTGATGAAGGGTTTAGGCCCGAAACGTCAGGTTTTCCTGCTCCTATGACGCTGCTTGACCTGCTGTGTTCATCCAGCCCCATGCTTGTTACCTCGTACAGTTCAACTACCAAAAAGCAAGCAAAAGAATGCCAAAGTTTTTTTCTTTAAATTGTTTAGCCTACCCCCTTGCCAATCACCTACTGAAAGGGGCAAGAGACCCACGTAATCATGCTTTCCATAAGAAAGTACATGATGCATGAAGAAAAACAAAGTTGCTGGAAAAGCTCAGCAGGTCTGGCAGCATCTGTGAAGGAAAAAACAAGAGTTAGCGTTTTGGGTCCGGTGACCCTTCGTCAGAACTGATGGTGCGTGATGCATGACACTACTTTTGCTGAAATTCCCTGCATACCTCACCAAGCTGATCTTCACACAATATTTCAGAATATGAAACCATGATTATAACAAGTTATATTCTGGTTAGCTTCAGAAGCCCGGTCCACCATTTGATTATGTTACTTGCCTTGTGATGGCCTTGAAAGCTCAATGCAGCAGAATGGCGGTGAATAAATATCACTGTCTCCTGAAGCCAAGGAAGGACCCACAGTCTGTAACAAACCCATCTCTAAACATTTTCTATAAGTCGTTTGTACTTCATGAGCTCTTAGAATGATGGATCACTGTTTAAAATAAGGGTTGGTCCATTTAAGTCAGAGATGAGAACTCAACTTTTTCTTGGAGACGGTGGTGAGTCTTTGGCACTCACTTCCTGGAAAAGGCAGTGGAAGCAGAATCTCTGAATACTTTTAAAGCAGGGATATATCAATTCTTGCTAAGCGAGGGGTGAAGAAAAGATTGCTGGGGTTAGGTGGGAATGTGAAGTATTCAGATTGACCATGATCTTATTGAATGGCCAAAGAGGTTCAGAGGTCCCCAAGTGGCTGGGGTGACAGGTGAGATGAGGGTGGGGGGAGTTGGATGGTCATTGAGTCATAGAATCATACAGCACAGAAACATACCCTTCAGTTCAATTTGTCCATGCCAACCAAGTTTTCCCAAACTAAACTGGTCCCAATTGCCTGCATTTGGCCCCAAGGGTCTAGGCCCGAAACGTCAGCCTTCCTGCTCCTGTGATGCTGCTTGGCCTGCTGTGTTCATCCAGCTCTACACCTTGTTATCCCTCTAAACCTTTCCTATTCGTGTACCTATCCAAATGTCTTTTGAATATCGTAATTGTACCTGCATCTACCACTTGCTCTGCCAGTTCATTTCATATACAAACCACCCTCTGTGTGAAAACATTGTCTCTCAGGTCCCTTTTAAATCTTTTTCCTCGTCTTAAAATTATGACGCTTAGTTTTGAACTCCCCCACCCGAGGGAAAATACCATTGCTATTCACTTTATCTTTGACCCTCCTGACCTTATAAAACCTCAATAGGGGCACACCTCAACCTCCCAAGCTCCAGTGGGAAAAAAACCCAACCTATGCAGCCTTTACATATAAACCAAACCCTCCAGTTTCAGCAGCAGCTTGGTAAATCTTTTCTGCACCCTCTCCAATATTCACAGGGTGACCAGAACTGGACACAGTATTCTAGAAGAGGCTGTACAACCTCAACTTGACAACCCAACTCATATACTCATGTTCTAAGCAATGAAAGCAAGTGTGCTAAATGCCTTCTGAACCACCCTGTTTACCTGTGATGCAGCTTTATGTACCTGAACCCCTATGTCTCTCTGTTCAACAACACTACCCATGGCCCTTCCCTTAACAGTACAAGTCCTGCCCATTATTTGTTTTACCAAAATGCAATCCCTAGCATTTATCCAAATTAAACTCCTCAGCTCATTGGCCCAATTGATCAAGATCTCCTTGTAATCTTAGATAACCTTCTTCACTGTCAGCTATACCACCAATTTTGGTGTCATCCGCAAACTAACTAACTATCCCATTAAATTCTCATTCAAATCATTTATACAAATGACAAACAAAAGTGGACTCAGCACCAATCCCTATGGAACACCGGTAGTTACAGACCTCCAGTCTGAAAAACATCTTTGTAGCCAAAAAATGCAAAGGTGAAAGTCCTGTCACATAATGGAGTTTTTGCTGCTGCTCATTGGGGTGAAGAAGTTGCTACTGTCCAAATTTTGAAATATTGGCCTAGAGGCAAGAATCAAAACCCATGCATAGAAAATAGGAGCAGTAGGCCATTTAGCCCATCAAACCTTTTCCACCATTCAATATTACCAAGGCTAATCTTCTATCTCAATGTCATATTCCTACTTTTTTCTCATAGCCTTTGATGCCTTAAGTGCCTTCAAACCCATAAATTTAAATTAAGACACCCTAACATTGTGTATAGAAGGCCCAGAAATGGACCAGTGATATATTTGTCTCTTCAAGGTAAACCTTGGAAACAAAGATGTCATTGTATAAGCAACCTAACCATTGAAAATTCAATACAATTGACACATTATATTCTATCCAGCTTTATCCTTCGAATCATAGTATAGTTTTAGCACAGAAATAAGTCATTCTGCCTTCATGTCCCTCCCATTTCTCTGCACAGCAACTCAACTAGTTGCACTCACTTAACCTTTCCCTGTAGATCTTAAAATATTTCATTTAATTTAATTGCCCAATTAATTTTTGAAAGTTATGATTCAACCTGTCCCACCACAGACATAGTCTAATCACCCATTGTATTAAAAATGTTTTTCCTCACATTACCTTTAGTTATTTTGTGCCAATCATTTCAATGAAAAGGAGAACTGAACTTCTTCATCCCTTGTATCTATAATATTCTTTGTCTTATTTTGCTCCCAAAGAATATTTGCAATCTTATGAAGCAAGGAAAACATTCACTTTATTTAATTTCATTTTTCTTACTGCAGCTTCATCCCTCCATAAGACTGCAAGAAAGACAAGGTCATGTGATGTTGCATCACTTCCTGTGTTGTTATATGCAGCGTCCAATTAGCATTAGCAGACTTTACCTTTCTTTATCTTTTTATTCTTCCATCGGATAGAGATGTTACTTGGGAGGCAAGTATTTGATGTCCATCACTAATTGCCCTTGAACTGAGTGGCTTGCTGAATTTCAGAGGGCAGTTAAGAGTCATTGCTGTGGATCTGGAGTCACATGTGGACCATGTATTAGGACCTGAAAGGATTGACTGACATTATGAGATAGGCTGCAGTCATCAGGATATAACGGACATCCTGGGAGGGGCTAACTGGTTCTATGTCCGGTTCTGCGCTTGTTGTCAATGCTGTGTGCAAATGTATTAGTATTAGTGATGTAGTGGTATCAGACGCTTACACTTAAGGTGAGTCTGATACAGGATCAGGGATGCCTTGCTGCAATTGTACAGGGCCTTGGTGAGATACACGTAGAGTACTATGTAGGGTTTTATTCTCCTCATCCAGCAAAGGGTGTTCTGTCTTTGGAGGGAGCACAATAAAGGGTTGCCAGCCTGATTCCTGGGATGGTAGGACTGATGTAGGGAGACAGACTGAATTGGTTGGGACTATATTCACTGGACTTTAAAAGAATAGGGAGGATCTCATAGAAACCTATGAAATTCTAATAGGATTAGCCAAGAAGGATAGTCCTAATGACAGAGAATTTCAGAACCAGGAAACACAATATAAGGATATGGGAGTAGGCCATTTAGGACTGAGAAAAGGAGAAATTTCTTCACTCAGAGAGTGCTGAGTGTGAAATTCTGTGGTTGGGGCCAAAACAGTGTTTCCAAGAAGAAGTTTGATGTAGTTCTTAAGGCTAAAGGGATCAAAGGGTATGGAGTGAAAGCTTAAACTGGGAACTGAGTTAGATGATCAGCCATGATCATATTGAAGGTTGGAGCAGGTAAAGGGCTGAATGGCCTACTCCTGCTCCTACATTTTGATGTCCCACAACAGGCAATCGTATATCTTAGACAAAATGTAGCTGGCCATTATATATAATAAAGTTAATTACTCTTCATCAAGATTGAGCTTATTTACTGTCTCAGATGCCATGTGGGCATCCTTCCTCCATGGTATCAATAAACAAAGCGTACCAACAAGAAGGATCAGTGGCAGCATCTCATACCTGACATGTATAACATGGGGACAATGAGGAGGACTGGCCAATTATAAGATAGTAGCACTCATGGGGTCTGAAGTTATAATAGGCTAGACCAGATGAGGATGGAAGATTCCTTCCCTAAGGATGCTAGTCATTTATTTAATTACTCAGGGGATGTGGGCACTCTGGCTGTCCCTAGTTTCCCTTGAGAAGGTGGTGGTGAGCTGCCTTCTTGAACTGCTGCAGTTCATTTCATGTCAGTAAACCAACGATACAGTGAGGGAAGAAATTCCCAGATTTTGACCCAGTGACACTGAAAAAACAGGGATACATTTCCAAGTCAGGATGGTGTGTGCATACATACTATTGATTAACCTGCAAAAGTGTTGTGACATACCTCTGGAGAAGCTGGGACTTGAACCTGGGCCTGCTAGCTCAGAGGTGGGGCCATTACTATTTTGCAACCTTCACTGGTGAGTGCATATAGTAATCCAGATGGGTTGTTACAACAATCAGTGATAATTGACATGACCTTCTGTGAAATTAGCTTTCCGTTCCAAATTTATTGAATAAGTCCACCAGTTCTGGTTGGATTTGAACCTGTCATTACAGTACTAGCCTGGACCTTTGTATTACTTGTCCAATGATATTACTATTATGCCGCCATCTTCCCTGATGTCATTTGATAAATCATCTTTGTACCATCTCTAGGACCCTGTCACTCTTCCCAAAAATGTAATGCCCAGAATTGGACAAAGCTCTATAGTTGTGGTCCAGAAAGAGCCCTATAAAGGTACAGCGTACCGTTTTTGCTTGGATCTGAACCTCACAGAGATTGGAAAGCTAGATTATTTACATTTGCAGATAGGTATGCTCACAAAGAACGATCTGCAATTATAGTCATAAATGTACAGAAACAAACCCATACCCAACACAAATTGTGCATGGATTCAAATTCCTACCCAGCCACTATTTATATAGTAGACACGCAAGGACCTGAAATAGATCAGGATACACAGGCAATACTGATTAAAGGGAATCTGGACTTGCTGGAACTCTGATTCCAATGAATGAATTTCCTTTGACCAGACTCAAGGGTTTTGTTTCCAGCTGACTCAAGTAGCAAGTGATATTGCAGCGGACTGAAATTGGCTGATCCTTGTGTTCCAGGGCTGATAGCTGCAGTTAAGAAACATAATCACTCCCTTGTCCCATTGCACTGAAGTAGTTCCTTTCACTGCCTCACGTTGAACTATTAGAGATGCTCTTTCAAAGCTTTATATTTAGCTAAGTGCTGTTTGGCAGGTTTACCATTAAATTGATATCCCTAAATGGAGTGACTTGATTAGATAACAATGTCCCATGGAACACTGCAGTTATTCCAGGATGGTCACTGACCTCAGCAGACATGTTTTAGGACTTTAAGGAAATGAGCAGGACGCTGATACAGAAATACCTCAGTGGGTAGCATAATGCAGGCTGGAGGATGATAAACAGCATAGTGTCAGCTGTGGAATTTACTGTCAAATGAGGGACATTGTTCATAGAATCCCCTCAGAGTGGAAATAGGCCATTCATCCTGTCGAGTCCACACTGACCCTCAGAAGAGAATCCCACCTCCCAATCCTATCCCTGTAAGCCCGCATTTCATAAGGCCAACCCACCTAGCCTGCATAGCCATGGACACTATGGGCAATTTAGCATGGCCAATCTGCCTAACCTGCACATCTTTGGACTGTGGGAGGAAACCAGGGCACCCGAAGGAAACCCACACAGACACAGGGAGAATGTGCAAACTCCACATAGACAGTTGCCCATGGGTGGAATGAAACCCAGGTCCCCAGTGCTGTGAGGCAGCAGTGCTAAGCACTGAGCCACTGTGCTACCTTCGCAGAATGGTGGAAGAGTCAGTCAGGACTGGGATGTTTAGAGCTATACCGAGAGGTTTAGTGGTGGGTTTGATTTCGATATCAGGCTTGTTTGATAAAGCTGGTGGGGAGCAGGGCATGCTGGAGTTAATAATGTTGTAGTCACTGGTCAAGCTATACCAGGGCTAGAATGATTGGAAGTTGTGATTTAGAGATAGGTGCGGAGATTGTGGGCTGGAGTTGGTGACTGTTGGTTTGCTGGTTGCAAATAGTTGTGGTTGCTGGTCACATTCTGTAGGGTTAGAATGACTGATTAGAATCCATGTGATAGAAACAGTGGTAGGTTATTCAGCCCATCTGGCCTGCTTCCCCATTCAATATGATCATGGCTGACCTTGGAATTTAACTCTTCTCATTTCCTTAAGCTGTGAATCCCCTAGGAACCTATTGCAACCTTAAATACATTAGATGATAGGTCCTAAACAAAAACAAAGCAAAGAACTGTGGATGTCAAAAATCAGAAACAGAAACAGAAATTGCTGGAAAATCTTAGCAGGTGTGGGCAGCTTGTGTGGAGACAAAGCAGAGTTCCATGTCCAGTGATCCTTCTTCAGACTGTTTTGAAGAAGTGTCACTGAACCTGAAATGTTAACTCTGTTTTCTCCACAGATGGACCCTGCTTGGGTAAAGAATTCCAAAGATTCACAGACTTTTGAGTGAAGTGCTATCTCTTATCTCGAGGCTGTGTCCCCTTGTTCTAGGTGCTCCAACCAGGGAAAAGAACCTCTCAATATCTCTGTCAAGGCCTTCAGAATCTTGTATATTTTTGGTGCTAGCTAAGGCTGCTTACTTAGAGATAGTGAGCACAGAGATTATTACTTAGAGTTGGTGATAGTGGTGCACCTGGTTAGAGAGTTGCATTAATTGATGTCAGTCAGTGCTACTTAAATGCCAACAAAGCTGGGATTTTGGTTAGAGATGAGGGGTTAGATGTTACTATGAAATTGTACTTTTTACTGAGTTAAAGAGAA
Organism: Ginglymostoma cirratum; assembly: GCA_024137785.1. Lineage (NCBI taxonomy): Eukaryota > Metazoa > Chordata > Chondrichthyes > Orectolobiformes > Ginglymostomatidae > Ginglymostoma > Ginglymostoma cirratum. The sequence goes on along the minus strand of JAHRHZ010000004.1, from coordinate 20,891,220 downwards.
CAGCACATCAACTGCAGCATTAAACTGTTAAGCAAATCCCAACCCCTCACAGTACTTCATGCATTCTTTCGCATTTTTAACACATCCATTTTTTTCCATTGCGGCTAATCTGATTTAGGTTAGTGCAATCCATTACATAGGCCTGAACAAGATGCTGAACTAGTCTGACTGGCTTCTGGATTGTCAGTGGTGTTTATAATGTTGTGTAACATGTTACTAGGCAACTCTATAAACTTGTCAGGAATAGACATAGAGCCTGACCTTCCATTAACATGACAGCCCAGCTGTTGGAAGGTATAGCAATGTATTTTTAATACTGAAAGGTTGGTAGCTGTGATTTTTTTTATGTCAGCCTGGCTCTGGAGTAAATAATAGTTACAATCCATTGAGGATATAACATTTATTACCAGAAGTGAGTTAGGTCTAATAATTCATTATGAATATTACATAAAGCCTGTGCATGCACACTGACCTAATAAATTATAAACACTCATCAGAGCTCAGTTAATGAATGCACTCCTTGGGGTGATATCAGAATAGAAAGGCAAATTCAGTGCTTCCAGCAAAGAGATCATTTTTAAGGTTGAGAGAGATAGTAGGAACTGCAGATGCTGGAGAATCTGAGATAACAAGGTGTAGAGCTGGATGAACACAGCAGGCCAAGCAGCATCAGAGGAGCAGGAAGGCTGACGTTTTGGGCCTAGACCCTTCTTCAGGTTGCCCTGGTCAAAGAACAAGTCTTCCTATCTTCTTGGCTTCCAGCTTGAGCTGCTTTCAAGTACTGGGGACACTGAACGTATCCATGTAAGACCAAGAAGTTTCCTTTGTCTCTCAGTTTAAAGCATCAAAACACAGGTCTCTACTGGATTGCATCCAGTTCTTGATGCTTCAGCTTTGGGAAGTTATGAAGGCATGAGAGCTAGAACAGAAAAAATGCATGAGAATGTTTCTGAAGACGAGGAAATTCAGTTATGGGGATAGATTGGAGAGGTTGTGACTGTTTTTTTTAGGACAAGAGAAGCTTGAGTGGAGATTGGATAGAGACATTCAGAATCATGAAGGGTCTGGACAAAATAGATAGAGAGGAACTGTTCTCACTCATGAGGTGATCATGAACAAGGCAGCACAGATTTAAGGTACATGGCAAAAGAAACAATGGCAACATGTGGAAAGTGGAATGAAAGGTATATAATTTATATATATTAATATCGTTTCCTGAAATTGGATTTCAAAATTGAAGCAGATGCACATTGGTTCTTTGTATGAAGTGTTTTTGTTAGAAAAAAGGTCAGAAAATGCTTCCAGACCAGTGATCTAACTTCAATAATTGTAGGTAAGCAGGTGACAATAGACTATTGTGATGTTAATAGAAAGATGTTTATACTGTTTGGCTTATGACAGGTGGCATAAACAGTTAAGACCATTAGCTTTGTTTTCAGTTCAGACAAATCTAGGATTGAATATTTTGTAACATTCAGACCACTAGAGTTGAGTTCAGAAGTAGGTTTAATTTCTCTCCTAGAATGATTAAGGGCAGTTCAGGGTATTAATTACTTCAGCAGAAGACTCTCCAAACCAGAAAAGTCTAGTTATAAATCTGCAGTTTGTTAGAACTGAGAAAGTTTAGGCTCTCAGGTTCATGAAAATATCATGTTGGCAGATTTTACAGTAACACCTACCCACATAAGCACCTGGCAATGAATGTCTCCAAAAAGAAAGAATCTAACGATCGCCCTTTGGCTTTCATGAAGTTACCATCACTCAGTCCCCTGTGGGCAACATCCTGTGGGGGAGGGGGGTGTACCATTGATGAGAAACTGAACTAGACTAGCCACATAAATCATGTGCCTACGAGAGCAGGTCGGAGGCTCAGAATATTATGGCAAATAACTCACCTCCTAATTTCACAAAGCCAATCCACCATCTAAAAGGCACAAGTCAGGAATATGATGGAACACTCCCCTCTTACCTGAATGAATGCAGCTCCAACAGGAATCTTGATATCTCCCAGGACAAAGCAGCCCACTTGGTTGGCACCAAATTTTCAAACATCCATCCACTACACCAGTGATGCTCAATAGTACGTGTCATCTACACTGATGCACTGCAGAAATTCACCAAGGCTCCTTAGACAGCTCCTTCCAAACCCATGACCACCATCGTCTAGAAGGACAAGGGCAGTAAATACATGGGAAGACCACTACCTGCAGGTTCCTCTCAACGCCATACACCATCCTTACTTGGAAACATACTGCTGTTCCTTCAGTTGTGGCTGGGTCAAAATCTTGGAACTCCCTCTCTCCTGCCCCAGATGGACTGCAACAGCCACTCAACTCATCCAAACCTTCTCAGTTAGAATGGGCTATAAATGGTGGCCTAGGTAGTGAAGCCCACATTCCAAGAATGAATCTCAAAAAACTTGGAAAAGACTAATTGGGTTGTCTCTACCGTCCATAGCAAAGAAACTAAAGAGTCAATTAAGTAGAAATTTCAAATTTGAGATGGGGTGTAATTTCACTAGACTCGGGACTCTGTAATATTGGGAAACAGGTTGAAACTTTTTTAAAAATTCATTTGCAGGGTACAGGCATCACTGGCTAGGCCAACATTCATCACCAATCCCTAAACTCCAGAGGGCAGTTAAGAGTTAACCACATTGCTGTGGGTCTGGAGTCACATGTAGGCCAGACCAGGTAGGGGTGGTAGATTTCCTTCCCTAAACATTAGTAAACCAGATAGGTTTATCGTGGTGATCAGCAATGCTTTTATGGTCATCATTAGACTGTTCATTCCAGCTTTTCTTTTCATTGAATTCAAATTGCAGCATCTGCTGTGGCAGGATTCAAACCTAGGTCCCCAGAACTTTACCTGGGTCTCCAGGCTAATAGCCTAGCGATAATACCAGGAGGCCAATAGTTCCCTGAATTTTGCTGCATGTTTTAAGATCATTTTAACAGTCTTCTATAATCAGAAAACTTGTTTTTTAAAATTTTTTGTTTTCATTACTGTTGAATCAATGCTGTTTAATTCTTGCCTTGTGCTTAGTTAATTGATCTCAGCTGGAATGGCAGCAGTGTGTCTCAGTTACAAGGTACAGATACATTTAATTACAGTTACAGCTAATTAAAATTGCACAGTGACTAATTACAAAGGTTAAACCTATGATACCTCAAGCCAGATTTCTGTTATCTGACTTGTCCAGTGGTACCATTAGTTGAGATCAAGAAACAGTTTACTCAGTGAGGTTAACTTACTGTGACAACATGAATGTTGTAGTCTGGAGTTATGGATAGTGATGGTAGAGACTTCAACTTTCTTTCCATTATATGGCTGACCAGGAATCTCTCCCACTCTTACTGCCTACCATTAGTATTTGTTGGAAGGATTTGCAGGTTGATCTTCAATCTGTCTGACCCCATTATGGACAAATCTCATTGGCCAACAAGTCCAGAAGAGCTTCTAGCACATTCTGTTACAAGATCTCAAAAGGATATAGCAGTAGGGACACTATGTATGGCATTGGAGTTCGTGGTAAGAGTGATGAATAGAGCAGAGTTCATGTTCCTGAACTCTATCACTTTCTGATGGAAGGTTTGATTCCCAGAATATTGTGTGAGGGGCTTAGCTGCAATATTCCCTCATCAAAGAGCTTACTAGCACTAAAAGTGCAATTGTCTAACTGTGTACTTTTGGAGTCTTGCTCATTGGGATACACTATTTGGAAAATGCTGATACACTCTCCAGCACTTTCATTGGAAACTCACAGCCTGTGATAAGGTTGTCTTGGACACAAAAAGTAAGTGAGCTTTCAAGATCTAACGAAAATATTCATGCTTACAAGTAAGTGATACTTATCAGGAACTAGGATCTTCTCAAAGTCAAGACAACTCTTAGCTTTGAGTAACAAAGTTCCAGGCATCCATCCATATTTATGTGTTTCACTAAAACACACTTATTTTGGCACCAGGATATTATGCAAGCAGAGCACCATCTGCTACACCTTTGCTAACCCTGACTTAAACCATTTTTCAATTCAATGGTATATCACATGATATGTTTTGGTGCAAAACTGCTAACTGCTGTGTCATATTTCCAGTTCTTAAAAGCTTATCTTGTTTTAGCACTTTTCCATCATGTGTCCAACTTGCGAACAGTGCATGAACTTGATACAGCAACCACAAATTCATCTTAACCCATTCACTGTCAACAAGATTTACAGCCAGAGATGTCAACACTAGGCAAAACGTAGCCTTGTGCATTTACGAGCGCTGTTTACTTCAAGGGCTGTCCCTGAGCCATGTGCTGACTCATTTGCCAGAGTGTTCCTGAATCCTGGCACAAAAAAGCACCTAAAAAATATTCCAGGTTACCTATTACATTGAACTTATAACACTGGCATAGGCCATTTGGCTCAACTGATCTTTGTCAATATTTTTGTGCTCCAGACCAGCTTCATCCAAATCTACTTTTTTTAATCTTATCACCATAACTTTCTATTCATTTCTCTTGTATTGATATCTCTAACTTCCCCTTAAATGCAGCTGTTTTATTTGCCTCATTTTCTACAGATATTAAAGGCATCAAGTGGTATGGAGAGAAAGTGGGAATTGTGGTCAAGATTAGTCATGAACATTGGATGATGAAGCAGGGTTAAAGGGCTGAATGGACTACTTCTGCTCCTAGTTTCTATGTTTCAACCATTCCATGAGGTAGCAAAGTCCGTATTCTACCAATTCTCTAGGTAAAGATTTAAATACATTAATGCAGTGAGCTACCTCTCCAAGTGTGAGATACGAGCATGGAATGGGGTAAAATGGCAATAGGTGGGTATGCAGCGAGTTGCAAGGCAGGGACATGTGTTTCATGTGTCAATATTTTTAACCTCCTGCCTCAATGCTTTACAGGTCTTCACTGGGTTGAGTGAATACCAAGCTTATAATATCTGTGACATAGATAAAATATCTGTGACATGTCTGCGTCTATATTTCTCTCAATTTCTTTTTCTCCCCTATTTTCTTTGTCCATGCTTCCTTGAGACAAAAGACTGGCCCCTCTGTTTTGCTTCTGTCTCCTTGTTGAATTCCTTAGCTGAATCCAGAACACAGCTGATAAAGTTAAAATAAAGCAAGGAACAAATGAGTCATGGTCTGAAAATAGCTCTCAACATTGACAAAGGCAAATGCTCAACACACACAGAGTTTGAATTTAAAATGGTGTCAGACAGCACTTTAGAGAATGCATAGGAACCAGAAGGATTGCTGAATCATTTTTAAAAGACCTGTCACATCCTCCTTCATCTGGACTTCTTACTTCTGGTTTAGCATTTTTCTCAGGCTCAGGATTCCCACAGAATCAGTTCTTTTAACTGCACACTTGGTCCAGTGCAGTTTGAAATTCAGAGCTGCACAACATAAAGCTTGGATTTTATGCATGCTTTTTTCCTTAAAGGGGACACACAAAAGTGCAGTCATATTTCAATGTAAATTCCTGGCCAATACATAACTTTAGAAGGAAATCATATTTAAGGGATAGGGGAGATGATGGCCTAGTGGTATTATCCCTGGACTGTTAATCTAGAGACCCAGATCGTGTTCTGGGGACCTGGGTTCAACTCCTGCCTTGGCAGATGCTGGAACTTGAATTCAATAAATATCTGGAATTAAGAATCTAATGATAGCCATGAATCTATTGTTGATTGTCAGGGAAACCCCATTGGGTTCACATTTCCCCCTTTAGGGAAGGAAACTGTCATCCTTACCTGGTCTGGCCTACATGTGACCTCAGATCCACAGCAATGTGGTTGGCTCTTAATTGGTAGAATACAGACTTTGCTACCTCAAGGAATGGTTGAAACGTTTCTCTGCTGGTTAAAGAGATGGTCCAACTGCTGCGCAGAATAACCTCACACCGTTCATCATAAATGAAAGATATGTGTCACAAAAAATCCATTATTCATTCATGGGATGAGGCATCACTGGCTAGGCAGCATTTATAGCCTACCCCCTCTGGGCAATTAGGGGTGGGCTATAAATGCTGCCTAGCCAGTGATGCCTCATCCCATGAATGAATAAAGGATGTTTTGTGACACATATTTTTCATTTATGATGAATGGTGTGAGGCTATTCTACACAGCAGTTGGACCATCTCTTTAACCAGCAGAGAAATGTTTGGAACGCATAAATAACTTTAATAAATGATATCAATGTAGTTTGTAAGTGAGAAACTTGTCATGGCCTGTCCCACTAGACCCTCCCCATCATCAAACCTGTTACTCCCTCTCTTTGTTCATAAATCCCTTGTACCTTTCTATTCGTCAGTTTTCTTTTCCCTCCAGGTTCTCTTTGTGCAATCTGCAAACGTCTTAGGCAATTTTGAAAATGTTGTTTTACTTAAAAAACTCAAAGACTTTTAAGGATTAATTTAAAAAAACTTGCTTTCCCTCCATTTTCTGAGCTGTGGCCCGATTTTATTCTGTTTTGTCTGAATTAGCTTCATGAATGCAAGTTTGTTTCCTTCATGACCTTCTGCTTTGTTTGAAACACAGTCCAGTGACTGTTTGCCTTGTCTGGCAGGCCACAATGGGACACATGTTTCAACAAGAGGGCAGTGTTCCTTCTAGAAAGTGAACAAAGCAGTTTTGGCAAGATCTAGTCAACTGAATGTTGTACCTACTTAAATGGTTCAGGAACTCATTAACACGTGGAGTAAGGGTTGATGTAAATCAGTCAGTGACATATAAGCATGACAGTCTGAAAAAAATATCGATAGAAGCTCCCTGTACTTAGAGAGACATGGTTATAACCAAGGGTGTAGTAAAAGTGTTAGAATTACTTCAGCCGATGCCTGGATTACTGTAGAGCTGAACAGACCAACTGAATCAGCACCAAGAGGACTGAGATAAAAGACACACCTAATGGATGGACCAGACTGGACCATGGCTGTGAGAAGTCTCTTCCATGGTCAGCCCAACCCAAACCATGATCCTTCCCCCTTTTCCTTTTCATTTTTTTCACACGGTTGTAAACTGAAAACTGACATCAAGTGAGCATCATTTCATTTGCAGGAATATTGTGCTGCCACAGTAGGTGGATACACCACCTAATACAACATTGATTTGCGCAGATTACGAACACTCTGATTCTTTCCCTGGTAGGGCTTTAGCCCTGTCAGATTGCTCAGAGTCTCCTAAAATGGACAACCAATTTCCCAGGCATTACTGTTGACTGTTTGGATTGAAATGCAATCCTGTACAAATGTTCCTCTTAGTCTACTGTAGCCATGTGACCTCTGTCATGAGACACACACACTGCTGGCAGATATCTTAAGTTCACAATAACAATGAAGCTGTTTAAACCACCCTCAGTGGTTGCTGTAAACATTGGTGACCCCTTGATGTCTGGTTGGGAGGTTTCTGGAGAAGTGAAGCATTTCTGGAACACCCTTGTGGTCCACTTGTAGAAACTCAGCAGAAGCAAGAAATGTTAGGTATTGAGTTTCTGCAAATCAACATGACTATTGAGTTCTTAAGAAAGGAACCGGTGGGCCTATTTTTGTTTGGGAATGTGGTCGGCGTGGACTAGTTGGACTGAAGAGATTGTTTCCATGTTGTATGACTTTATGACTTCAATAAGGACTTCATGCTGATCACACTTCTGCATTGTACACCCAAAACATGGTATCAGAGGTGACACGGATGTGATAGTTGCAAAGATGAAAGAAGGCACAGCTACCAACTGAGGGACACAGGTTTGTGCAGAGCTGTCACTGAAAATAAAAACAAAGAACAAACAAGCAAGCCACAGTTTAAAAAACACTGGTGATGAGAAAATGACTGCAACTTCCTCCTTATCAGTTCCTGTTCCAATGGCAGAGGATATGAAGCAAAACTAGAGTTCCTTCCATAAGGGCAATATTATGGAAAAGAAACAGATTAGATGAGCGAGCCAGAACTGTTAATAATTGCAAAACTTTTATCACTGTCGGGAAGAGAATGTTCCAAAGTATATTCCACGCTAAATCGCTCTAAAGATTAAAGGAAACGCATAGCTTTGATCATGAGAAAGTTGACCTACCTCAAATAGAGGTGACACTCACATTCATATCTTCTGCCAGACCTGCACAGAAAATTCCACCCTCAGCTCTGCTTCTGTCCTTGGTTGCTTGGTGATTGTGACAAAGCAACACTGCCCCAGCTTTTGAAGCTCCAGAGGCATAAAATGTCGTGGTCCATTTTGAGTGAGTCTGTGGAGGGTGACAGGCTGATCGGGGGTGCCAGTGTGGGCATGCTGTGTGTGTAGACATAACATGAGCTTGCACACCCCTTCAGGAAGGCCAGAGAAACTCATGTGGATCTGCAACATGTGAAAGGAGCAGATGTAGCAGGCACTAGAATCTCTCCTAGGAGGAAGGAGGAGAAGGAATAGAAATGGTGCACCAATCATTGGTTTCCCAAGATCACTTCTCAAACCTCCAGCAGAGCCAGCAGCAATACCTGAGGTGATCCAGGTTCACCAATAAGGTGGTTACAGAACTTAAAGCTTTATTAACTTGTTTCACTACTTTTAGTGATTTATCCATTCCCTAGATCCTTCTGCACTATTACTCCACTTAAACACATTTTTCTTAAAGAATATATGGGTTTCTCATTCTTCCTACCAAAAATGTACTAAATTGCACTCATGTATGTTAGCATTCATTCAATTGTTACACATCTATCCTGCAAGTTAATTAACATCTTCCCATATTCATTACAGTACTCTGCAATATTAACTATAGTCCAATTTGGTGTTGCTTTCAAATTTCAAAATTATACTTCAGATTCCCAAATTCAAATTTTTTTTGTTTTGTAAAGTGGTCCCAAAACTGATTCTTATGGAACATTACTTCCCAACTTTTTGCCAAAAGTGGGTGACTCCTTTCAATCCTCCTCGATGTTTCTTGTTTCGTAACCAGTTTACAGTCCAGCCTACTTCACCCCAACTATATCCACACTGCAGTGCCCTATGGAAATATTTGAAAAATCCAAATATATTGTCTCCACTACATTGCCCTTGACTAATCTTTTGTTACCTCTTCAAAGAATTTAAGAAGGTTAGTCCATGCTGAGATTGTTTTCAATTTCAATTATTCCCTTGAGCAGGAATTACATGACATTTCCTACCACTAGCATTAGCTTAATTGGATATAGATCCCTCACTGTCTTCCAACTCCTTTCTTCTTTAAATATAGGAATTACATTAGAGTCAAACAGCGCAGAAACAGACCATTCGGCCCAACCAGTCCAAGCCGAATCCAACCGGTCCATGCTGTAAAATGGCACTAGCAATATCTCTTAAATTTTTTGTTATCATATGTTTGTGTAATACATCACAATTCTTTGTTATATTCCTTGATAATTATCTTTGCCTTCCTAATTGTTTTTGCTATCCATTTGTTATCTCCTTTTGCAATCCTTGCTTTAGTTGCCTATGTATTTAACCCTTTTCCATTGGTTCAAAATTTTCCCTGATGTCTTTATTTTTGCATGATTGTTAATTATTGGCTAGTTACCTTCACTTTTTAGTGAATTACATGTTGACTCGACTCAACTGGTCACCATTTCAAACGTTTCTCACTGCTTTGCCATTTTCTTGATTTTCACCAGTATTCCCACTTTATTTGCCATTGTTCCCTCCTCATCTGTTCAAATTTTTCCACAAATTTAGTACTTTGAGCTTTACCTTATTTCTGTAATTTTCAAAATGTATCTTAAACATGATTAAATTGCGATTTCTTAAGAGGAATCCCTGCACATACTTCATTTATCTGCTTTGGCTCATTTCCCATTACTAGGTGCATTCTCTGTGACTGGGTTTTTAAGATTTAATGTATAAGAAGAATACAGTGCAGAACTTACAGCCTTCAGTCCTTGTGCCGCTTTGTCTTTTCTTCCTTGGGATTAGCTAAAATCTCAGTTTAAAAATTTGTGGCCTCCTGGCTGGTGTTTGCAAGCTCATGACAAATCTAACTTCAGATTACTGAGCAAACTGTGTTTATTACTTGCCAACAATTGCAGTATTTTGTTGAAGAAATGTTTTGAGGTTTGTTTGTTGAAAAACACCAGGTTTAGCAGTTCGCGTCAGTCACAGACATGAAGGTGTAATGATTTCTGTCATTCTAACTGCATGAGATTGAAGACACATGGATCATGCTTCAGGCACGGGAATATCTTCATCACTTTGGAATTCAATATGCAGTCAGCGTGTTGGTTATATAATCATGATTTTTCACTGTTAATTTTTTTATTGATTGCAATTGAAATATGGGCTTTGATTTTAAATTGGATGGATTTGGAGCATGTGACAAATCCACATTCTGAAGACTGGAGAGACTTTGGCCCCAGTTTTGAAAGGGCTGTACACTCAGAGTTCGGCAGGGTGGGGCTGGTAAACCCACCCAAAAGCCGACGTGGTTAACAGGCAGAATGCCTGTCTGACTGGGAAAGCCTGCTGCAGAAACACACAGTGAAGAGCGAGCAGAAGAACAGGGAGAGATTGTAGTCACAGGGTACCTGGAAGCTCATGGTAGTTGCGGGGAGAGAGATCTGGTGTAGGCAAGCGATCACAAGGGATTGAGAACAGTTGAGGGACGTGGTGAATGAGGTGGTGTAGGGGTGAAGTAGTGGTCAGGACGGCAGAACTGAGGGCAGGGGATGTGAAGTGGTGGTTAGGGGTTCAGGATTGAAGGAATGTTTACCCCATCTGGAGAGGGCGGAGGGCTTATCATTACAAACAGGCATGTTGACTGAGTCAGGTAGTTGGTGGAGACTGTTTTAGGATGCCAGAGAGAGTGGAGGATAGGTAGAGATGTTCAATATCCATATATCTAAAGGAGGTTGAATATGATCTTAATGATACTTGAGGAGCATTGCCGTGACTGATATCAATATCACAAATTCAGTGTCAGTGCTGCTGTTTATGATCAGCATTCCTTCGTTCTGATTTTTCTTGGTTTTTCCAGAGGTGCAGAATGTCAGGTGATTAGATGAGTCTTCTTAAGGGTGACATCTTAGGTGCCACCAATCCTGCTCACCCCTACACTCAAAGCAAAAATGAGAAAATCTCACTTTATGCACTGGGCCATGAAAGAGTTATTCAGCCGGTTGTTGATTTGCTTTCCTGAAATGTTCTTATTATCAGGTGTCTACTTGGGGAATGAATGAGGGCTGATTCATCTGCTTGTGTGACTGGCCATGAGGGTTTGAAATTTTATTTTCAGTCTTCAGGCATATATGTTCCAATGTGATTAGTAATAATCTCAGATGGGTGTGGTGTGATCTGTCTGTTTGCTATGGCTGACTCAGGGATCCGGGATGGGCTTTACTTTATGTGTGGCCTGTGAGAGTGCTATGCCTAGTCTACATCTCCACTGCCTTATTGCAAAGGGATTGGCTTCTCACTGTCCAAGACAGTGTCAGATAGCAAATAGCATGCAGCCTTAAACAGAAATATGGTTTTAAGTAGATAAACAATTGCGAGTCTTGCCAAGGGGTGCGAGTATCGTTTGAGTCAGAGGTCTTTTAATCTAGGCCACATCCTGCTTAGGCACAGAAACAATAATAAGAATTATATACATTACAGTGAAGCAGTGAGGAAGAGGTATTGTATTTCTAAAAACCAGCAGCCCACTTTTTGGCAAGGAATGTATAAAACAGGTATCAAGCAGAGGGGCGGTACAAATTCCAGGGATGAGGAATTTTACAAGATTAAGGTTTGCTAAGGCACAAGGTTAAGGTGGAAAAAACAATTAAAACTTAGAAACGACAGAATCAGTCCAAACTGGAGTTCCATATTAACATACACAAGATGATTTCGAACGAGTCCTGTCAGTTCCAAGTTTTGCTGGTTCTTCCTTCTGCTTTGGATCAAAAGAAATCGAGGGGAGATTTGATAGAGTCGTAGAAGGTTATGGCTGGTTTGAATGAGGTAGACAAGTTAAAGCTGTTCTCATTAGGGGTGACACAAGGACTTGAGACACAGATGCAAGATGTTGGGGGGGATGGAAGAAAGTTTTTGTGCAATGAGTTGTTATGTCCAGGAACTTGCTGCCCACAATGGCCATGGAAACAAGATTATAAATGATTTCTGAAGGAAATGGATGGGCAATTGAAGAAAATAAATTCACTTGGCTGTGGGGATAGGATGGGGGAAAAGGACTGACATAAATGCTCCACAGAGAGCTACCATAGACTCAATGGGCTGAATGGAATTCCCTTCTATGATGCGATGACACGGATGTCTAGAAAAGTGGTAGAAAGAGAGAAATATATGGAGTATGTGGAGGTCATGGGATGGTACAGAGCACTCCCATTCTCACACTGAGCATTGGCACTGGTGCAAGATAGTAATGATTAATCATCACCAAATTTTGCTGCATTTCCTTTAGTGTGCTCTGCTTATCATTAAAGCCCACACATTGACTGTATTACATCTTTTTCATTGCTCCAAGGTGTTGTCTTAGCAATGAAAGCAGGAGCATTGGAGTACATGGGGTTTAATGTCAGGGATCAATATCCATCAGGGTGTGCCCTGAATTGGATATCCTTTTAAGCAGCGCAAAAACGTTTATTCTGAATCAATGAAGATATACAGCTTCATGAAGGCATGTTACAAGGCAAAATTTCCAGAGCAATAATGACTCAATTTCCATGACATCAGAATGGAGTATATTTATTTATTATAACACAAAGACAGTGGAATTCTATTAGCAATAATAGGAAAGAAGAAATACATTTTTTAAAAAGTAACACCAATACCGATAGTGACTATAAGTGTGGGAAACACTAGAATGGGATAAAAATGTGCAATCAAGAACTTTTAATACTATCTTTTCCAAAGTAGCATGTTCTTAACTGCGTGTGGATTCAAAGGCATTTATAGATTCAATTTAAATCTCAAACAACCATGATTCATTAACGTTGTTCTATCTGTCAAAAGTTTTTAAGCATACACATTTAAGTGCTGAGAGAATGTTTCCTCTGGCTAGGGAGTGAACTAGGGCACACAAAGTTAAAAATGAATGATTGGCTATTTGGGACTTGGATGAAGAGAAATGTCTTCAATTAAATGGATGGAAATCTCTTCCCCCAGTGAGCTTTGGATGCTCGTTTGTTGAAAGATTTTTGGAGACAAAGGAAAAGGGATATTCAGTAGTGTGTGAAAATGTAGCATCCACATGGTCTTATCCTGCCCCTATTCCTTCTGTTCCTGTTGAAATTAACTCTAGTGATTGTTTGCTTCAATGGGTGACCTTGCTAAAACTGCCATTACAAAATCTTCAGCAGTAGGAGGTTAGTATCAGCATTGGATCGATGGTGCTTTCCTTTACAACATGTCCAAAAGAGACCAAATGTTGTTGACAAAGAATGCACGATCTACGTGAGAATGGCATAACACAATCTGGTGATGCTCACGTTGTCTTGTTTAAATCATACATGAGGAGGGAATAATGGAGAAGCCTCAAGAACCTTAATTAATAATGAATGTCTCAAGTGTAAAGTCACAGAAAACCCTTAAGTCCTGAAACTTCACTCTGTTACTTTCTTGAAATCTCCCAACGACCCGATGCTTTCTCAACAACGATGATTAAAATTCTTCTAAGTAGTAAGGTTGAATCTGAAAAATTGTGTTCTGCTGTGTCAAAAATAAAGCCTAGTGCCATTACACAGTAAGGTCTATCTCTGTTCCCAGCGCAATATGTGTTCATGTTTAGAGTGAGATGCTGAGAAGCTCATGGCACCTGGGAAACCATGTGGTATTAAGGGAATGATCTATAAATTGAAAGAAGTTTTATATTTCAGAAGGAAGATGGTCAAGGACCTTCGCATCAAGGCATATTTTATTAAACTGTATAAACAGTGTAAAAGTGGAATACTAATCTGCACTGCTCCAAGAAATTAAGACCAGAGGAATAATTTAAATGATGAGAATAAACTTGATACAAAATAAAGGAATAAATGCCTGTAACAGTCTGCCAAGTATCCAATCAAAGCATTAGGATATTCATGATAAAAGTGCAGCTGTGATTGGAAGGTTAGTGTATTGCAGAAAGAAAGTGCAAATCTACATTTACATGGCAGCTTTCACGACCTCAGGGCTTCGCAAGCCCTTAAACAGCCAATGAAGCATTTATATTTTGAAGTGTAGTCTCTGTTTTAATTTCGGGAAATGTAGGAACTAATGTGAACACTGCAACACTCCACAAATAGGGGGCTGTGTTTTATGGGGTGGGGAGAGGGAATGTGGAGGCAAAGTGAATCGGGGAGGTGGAGGTGCGTACTCTAGCATCTCAGAAGATTCGTTTCCAAACTTGCCAATTTAAATATATTAGAGGAGTACCCTGCCCTACACTATAAGTATGACTGCAATTAGGCAATACAGTATTGTGCCTTATGTGAAGATTAAGAGATTTTGTCCATATTATATAACTTTTCATTTAATCAATGATAAAAGGGCCGGGCTTTTGGACCTAATGGTCCTTTCCTATTCCCGAGGAGTTTTATATTCTTGTGTTCTGAAACCATTTCCCTAATAGCAGCATACACTCTTACACAAGCATGGGGCTGGATGAACACAGCAGGTCAAGCAGCATCATAGGAGCAGGAAAACTTGACGTTTCGGGCCTAAAGAGCAGGAAAACTTGACGTTTCGGGCCTAAAGAGCAGGCTTCTATGATGCTGCTTGACCTGCTGTGTTCATCCAGCCCCATGCTTGTTATCTCGGATTCTCCAGCATCTGCAGTACCTTTTATCTCTGATACACTCTGACACACTTGTCTAAGTGACAGAAATTAATCTCTTGTCAAAGAACAAAAATACAGCGTTATGATGCAAACCTATTTACAGACCACATTACACAGGAAAATTAAATCTAGGAGGGGTCAACTGATAAAATAATCAACCAATGTTTCTGATCTATTCTACCTTACAATACAAGACCATTCACACACTTTGTCGTCTCCGTGTGAAGAAAGCATCAATCCTTTTGGAACAAGAGAACATTCAAACAAGTCTGCCACTGTCTTGTGAGCTGTAGATTAGTTATGGATACATAATATAAATGGAATTACTAAATAATGTGATAGAAAGTGTCAAATATCTTATTGCACAGGCTTTGCTCAATATTTCCATGCCTACAAGAGTTGAGATGATATCTTACAATGGTATGTTGGCAGGGTGAGGTGTGAATTAGACACCAGTACATGCAATAATCTGCATGACCAAAGCACTGCCACTGGCATTATCAAACCCACCCAGCATTACCATAACAGAGCCCTCATCCCTTGCCTGCTCAGATCTTAATCTCAGTTCGGAAAGTCTGTTGCACATGTTCAGTGTGCTTGGCTGGATGCCTCTTTGCTTTAATCGTCAGCGTCCCATCATCACCCAGGGCGGAGGTCACAGAGGTGGGATCCACATCATCTGGTAGCTGACACTTGTGTGTGAATGTGTTCATGACAGTTCCATCTGCAGCAAGCTGAAAATTAAAAAAAAAGTCATTTGCTTGATATTTGTATTGAGCCTGTGAGAACTATTCCCACATGTGGACTGAGCCAACAGGAAGTTGTGCTTCAAAAACAGAAATTGCTGGTAAAGCTCAGCAGTTCTGGCAGCATCTGTGGAGAGGAAGCAGAATTAATGTTTCTGATTTGAAGAAGAGTCATTGGATCTGAAACGTTAACTCTGCTTTCTTTCTAGAAATGCTGCTAGACCATCAAACCATAAGACAGAGGAGCAGACTTAGGCCATTTGGCCCATCAAGTCTGCTATATTACCTCAAGGGCATGATCTCACAAATGTGTGGGCTGTGATGATCATTTGCAGTAACTTTCTTGTTGTGAGCTCAATTGTCAATTTGTATTGATAGCATTTTCAATGCCATAAAATGGTATTACACTAAAAACGTGAGAGACTTTAACACTTCAATTTCTTTAGTGTTAAGCTAGAAATAGTTTGTAGGCTGGATACACAAATTAAGTAATTTGACTATTTATTAATCACAAGCTTACTGGAGAGATTCAGAGAAGAATGATGAAAGTGATATATGGACTAAGTGTGTTAAGGGTTAATTTTCTCTTTCTGTAGCGGCACATTTTGGGAAATCGTATGAGGCAGCCCGCAATGTTCCACCAATTAAAGTTATCAGATGGAAAATTTCATCCTTAATTTGTGGTTTTGGCAATATGGCTTTGCGTCAGTTGTTCCAAGATGTTCCAGCGGGCAAAACATATTTAAATTTCATTAAAATAAAACAAAGTGGTAAAGAAGCACTGCTATTGGGGACTGTAAGGAGGTGAAAATGGGTTGGCTGTGCTGAAAGCAGTCCTTGTCCTGGCACGACTGCAGTGTGGGGCTGGGTAAAGACATGGTCAGACTCTAAAATTGTTGAAGCCGATATTCAGTCCTGAAGGATACAGGTTCCCCTGCCAAAATGGCTTCCCATTATCCATCCCTCTGTCTGCCTAACTGTCTTTCCCTCTCTCTAGGCTCCATCTTCACCTATCATTCACTCTTTTACTCCCCTGCTGCTTCCGCTACCCATCTTCAGCATATGTACATATATATATTCCTTGGCTAACATCAGTTCTGAAGAAGGGTCACTGGACTTGAAATGTTAACTCTGCTTTCTCTTTACAGATGCTGCCAGACCTGTTGAATTTTTCCAGCAATTTCTGATTTTTTTTACTTGATATTTCACATTAAATTTGGTTTTGGGGTGTAAGAAAAGCCTCTGTTTTCTGTTTGTAGTGACCTTACCCATTAGCCAAGTTGTTACACGACCAGAGCCAGCAATTCAGACTTTGCGAGTTTATGTTCCCATGATGGCAAATTGGGAAACGGGGTCTGGCTTTTATGGTTTCTGGTGGGTTGAGAGAGGTGTAACTGGAAGTGTGTCATCTACTTGCTTCTGCCAATTGGTGAATGAAACATTGGACCATCCAACACATAGGGGCACAATTTGTGATAACAAGGTGCAGAGCTGGATGAACACAGCAGGCCAGGCAGCATCAGAGGAGCAGGAAAGCTGACGCTTTCTGATGCTGCCTGGCCTGCTGTGTTCATCCAGCTCTACATCTTGTTATCTCAGACTCCAGTATCGGCAGTTCCTACTATCTCGGGGCACAATTTGTGTTTGGATTGGAGATTCCGCACTCAATTATGCAGCTAGGCCAGGTATCAGGTGGGAGAGGGGTTCGGCTGCAAACTGAAAGTCAATCACTGCCACCAATTCAAAGACCTCTACTCTTTAACTCTCTCCTTATTTGTAATGATAACATAAAAACAGTGAATAAATAACATCTAATAACAACCTGTGCTGCCACATTTAGCAGCAGGCTCTGCTGCTACATGTAACTGTAGTCCCACATGTAGGCCTTTTCAATCACACTAGAGTTGCATCCTTATAAATGGAGCAAGTTACTCCCAAACTTTTTCCCATCTGACTACTGAGAAATGGAGTGTGCGACAAAAAAGTTATAGTTAATTGGATCTTTAACAAGCTCGATAGTTTGAAATAGTAAGCATGATTTTTTTTCAAAATGCTAGATAAGCCTCTGATTTTGGCATCTTAACTGTCCTTAAAATCCCAGACTGGTGTAATGACGTTGGTTTGTGGATCTGACGTTTTTATGGAATGCGAGGGGTTGGGATGTGGATAACCGGCTCTTTCATTAATGTAATTCAGGAGGTGACAGGACTATTCTAAATTTCATTTGATCTTAGCCTTACGCTGTGGGGTTGGTTAAGTTTTAATACCCACAGAGAAACGGGGGCTGGCTGCACAATGAATATTGCCTTGTTGATGTTGTTCACCTGCTAAGAATACATTTTTCAAATGTAATATACCGTAAGAATTGCAGCAGGAGTAGGCCATTCAGCCCATTGAGTCAGCTCTGCTATTCAATAGGATCCATGGATTATCTGACACTCCGCATGTCCATTATCCTGCACTTTCCCATAACCCTTGATTTCCCCTACTGATCAAGATTCTATTTCAGCCTTAAATATACACAAGGACTCTGCCCCTACAGCTGTGTGTGGCAAAGATTTCCAAAGACTCACAACCCTCTGAGAGAAGAAATTCTCCCTCATGTCAATCTTAAATTGATGCTCTTTTACAGAATCCCTGCAGTGCCGATGGAGGCCCTTCGGGTCTGCACCCACCATCTGAAAAGCATCCCACCCAGACCTTCACCCCATCCTGCATTTCCTATGGCTAATCCATCTAGCCTGTACGTCCCTGGACACTATGTGGCAATTTAGTATGGTCAATCCATCTAACACACACATCTTTGGACTGTGGGAGGAAACTGGAACACCTCGACAAAATCTACATAGAGACAGGGAGTGTGCAGACTCCACACAGACAGTCACCCAAGGCTGGAATTGAACACAGATGCCCAGTGTGTGAGGCAGTAGTGCTAACCACTGAGCCACTGTGCCTGAGACAATGCCTTCTGGCCCTCGACTCTGCCTTAAGGGAAGCATCCTCTCAGCATTTACCCTTCCAAGCCCCTTAAAAATCCTATATGTCTCAATAAGATCACCTTTCATTCTTATAAACTCCAGAAAGTAGAGTCCCAACCTGCTTAATCTTTGCTCATAAGACAATTCCTCCATACCAGGGATCATGCTAGTGAACCTCTCTGAACTGCCTCCAATGAAATGATATCTTTTGTTAAATAAGGGACACTAAAACTACTCACCGTACTCCAAATTTGGTCTCACCAGCACCTTGTACACTTGCAGTAAGACTTCCCTACTCTTATACTCCAACCCCCTTGGAATAAGGACCAATATTCCATTAGCCTTCCTGATTATCTGCTGCACCTGTGTGCTAGCTTTCTGTGTTTCACAAGTATCCCCAACTCCCTTTGTGAGCTTTCTTCGAACAATTTTATTTCTATAAATCAGTAGCTTGCCAGCCCATCTCAGATGGGGAGGAGGTGGCTTGTGGGTAGAGTTGCTGTTCTAGTAATCAAGAACCCCAGGCTAATATTCTGTGGGCATGTATTCAAATCCTACCAAGATGGTGAAATTTGCATTCATTAGTCCAAAGATGTGCAAGTCAGGTGGATTGGCTGTGCTAAATTACCCAAAGTGTTCAGGGATGTGTAGATTAGGTGCATTAACCGCAGGAAATGCAATGTTACAAGGATAGGGTAAGGGGATGGATCTGGGTGGAATGCTCTTTGCAGGGTTGGTGTGGTCTTGTTAGGCCAAATGGCCTGTTTCCACGTTGTGTGGATTCTATATCTATATAAAGCTTGAATAAAAGCTGGTCTAATGATGACCGTATAACCCTCATCGATTGTCATAAAAACCCTGCTGCTTCATTGTTGTCCTTTGGGGAAGGAAATCTATTGTCCTTACCTGATTTGGCCTACATGTAATTCCAGACCTACAGCAAAGTGGTCGACTCTTAAATGTCCTGTGGGCAATTTGGGATGGGCAGTAAATGCTGGCCTCGCCAACAATACCCACATTCCATGAACAAATTTTAAAAAAAGAGAATCGTACATAAGTCTCATCAAGAAAGAGTAATAGATACCCTTCCCTGAAGAGATTTATTCATTCAAAGGTCATGAGTTATTTACATTTAATTGTAATGCAACTGTTTCAGGATTATGACTGGTTTCTTAAACATTGAAACTCAGGTTAAATGCAGTTTAGGGAGAGACTTCATTCAGGTGAAGAAAATATCAAATTATGGAGATAAGGTAACCCAAGAGTACTAAGCAGGATAAACAGGACCAGAAAAAAAGGAAATACATTTAAATTAAAGAAACAAAAATTTAAAACAGATACTAAAAAGAAATTAATCACAATGATTGTTAGTTGAATGGAACAACCTGACAAGCATATAAAATAATTTTGAGAGCAAGTGTAAGTTTTCTCAAGAAGGAACATCACATGTAAAGAATACAGGAGAAACCGTGGGGCAATTTCAGGATTTGAATAGAGGGAGACTCATCCCAAGAGAGAAAAATTGTGTATCCATCCAGCTTTCCAGTTACTCCTGTGTTTTTGGCTGGGAATGCCGGCACACCCAGAGCTTATACGTACGAGTGTGGCTTTGACTGTTAAAATGCTCTTCGAGAAGACCGAGCAATAGATCATGGGGGCTTCACCCCTGCTCCAAGATTCATGTCTGTAAGTTTACCTCACTGGATCTTCCATCCAGGAGATATGCTCTTTACTGCACAACCTTTCTGCACCTCCTGGTTGATATCCACTCACATTTGGTGCAGGTATGGAGTCACCAGGAGCTGGGCTTGACCTGAAAATGTGGAGTAAGCTACTGGGCTGGGGTGTAGCAGTGAAGCAGATTAGACCTTAATTTATTGATACAGCACAGAGAAGATCTTTGTAGATTTTGGCAGGATAGCAGCATTATCTGCTATTTTGTGTAAACTGAGAAGATGACAAAAGATCTCTGAAACCTATTTTGATGAAGGAACGCCATTTTATGGAATGCAGCAAGATGTGATGATCTGGAATGTACTACCTGAAAGAATGGTGGATACAGATTTAATCGCAACCATCTAAAAAGGAGTTAGATAAGTACCTGACAGGAAGTCTTTGTCAGGGGAGTGAGATTAACAGTTAATTCTTTCAAAGATTGGCCGTGATTGCCCAAAGTGGCTGCCTTCTGTGCTGTATCCCTGATTATATGGATATTTGACATTTGTGGTAAACAAGTCTCTATTTCAGCTGAAAATAGCTTCAAATCTGTTTAGGATGTGCAAATCTTAGAATGAAATCCAGTGCTGAGACTGTCATATTAGTTGCTGGGATGAAGAGCTGAGATTGAGCAAGTTTAGGCCTTACTTAAGTAGCAAGTGTGCTGAACTTCAGAGTTACTTTTAGAAGTGATGAAATCCAACACATCTGTCTTTCATTAACTTCCTGTATGTAGAAGAAAAAGGACGTGGCCCTGGTTCAGTCCAAGATCTGACTAACATTGTTTAAAACCTAATGTAAATTAAACTCATTGCAGGAGGGTAACGTGGATTGTGGAGAAATTTTCACAACGGACAACTTTTTAACCAAGCCACGTACTACTGAGGACTGTACACTCATTCCTAGGCAGAATCTTGGTGCCAGTAATGGGAGACTTGCCCATCAAATAGTTGGAGTTGCAGGACAAAAATCTTAAATTTCAGTCCAACACTCATGAACAAAACGATGACTAGTTTTTTTTTGCAAAACAATCTCTGTTTCCTAACACAATCTGCAATAGCTGTTCAACTTGGGAAACAAAATCATTTGCTCAGTGAGCTGATGACACCCCAAGTCATCTCTCTCTGGGGCCACCTGTATTAAATGCTAATTAGGCCTCTGGGCCATTCTCTGGAGTTAGGAGCCCACTAGGGCTGCCTGCTGTGCTTAAATCTATTCCTGGAGGTTACCTCACATGATTTCCCCCACGTTCCAGCCAGGAATTGGACAACACTTGCACCCTCATGCTTATCCTATGCCAACTGAAATGCAAAAAGACTCATTAACCGATTGTGTGATGCTTGACCGTCATCCAAACAGCCTCTTCGTCCCTCTATTTTCAATATTTTTATATCTGTTAAAAGGAGAGGTTGAAAGTATATGACAAAAGAAACACAATCTATATAACACTGCTATGATTTTTCAAGGAATGCACACACCAGTTTCTTGGAGATTGATCTTCAATGTGTGGAGAAACTCCAGGCTAATCCTGCAGGCTTGACAACACCAGGCCTCAGGAGCTGTACCCTGCCCACTGACGAGAGGTTGGTGACTTCTGCTGGAATGGCACCCACCCAAGGGCCAGGACCAAAGTCATTGGTAAAAGGTGGCAGGAGAGGGTTTGGGTTGTGGCTGCGGGAAGTGCAGCAAGGGCTGGGGGCAACTCCAAGTGGATTCCCCTGCTCCTTCCCAATGCTGGGTCCTTCGATCAGGCACTGAGCATCATTGAATGAGGTATTCCCCACTGATATTGTTCTGATCAGAAAGCATGCCAGGGTTTGCCTGTTGTGCAAGCTGCATGGCAAACCCTAAGACCACTGTTGGGTTAATATCAGTAGCAATGCCAAGAGCCCATGTAAGGGTCTTAATGGGCAGCAGGGCACAAAGGCCATCTCTGTGCCTTTTCACCTTGGACTGAATTGAGGTGGAGGTTCAAAGTTGGCAGTGTACCCACTTGCCACCCTCCTGCCCGATTAAATGCCCCCCCAGCACAAATCCACCACACGAGCGCACAGGAATCAGTCCAATGAGTCAGAAGTGAAGTCCCACACCCGAGACCTGAGCACAAAATTCAAGCTGACATTTCACTGCAGTGCTGAGGGAGTACTGCGCTGTTGGAGATTCCTTTTAGATGAGGCATTAAACAGAAGTCCTCTCTGCTCTCTCCGTTGGTGTAATAGAGACCATGAAACAATATTGAAGAATAATAAGCAGAGTCCTGGCCAATATTTCTCTTTCAGTTAACATCAATCACACAGAATAGATTATTTAGTAATGATCATGTTGCTGTTTGAAGGAGTTTGCTGTGTGCAAATTGGCTGTTGTGTTTCCTATACTGTAACAGAATCTGCACTTCCATAGTATGTTAATGGCTGGGCAGTGCCTTTGACAAGTCATGAAAGATGCTGTATAAATGCAAATATTTCTTTTCACAGGTGATAGGACTCTTGCAACAGCCTCTGTTGAACTGAGGAGAAAAGCTTCCTTGTGACCAGAAAACTGGGATATGGTGGTTTGAAGATGTTCAACTGTACGCTAGACGATACAAGTTACGCAACGAGGCTTGATAATGGTACCTTACCTTTTCAGCATGAACTTCAATCTGATTATTAGAGGTGGTAACAATAATATCTTCAGGTGAGAAGTCACTCACATCTACTGTGAACTGGTAGTTGTCTCCCATGGTCTTTACATTCCCCATACTTCCTGGGCGGCCTATTTTGGGGGAAAACACATTGAACAATCCCATCAGCTATGTTTGCATTTGGCAACGTGAGTAATGTATACTATTGCATAAGTTGGAGGGTTGGATGGTTTCCATTCTAATGGGATGCAGTCCTATGTAGTTGCTTAGTCATTGAAAATTAATGCTTGAGTCAATTCTATATAAGTGCTATGATAAGCCAAGCTGACACTTTGGTATCCAACACGTGAAAGATATCTACAGCAATATGTTAAAATGCATGAGTCATTATCGTGCCCAGACACTTTTAATTCAAAAGCAGCAGAGTGACCTTTTCCATCCTATTAACATTCCAGCTGCAGGCTTATTATGGGCTGCTCACACTTCTCAATCTGATGAGGCAGTATGCCAAGAAGTGAGTAGGGAGTTACATTTGGAATATGAGTTATCCAAATCTTATTCGGGAGCCTTTAATGGAATCCGTCATGCTACAACATAGATACAGACTGCTGCAGAGATAAGACGTAGATAAACAATCCGTGATCCAACAACTTGCATCCACAAACACAGAAAATTAAACAAAGCACAGCAGTACAAGAAGATCTGGTCAATTAAAAACTGTTTTCTTAGTAACATGTATTTATTTACTTGATCCTGTCTATCTCGTAGCTTCTCATTATCTTTCTCATTATCACTCTTCCGAAATCGTTGTATGTATTTTCTATATTTTTTAAACTTCACAGCCCCCACCTTCTTTTCTGCAAGTAGTTTAATGTGCCTGAACTGATGCTGGCAAGCATCCAATGTCTCACCATAATGGCATTTGTGCGTAAACCTAAACATTGAGATATTGAAATGCAAGGCTGATTTCATCTGATAACAAAGCGTGGAGCTGGAGAGACACAGGGCAGGCCAGGCAGCATCAAGGGAACAGGAAAGCTGACGTTTAGGGTCAGGACCCTTCTTCAGAATTTCAGACCTGAAACATCAGCTTTTCTGCTCCTCTGATGCTGCTCGGCCTGCTGTGTTCATCCAGCTCTACACTGTGTTATCTCGGTCTCCAGCATCTGCAGTTCTTGCTATCTCACTGATTTCATCTGACTTGACCTGCCATCTACAATGTACTCCTCTACTAGGGTCGTAAGAAAGAGGTCAGGGGTAGAAATTTGGCTTATTTTGCATAAACCCCTGCACCTGTTCATCATTGGCTGAAGAAAAGGATGCTAATTGTGATAACTCCATCACCATCGCTAGTGAGACTGGCTAACAACCCATGAGGAGATCTGGTGATAAAGTGGCTAGTGTTCCTGTCTTTGAGTCAGACAGTCCACGTTGAATTCTTGATGACCAAAGGAGATGTGTTCATAACAAGTAGGATCAAGTTGTAAATCCTTCCAATGGCAATGGCAGGAAGAGCAGGAGAGATTCCTAGCCAGCCATTTGATAATAAGAAAATCTGAACCTCTACCATCACTACTCATAGTTCCATGTATGGAAAAATACATTGCTGTAGCAACTTGGAATTCTTGGGAGGTGGGGGTGCGGGTTGTCGGGGGTGATGGGGCAGTGTTATGACCAGATCCAGTTTCCCTAAATTATTACAGTTCCAGATGGGATATCCCAAATTGTCAAGATCCCAGGTGAGGAGAGATGAATAGTCTCCCCTTCTTTATTCACCCGATTCCTCATTTGGTCACGCCAAATTTAATTTTAAAAGGCCTCCTTCCTTGTGAATGCCTTTCTCCCAAATCAATTCGCAGTTTGAAAAGAGCCACCTTAACCAGGTTTTCTTAAGTTAACAAAAGAATGAGCTTATTCGTTTTTAAATGCAGGAAGAAATAACAATGCATGCACACAGTTTAGGAATAAGAAGTGAGTCCAGACAATAATAATATTTTTAAAAAGGTATACAACTTATCTTCTGTGTCGTTTGTGAAAAGTGGACAATAAAATGTTGCAGCCGTTACAATGGATGTTACCAGTCGCATTCGAGTAGCCACTAGCACCAATACCAGTAGTTACCATTTGGCAGTCAATTTGAAATTCTTGACATTGTAGGTTGATTGAGATTCATTTGTCCTGGTTCCTTTCAACAGTAGCTGACTGGCAGCATTCAGATTAAGAGAGATTATACTCCCTTTCTTTACTTTCAGTTCAGAGGTGTTTAATGGCTGTACTCAAAACTGTGACATTCACATTACATTTATCCTTACACTAGAATATCAGGCCACTAATGCACACAGCCCAGAGCTGAAGCCCCTAACCCTGAGTATTCTTGAAAGGGAAGACCCAAACCATGTTTCTCACCCAGACTGCTGTCCTTCCTCCCACTACATTCACAGTCTGAGATAACTCTGCAGAGGTGACAGTTCAGTTTGTAGAGCATTTCTCCCTTTTAAATTCATCCTTTTGAAGCTTCCTTGACACCTTGATAGAGTGATATTCCATGGTCTCTCACCAGGCAGCTGCTGAATTTATATCCGCCGTCATTTTATCCGTATCGTTTTCATTTTTTGAAAAAAAGCAAGTTGGAATTAAAGCTTGACATGTCCATTGATGATCCAGGGCTATGATCCATGGTCATGACAACGGTTATCTCCATTGGCTGGAAGACCAGTGTGGATCAGATTGGAGCTCGCAGCATGGTGTTTGATCCCTGTTCTGGCTGGGGTGGATTTGGGGCTTACATGTGGTGGAGGTCATGGTGCTGCGTGGGTCAGACCTCTCTTCATGCAGACAACAGAAGAAGAAGAACACACCGGAGGTTGAACTAGATGGTACCTAGCCGCTCTGTGTGATCATACACAGTACACACTGAACTCACTCACTGAGCCCAGACGGGTGCTCCTTTTTCTCAATGCATTTCTTTTTATCTTCTTTTCCTGTTATATTTACTTCTTGCTAATAGCTTTCTCTGTGTGGATGTCTGTGCATAAAATACACTGAACAACTTCTGAACTCTTGGGATTTTGTATGAGGTTACTCGATCTTTGCTGGATCATTCTTTATACATGTTGTCATCCGTAACCTTGATAATCTGAGTACTAGCTTTAAACATCAGCGACACAGATTGATCATATTGATCAAATATCACGACTTTTGAAATATACTTGAGATTTTCAAATGTTTTTACTATCATGTGATGCGAATAAGTTTAATGCATTATCTTGGCTTCGATAAGCACAGGTTTGAGGGAGATGTTTGTGGATCAATATGTAATTTTTACACTTGACCATTAGAAGGATACACATCTGACTGTATTATATCAGATAACATTTGAGATTAATTGCTGACGAGTAAAAGTCCAAAAAAGAAATGTAGAAAAACAAATTAAGTAATTTTTTAGACTTGGTATATTCACTGGCATCGGCAATCCCACAAAAAGAGTTTCAAGACAAGCATTTTAATCATGGCCAACGTCTTAAAATTTGGAATGTCATCCCAAGGTTGAGACAGTAATGCAGAATTGAAATTCACTCCCACAGTCAGTGTGCTAAATTAACCCAAGGCAGTTGAAAGATTTTACTGTGAGGTTTTTCTCTGTGCTTTCTCAATCTGCTGGTCTAGTATGGGACTTGTTAGTTTTGTAAATGTCAATTAGTTTTGCACCCTAGTAAGCTTCCTGTCCTGTGATTAGTAAACAAAAGGTGGAATTTATTCTTATTCTGTTCTCACTTTTATGTGTCTTAGTTTGTTCCCTATATGGATTTAGACAATTAATTTAATATAAATACAGTTGCATAACCACACATTCTGCTAAATGCACAGTTCCAAAATAAGCTAAAGTATGGCCATCCATTTCAAAGTATAAATTAATTTAAATTTTGCAAAGTACTTTCAATTAACTTTATCTTCTTGATTTACATTTCTACCTTCACTTCAACGTACTTAAGTTGTGTTCAATTATAGTTGCCTGGGGAATATCATTGCACAGTAGGTCATAATGACTCCACTTTTCTGAGATTTATTGATCATTATTTTCTGTTTTTGCAGAATTATTTTGAATTTTCATGTGAATTCTTTTCAGATACAAGACACAACTTCAAATTTTAAACAGCGACATCTCCTTAAGTAATTAAACAAGGAGACCCATTCAATTTCTGGTGTTAATAAAAGTGACTACAGAATTCATTGTTCTGAGCAGATTGCACTTACCTGAGTAACCAAGTTGCTCACTCCGGGGCCTCAAAAAGTTTCCATGGAGGATTGAGGACTTCTCAAACTCGTCCCCAAAGAGACCTCTTGATTTATCCATGTACTGATCCAAAGCTGGACCCGAAGAAGAAGAGGAGGAAGTGGTGTTCTGATGAAAGCAACGCTCAGATCTGAAGGCACTAGAGGATTTTACACTCATGGAAGGCAGATACACTTTAAATCTCAAAATTCTACTTCACCAGCTCCTTTCTAGCACCCCTGGATGGCCAGGAAATATTGGATAAGCTTCCAAAGACCAAATCGTCTTTTGTGCTCCGATTGTATTCTACTCTGCTTTTATACAGACTCCTGCCAATGCGTCTGACTGCCAAAGTCAAATTTTGATGTTAATTTTAGCTCTGGCCACATCAGGCATGCAGTTGTGAAAATTCTAACAGATGAAAGGTCGTCAGAGTCCTCCAAACAAATGGAGTGATCAGGAATGTGTCCTCATAGCAAACATTCCAGCTCAGTTCGATGGAGAACTCAAAAAAGCAATTTGACTCCAGCACTGTAATTCTTGTTAAAGCTGCAGCTCTGCTGTCCTGAAACTGGAAAAAAAGCTTTATTTAGACTTGAAGCACTGGTTTGGGAACAACCAGAATGATTCAAGTGACATTTTGCACATAAATGATTGTGCATTGAGTTAATGAAGGAACATATCAATTCAGTTAAACAGCCCCTATAAAATATAGCAACCCCAACCGCATCCCAAAACCAGCCCAGCTCATCTCCACCTCCCTAACCTGTTTTTCCTCTCACCTCAAGCCACACCCCCATCTCCTATCTACTAACATCATCCCGCCCTCTTGACCTGTCCGTCCTCCCTGGACTGACCCATCTCCTCCCTACCCCCCTACCTACACTCACCTTTACTGGCTCCATCCCCGCCTCTTCGACTTGTCTGCCTCCTCTCCACCTATCCTCTCCTCTATCCATCCTCTATCCGCCTCCCCCTCTCTCCCTATTTATTTCAGAACCCTCTTCCCCTCCCCCATTTCTGATGAAGGGTTTAGGCCCGAAACGTCAAGTTTTCCTGCTCCTATGATGCTGCTTGACCTGCTGTGTTCATCCAGCCCCATGCTTGTTATCTCTGTAAAACATATGGTTGTTTTGTCCTGGATGTTTTACAAATGATCAGAAACCTTATCATTTCCAGTTGTCTCGTGCTTAAAGCAATTCAGCACAGGAATATTAATGTGGTATCCCTCAGAAGTTGGATTTGAACTTGGATCTTAATGGGTTAAAAATGAGTTAAAATTGGGGTTATGAATTCTGGCCTTTGTGAAGCTGGATCTGAACACTTTTGATGTGGAGGTGCTGGTGTTGGACTGGGATGGACAAGGTCAAAAGTCACACGACACCAGGTTATAGTCCATCAGGCTTATTTGAAGTCACAAGCTTTTGGAGTACTGCCCCTTCGTCAGATGAAGTCACTTGCCTGATGAAGGAGCAGCACTTGTGATCTCAAATAAACCTGTTGAACTATAACCTGGTGCCGTGTGACTATTGACCCTGAGTATTCTGATCACACTGACTTGGGTTTAGAAAGCAGGGGTACAGGTAGAGTTCACTGCTAAGGAAACACAGCTTTTCTTCAAAGAGAAGTATGAAAAATGGATGGGTATTGGACAACAAAACTCCACTTTAAACTTACCTCTTCCCAACAGATCTGGTTAAATGGAGAAGATTAAGTTAATGAGAATGGAAGTGTGCATGCAGTCTTTGACATTTTAAGATAATCTGGACTTGTAATTGTGAGTAAACCATATCTTCCCAGTGATTTGGTGAGTGACACAATCTCTTGTATTGCTGTGGCTGGAGTGAAAGAAGAAAAAACTTCAAGGGAAACTGGGAGAAACGTGAAAAAGAGGCTAATGACAAGCATAATGCTCAACAGCATTCAAAATATTTTCAATTTTTTAACATATCTGATTGGACTTTTCAGGAAACACCAAGTTTGAATATGTGCTAGTATATAGCTAGAGCTCAGCTAGACTTCAGGATGCAGTGACTTGATAATGAGAGGGCAAAGAGTAGGGTCAGACTGA
Source organism: Ginglymostoma cirratum (assembly GCA_024137785.1). Classification (NCBI taxonomy): domain Eukaryota; kingdom Metazoa; phylum Chordata; class Chondrichthyes; order Orectolobiformes; family Ginglymostomatidae; genus Ginglymostoma; species Ginglymostoma cirratum. The sequence continues at coordinate 20,862,035 of JAHRHZ010000004.1, read as the reverse complement.
GCTTCTCTTCTTCCTTAACAGAAGTAGGTGATCTAATAAGGATTTAGTTTGTTGGCTTCATATTACCAGAGTAAGAAGAGGCAGTCAAGATATGTGAAGAAGGTCACCGCAGTGCAAGGCAAAGCTGCTGAAACTAAAGTTGTTCTTTCCTGCTGGCTAGACAGTCCATTGCTGTTCGATAAAAGTTGTGAACAAGACTGTTAGAGAGCACACAGAACAGTGATCCAGACATTGGGGTGGTTAAATTTGGCTTCAGCAGTTGTATAAAATTGGCTGAAGAAGAGTCTTACTGGACTTGAAACATTAACTCTGTTTCTCACTCCACAGATGCTGTCAGACCTGCTGAGTGTCTTCATCATTTTCTCTTTTTAGTTCAGATTTTCACCACCCACAATATGTTGGTTTTGTGAAAGATAGGTCCAAAGGGCCATCACAACCAGAACTGAAATAATTTTTTGACCCGGAGAGGCCAGATCACAATAGAGGATGGCAAATTATTGCGGTCAGCACCAGCGATTATCCCAAGCAAAGTTTGCCATCAGATACTGGCGGGACTCCACCAGGGTCATCCAGGGGTTTACAAAATGGAGATGTTGGCGAGAAGTTATGTCTGGTGGCCAGGATTCGAAACAGACACAGCTGTGTTGGTGGGGCATCGCCAAGAGTGCCAACAAGGACGGAAATTACAGCAGCTGCCCCTCATTCGTGGGAACGGCTGGGTAAACCCTGGACTCGGTTACAAATTGATTATTCAGGTCCTTTCATGGGCTCGATGTTCTTAGTCATTGTGGATGCCAATTCAAAGTGCTCATCCGTCAAACACAGGGACGACGGTAGAAAAACTGCACGCATCTTTTGCAATACATGGACTCCCGGAAGTGTTGGTCACAGATAACGGGCATCCATAGTATGTTGCTTTTATGAAAAACGAGTGGCTGTAAATTGGTAGCCTATTTTACCTGCTCATTTAAATTCTTTTCATTTGACTTCAATTAATGACATTGCTTAGGCATTTGCCATTTTAATGGTATCCACGCCCACGTAGATGTATTAACCCTGACTTTCCACCCATGATGATAGCTAACTTTCGGAAGTAATTTGTCACAATAATGCTACCTAATGATACAGTGTTAAGATTCCCACCTGTTGCCTTTATTGACACCATAATGGTTGACATGATTATGGAAACAAAAAGTACTGAAAGTTGAGGTCAAACAAATTTGTGGAGTTTATTATAAGGATTTTTTACAAAAAAGGAAGAGCCACCTGGTTATTAAGCTGTAAAGTAGGACCTTAGCATAACTGTTGACTGGGGACCTCAAGCCCAGACTTTATTAGCTTCTGGACAATGGAGAGGGGATGAAATAAATCTAAAATATACTTTTTATAACAATTAGAGTGTGGGTCACTCGAGAAAGCTTCTCTAATCTATTGAGATGGCCAATTATATGCTATTCTAATACTCCAGCAATACTTTATATTTATATAGCACCTTCCATATAATAAAAAGTCCCAATGATTTTCACAAGAACATTACAAAATAAACTCTGGTCCTGAGCCATGTAAGGAGATATTGTATGAGGACAGGTGACCAATAGCATGGTGAAAGATGCAAATTTTAAGGAAAACAAGGAAACTGAGACAAAGAGTCAAAAAGGGTTAGGGACAGGATTTCAGAGCTAAGGAATTTGGCAACTGGAGGCATGGCCACTAATGATGGAATGATTAAAATTGCGGTGCCAAAAGACCAGAATTAGAGGATTGAGATATATCGGTGGGTTGTGGGGATGGAAGAGGTTACAGAGAAAGTTGGAACCCAGACTGAGAATTTAAAATCAAGCTATTGTTTGACTGGAGCCAATGTAGGTCAGTGAATGTGGGCTAATAGGTGAATGGAAGAAATCATTGTTCATTAATTTAATAAAAGTTTAAGGACTTTATTGAATACAATAGAAATAATTTTTTCTTTCTCCCACCAAGAGAATTTCCGTAATGGTCTGCTGGGTTGACAAACATAGTTCAACATAGACCTGTCACCTTTTCCAATGACATATCTCTAATACAGGCTTTGAAACAAACCATTCCTAATACTGATAACATTCTTTCTCATGTCCCAAATGTCAAACAACTTTCTGAGTAAAGATTAAACAAGGTGTCCTAGCGAATGATAAGGTGACTTCATAGGTTTCAGAAGGAAGTAGGTGGGTCTATCTTGAGTATCTGTTCCTTGAGTTTGGGTAAATGGGATTGAACAAGAGGCTGACTTGGGCATCCAACATCTACTAGAAAAGTAGTTTGAGAGTGAAACTTCCAGCTTTCTATAACAGGAGGTACCATATCAGGTTGGTGGAAGGGGTAAAGGTATAGGTAAGATACCAAGACAGGGGTGGAGTGATTGTCCAGAGATGTTACATTTGTGAGAGATTCTACTTAATACACACTATATAAAGAAACAGGAGGGATCTTATTTCTATTGTAAAGATGATAATCAGTCATTCCTATGGATGAGCTGGACATTGAACCAGAAATTAACAAAATAACAAATACTACAAATCTGAATGAAGTCCATCCAAGTCAAGACACAAGAATTCAGCGAGGTACAACTGACCTTTCTGGCCTGACATGAACACTATCTGGGAGAGACCTTCTGATGAATTGAGTTTATGATGTCTGAGTCTTGGGAAAGAGGTGGGAATAGCTTGCAAATATAAATATAGCAAATATGAAAGATCTGGGAGGAGGAGATGTAGTATTCATTTTGTAAGGGTTAAGGTCTGGGACTGTTCCACATTGATGACGTAAGAGAAGACATGATTGAGAGAGTTGGAGGGAAAATGATCATGGTTTCAGCAAAATAAAAATATGTATGTAACATTTTACACAGTTCCTTAATATATAATAAACTAGTTAATGTTTGAACATACCAAAGACTCAATATAGGCAGTTCCTGCATTGCAAATAGGCTCTGTTCTTGAGTCTGCTTGTGAGTCAATATGTACGTAAATCCAAGCACAAAACAGGACATTGTAAAGCAGTCATTTGTAAGTACAGGAAATGTTCATATGTCAAGGCTTGAAATTTACACACCCTGTATGGGAATGTGTTTGTAAATACAAACATTCGTAAGTCGGATGTTCGTAACCTGGCTGTATTCTTTGCAAAGCTAGAGTAACCAACATGCAACAGCATCCCTCATGAATGGTGGGATTTTACAAAATATTGAATCTTCCACATACAAAGTGTAGTGTGTTCTGAAGGGGTTAATGTTGAAATCTACAATGAGCTCCGCCAAATATGATGACGTCATTTGACCTTAGGTGGTAAAAGGCAGAACCACCTTGGATCTCAAAAGAGACATACCGAACATCTACGTCTCCCCAGAATCTTTGGAAAAATGTCTATCATACCAAATGCCATGTATCTGATTACTTTCATGCAAATACTACAACTTGCTTAAGACTGCAGCCTCTTCTCATTAGACTACCTAGTGGTTTTCCTCTGTTGTATTAGATAAAGCAGCCCTGTAGATCCCAATCTAAAAAGAGGATGGTGGCAACAAATCTATCTTATTGTGACCAAGAGTCCAATTAGCTCATACAACATGGTGCCAGCAGTGCTTTTCTGAAGATTTAATTTAGCTGCGCTATTGTAATACCATGATTTCGCATAACAGTGTGTTGTGAGACTTGACTTAAATAAAATAGCTTGTAGCTACGCTGCAGAATTCAAACAAGTCTGGCAAAATCCTGCTCGCTCTCTCTCAGCTTTCCATTTTTAAACGTGCCAGTGGGCTCGGTCACAGTTTTTAAATTTCTTGTTTTCCCAATTTGGAGGGGAGACCACTAAAGTCCTGACAAATATCCCAAACTTACCCAGAATGGTGGGTATGATTGCTGATGACCAAGGAAAGTTTGCAAATCTTTGCTGTTTTCAAGAAACTGCCGTTGATTTATTTTGCAATAATGTTGATTCTGGTTCACAGCTCCATTCAACTCTCATCAAAATGCGAGTCCCACTCTGGTCTACATTGTTGTATCATGTGTACAGGCCTGGAAAAAATGCTGCATTTAATGTGAAAATTCTCTCAGTGTGCTCAGACCAGCTGCGCAATGCTGTGCACGTTCCTGTTCAATTTGCATTTTAAATAGTTTAATTATTAATTGTCCTTCTTTCATTCCAGACATTAAGTTACACATCAGTGAGGATCTAGTTTGCCTCCTAGCACAGGGTCCCTCATATTCTTGACCTCTGAGAATGGATTGCTTGCAGAACTGATGACCTTGTTTAAAACCAGACATACTGTCACCTCCTTTGAATCCCTCTACAAAAACTGTGTTACTTTGCTCCTTGTTTCAAAGACCTCCTAAAGACCTCTTCTGTTATACTTCTGCCTTTCGAGACTGTTTTTCCTTAATAGCTCTTCCTGCTTTTTGCCCACTGGCCTGTAAAACACCGAGATCCTGTATGTGAGAATGCAACAGAAATGCACCTGAACTTTGAAACAAAACTGAAGATGGTTGTGAGAACACATCAGAAGGGAAATTGTGAGGTGTGGAAAAGAGCTGTGCTGAGTGAGCAGTTATTTAATAAAAAACATAAGTTTCCTACTGAATTGAGAGTTAGGTCTCAGTTGTGTTTTTGTGCTGATCAATGAAGTGCCCAACACCGAGCACATGGACTTACATGCTATATTGTCAGATGAGGTAGACAGATGAGTTGATTGGCTTTAGCAGCCAAATACTGCAACTTTACCATCTTAGATTCAGTCAAACCAGTCTGGTAAAGAGAGACACCATTATGATGTCAGTGGCAGTGTTTCCCCAGTTTAATATTACAAAATTTTATGGTGCCCTTAAGTATCTTTACAGCTTTTGATTTGCCCATTTTAATTACAATTCTCGGACTATAGCTTTAAATAAAAGACAGGAATTCTGCAACAAGCACAGAGAATGTTGGAGAAACTCAGCATGTCCGGTAGCATCTATAGAGAGAGAGATAACGTTTCATGTCCAGTGTGCTTCTTTTTCAGAATATTAAGTCTGTTTCTCTCTTCCCAGATGAGGTTTGACCTGCTGAGATTCTCTGCCATTCCCTGTGTCTGTTTCAGATTCCCAGCATTCAAATTTCCAGCACCAGGGACCTGGGTTCAATTCCACCCTCAGGGAATTGTGTGGAGTTTGCACATTCACCCTGTGACTGTGGGGGTTTCCTCCGGGCGATGTGGTTTCCCCCTCACAGTCCAAAGATGTGCAGGTTGAGAGAATTGGCCATGCTAAATTGTCCCATAGTGTCCAGGGATGTGTATGTTAGGTGGATTAGCCATTGGAAATGCAGGGTTACAGCGATGGATCTGAATGGGATGCTCTTTGGAGGGTCAGTGCGGACTCGATGGGTCGAATGGCCTGCTTCCACACTGTATGATCTCTATGGCGTTTTCCTGTTATGGGAATTCCACAAATTGGGCACAAGTCATTTGTCATTTGGCCCTGGTTTCAATTCCAGTTTAAGTGCAGCTTTTGAGAATATCTGTTCTAGGCCCTCATCTCATCCTGCCTCCTGACGCCAGCGATTGCTGTGGACAGGGTAAATGGAAATGCTGAAGTGGGGAGCGGAGTAGGACAAGGTGAGTTGTATGCTGTGAAGAGGGCACAACCTGACATTGATGCTGTCAGAACTGGATTTTGGTGACTGGTTTTGAGTTCACTGGACATGTTTCGAAACTGTGCATTATGGATGCTTTGTACAGCACAACACCAATACAGGTTTAAGCAATTGGCAGCTGGTGTTGTCAGTCCCTCAAATGAAATTGCACCTGGTGTTGTCACAATAAACATTTAGGTTATCCATTACACAACATGCTGTAAGGTTAATCACAACATGACCATCCTTGAATCCACCTACCTCACCCAATAGTCAGGAAATTGCCCAATTTTGTTACTTGCCCTTCATCAGACAAGGCTAACTAGGCCTAAGCAAAGTCTTGGGTATTTGGTCTGATGAATAGATAATAATCTAAAAATATTGGTGTCCAATGGAAATGAGATGGTCAAAAGATCAAGTGATACAGCATTTCCTTCAGTTACAAAGGTCATACTCCTGAAAGCCAGTTGATGAAGGAAGAAACCAGAACTAGTCTTTACTGGGAATAGATATATTCACAGACTGAAACGTAACAGGAATATATATCTTGACTCCACTCCACTCCAGTATCAGCAAGTGTCTCTTTACATATGCTCGAGTGACCATTCTGTCAATACCGTCCACTTGAATATACTTAACCTCAACTGATAAGAGGCACTGCAATGTATTAAATAGTGTCCAATGGAGTGAAATGTAACAAGAGAATGACAGTTGTTTCTAGCCATCCTTGTGTGTGTCAGATATTTCATGTTAACATGCCTTTTAATCAGGACTGACTTTTTGACTATGCAGGTGGGGTCAGACTCTGTGCTTAATCTGTCTCATGAAAAATCAGGCGCATGCTATCAGGGTGATTGAGGCTAGATATTGGGTTGTTGTGTGGAAAACCCTGCAGCCTCATTCATGCCAAAGCCCTTTTCCCCCTCAATAAAGCAACTGAACAGAGCAGAAAGAAAATAGAATATAGAACATAGAACAGTACAGCACAGGAATGGACTCTTTGGCCCATGATGTTGTGCCAGACATGACACTAAATTAAACTAATTCCTTCTGCCTGCCCTTGGTCCATATCCCTCCATTCCTTGCATATTCATGTGAATGATGTGAATTCACGTGATGTGAATTCTCAAGCATTTGTTCACCTGCTGAAAGTGTTGGACCAAATGTTATCATGTCCATTTTATTTTATTGAAACTTGTGTACATTATAGTTCCATTTTACCATGTTTTTGGTGAATCTTGTATTTTTTCTTTTTAATTGGCGTTCAAAAATGAAAGATTTCGCACCCCTTCTGTTATTTCCTCTGTTCTGATAAACTTTTGCGTTTCAAGTCAGAATGGCAGTCAGCTGGAACTCTGCAGTGTGTGATTTATAGAGTCATTGAGTCCTACAGTATGGAGACAGGCCCTATGGCCCAAACTGGTCCTTGCCGACCAAAATGTCCATCCACGCTAACCCTATTTCCCTGCACTCGGCCCATATCCTTCTAAACCTTTCCTATCCATGTGTTTGTCCAAATGACTGTTAAATGTTGTTAATGTACCTGCCTCAACCACTTCCACTGGCAGCTCATTCCATATGTCTACCACCCTCTGTGTAAAAAAGTTGTCCCTCAGGTTCCCATTTATTCTTTCCCCTCTTACCTTAAACCAATGCCTTCTAGTCCTTGATTCCCCAACCCTGGGAAAAAGACTGAGTGTATTCACACAATCCATGCTTCTCATGATCTTATACACTTCTATAAGATCCCTCCTCAGTCTCCTATGCACCAAAGAAAAATGTTCTAGCTTGTCTGACCTCTTCCTTTGACCTCAGTCCCTTGAGTCCTGGCAACATCCTTGTAAATTTCTTCTGCACTCTTTCCAATTTAATAACATCCTTCCTATAGCAAGGTGACCAAAACTGAACACCATACTCTAAGTGCGGCCTTACCAACATCCTGTACAACTGCAACATAACTTCCCAACTTCTATAGTCAATGCCCTGACTGATGAAAGCCAGTGTGTCAAAAGCCTTCTTCACTGCCCTGTCTACCTGTGACTCCACTTTCAGAGAACCATGTACCTGAACTCCAATGTCCCTCTGTTCCACTACACTCCTTAGGACCCTACCGTTCACCAAGAAACTCCTACCTTGATTTGACTTTCCAAAATCCAACACCTTACACTCATCTATATTAAATTCCATTTGCCATTTCTTGGCCCACTTCCCCAGCTGATTCAGATCCTGCTGCAATTTCCGATAACCTTCCTCACTGTCCGCAATACCTATTTTAGTGTCATCTGCAAACTTACTAATCATACCTTGTACATTCTCATCCACATCATTGATATAGGTGACAAACAGCATTGAGCCCAGCACCAATTCCTGAGGCACACCACTAGTCACAGGCTTCCAGTCCAACAAGCATCCTTCCATTATTACCGTCTGCTTCCTACCATCAAGCCAATTATGTATCCAATTTGACATCTCTCCCTGGATTCCATGTGATCCCAATCCCAAAGGCCTCCCACTTGCCAGAGTTCTCTTTGCAAACAAACTACTCCAATTAACCCCTGCAAGGTCCTGTCTAATTCCATCAAATTTAGAATTTGAACCTGTGGACCAGTTTTGCTTTTCTCCATAAGTATTTTAAAATTAATAGAACTATGGTCACTGGTCCCATAATGCTCCTCCACTGTCACCTCAGTCACCTGTCCTGCCCTATTTCCCAAGAGTAGGTAGAGTTTTGCCCCTTCCCAAGTAGGACCCTCTATATACTGCTTGAGTAAACTTTCCTGCCAACTTTCCTGAACACATTTAACAAATTCCACCCTATCTAAGCCCTTAACCCTATGGCAGTCCCAGTCTATGTTAGGAATATTAAAATCCCCCACTATGACAACCCTATTGCTTCTGCAAGTCTCCACAGCCTCCCTGCATATTTGTTCCTCTAATTCTCGTTGATTGTTTGGGGGCCTATGGTACAACCACAATAACGTCACAATCCATTCTTATTTCTTAGTTCCACCCAGAAAGCCTCATTAGATGATCCCACAGTTATTTAATCTCTGACTGCTGCTGTGATATTCCCCTGAATCAAAAATACAACTCTCCGCTCCCCTCTTTCCTCCACCTCTGTCCCACCTAAAACACCTGTACCCTGGTATATTAAGCTGCCAGTCCTGCCTCTCCCTTAGCCATGTTTCTGTAATGGCTGTAATATCCCAGCCCCATGTACCTATCAATGCCCTGAGTTCACCAGCCTTACCTGTCAGCCGTCTTACATTGAAATAAATGTAATTTAATCCAACAGGCATTCCTTGCACCCTGACATGTTCCAGCCCGACCTGTCTCTTCAATTTACTATTTCTGATTTCTGTATCTCCTTCAGACTCGCACCTGCCTTCCTGCTGTTGAGGATCCCACCCCCTTGCCAATCTAGTTTAAACCCTTGTAGCGCTAGCAAATCTGCCCACCAGGATATTGGTCCCACTCCAGTTCAGGTGCAACCCTTCCCTTTCAAATAGGTCACCCCTGCCCCAGGAAAGATCCCAATGATCTAAGAATCTCAATCCTGAACACATTTAACAAATTCCACCCTATCTAAGCCCTTAACCCTATGGCAGTCCCAGTCTATGTTAGGAATATTGAAATCCCCCACTATGACAACCCTATTGCTTCTGCAAGTCTCCACAGCCTCCCTGCATATTTGTTCCTCTAATTCTCGTTGATTGTTTGGGGGCCTTTGGTACAACCACAATAAAGTCACAATCCCTTCTTATTTCCTGCACAATTCGTTAACCACGCATTCATCTGCCACATCCTCCTGTTCTTACCCTCACTAGCACATGGCACTGGAAGTAATCCAGAGATTGCCGTCGCCGAAGTCCTGGTTTTTAATTTCTTTTCCTAGCTCTCTGTAATCAGTCCCCAGGACCTCATTCCTATTTCTACCATGTCATTTGTGCCAATGTGCATAATGACTTCAGGCTGCTCACCTTTCCCCTTGAGAACGTTCTGCAGCCGCTCTGAGACACCTCGGACCCTGGCACCTGGGAAGCAACACATTATCCTGGATTCCCATTGGCGGCCATGGAATCTCCTGTCTGCCCCCCTAATTATCAAGTTTCCTTTCACTAAGGTCCTGTTTACCTTTACCCTTTCCCACTGTATCCCAAAGCCAGTTGTAGTGCCACTGACCTGGCTACTGCTGCTTTCCCCTGATTGGTCATTCTCCCAACAGCATCCAAAACAGTATACCTGTTTTTGAGGGGAACAGCCAACAGGGGATTTCTGCACTCTCTGCCTACTCCCTTTCTATTTGCTGGTGGTCACCCAGCTACTGTCTGCCTGCACCATTGGTGCGGCCACCTCACTAAAACTCTAATCTGCAATGTGTTCAGCATCTCGGATGATCCTGAGTTACTCCAGCTCCAACTCCAGTTCCCTAACACAGTCTCCCAGGAGCTGCAGCTGGGTGCATTTCCCATGGGTGTAGTCATCAGGGACGATGGAAGTCTCCCTGATCTCCCACATCCTGCAGGGGGATCATGCCACTCCCCTAACTACTACCTCAACTGCTCTAAGATTCAGAGGAAAGTTAAAAGGACTTTACCTGAGTTTACCTGCACTTTTTGCTGAGTCGCTGCTCACCACAGCTTCTGGATCCAAAGCTGGAATGGAGCACAACAAGGACAGTTCTCTTTTTCCTTCATACGTTTTTGCAGACTTAGTAGTATCAGTTTGCCCAAAATAATTCTTGTGCAGTTATTTTTAGGAAATGTATGTTACAGTTTGATAAAGGTACCACGCTATTTTTTCACCCTACCCTTTCAGGACTCCTCTTTTCTTTTAACTCACTAGTGGGGCATAGGCATTGCTGGCTGGGCCAGCTTTTATTGCCCATCCCTAGTTGCCCTTGAGAAAATGGTGGCAGTGAGCTGCCTTTTTAAACTGCTGCAGTCCAAGGCAATGAAGGAACAGCAATATATTTTCCATGTCAGGAAGTTGAGTGGTTTGGAGGGGAGCTTGCAGGGGGTGGCATTCCCATATATCTGCTGCCCTTATCCTTCTAGATGGAGATGTTTACAGGTTTGGAAGGTGCTGTCTAAGGATTTCTAGTGAATTTCTGCAGTGCATCTTGTAAATGGTACACACTGCTTCTACTGAGTGTCAGTGGTGGAGGGAGTAAATATTTGACACAATACCAAAACCTTGAGGGGGGGGGGCAGAGGAAACAGCTGATCTTAGATTTCACAATTGTCTGTGATTCTCAAGTGCAGTGCATAGCATAAGCACTGATCTTAGTACACTGATGACACTGGGCATTTTAATTTACTTCCACTTTGTGGAATCCTGAATAACCATCTTAACTGGGAGAGAAAATGAAATAAAAGTACACAAATAAGGTAGTCTTGATGGACAATGAGACTTCTTTTATTTATTCATGGGGTGCGGAATGTGGTGTCAGGTGGTGAGTTACAGGCTGCAGCATTCCTCGCCTCTGACCTGCTCTTGTAGATAATATGTCTTGTCCAGTTCTGTTCCTGGTCAATAGTAATCCCCAGGATGTTGACAATGGCGAATGTTTCAACACTGGTAATGCCATTGAATGTTAAGGGACGACGATTAAAGCCTCTCATTCGGAGACGGTCATTGACCAGCACTTGTGTGGCATGAATGGTACTTGCCACTTTTCAGCCCAAGCCTGGCTATTGCCTAGATTTTATTGCGTTTGGACATAGACTGCTTCAGTATCTGAGTTGTGAATGGTACTGAACATTGTGCAATCATCAGTGAACAAGCCCACGCCTGACCTTATGACAGAAAGGAAGGTGAAACAGCTGAATATGGTTGGGCCCAGGACATTATCCTAAGGAACACTTGAAGAATGTCCTGAGGCTGAGATGACTAACCCTGAATGATCACAACCAGCTTCTTTGTTTTAAGTATGATTTCAGTCTTTGGAGAATTTGCCCCCTGCTCCCCCCATCCCAATTTCCACTGACTCTAGGTTTGCTAGAAATCCTTGATCCTGCACCTGGTCAAATGCTGCCTTAATGACAAGGGCAGACACTCTCATCTCTGTCGTTCAACTCTTTTGTCCATGTTTGAATTGAGGCTGTAATGAGGTCAGAGTTGAGTGGCCCTGACAGAATCAAAAGGTGAGTGTTGAACCAAACAGTGATTTTTGGCATCACTTTCAGGAAACCACCCAGAAAATGGACAAGTGCATGCTGGGACAGGAAGGGAGTGGAGATCTGGCTTGACAGAACAATTCCTATTTTTGTTGGGCTGAGTTGACCAGGGTTCTGCCTATTAATTAGGCAATCGAATCAGAAAATCCCCACAGTCCAGTCTGTAAAAGTATACAAGTAGGAAAAGGCCATTGAGCTCTGCCATTCAAAGACCGTGGCTGATTTAATTGTGGCCTCAAACCAATTTCCAAACTACCCATGATACACTTTGACTCTCTTGATTGTCAAGAATTTATCTATCTGTACTTTATATTCATTGACCCTGTCTTCACTGTTCACCAGGAAGATAATTTCAGTCATGATCCTCTGAGAGCAAAAACATTTCCCTGATGTACCTCTTACTTCTTTACTTTTAAACTGTGTCCCCTCATTCTAGTCTCACAAAGGGAAATATCCTTTCAGCATCCACCTCATCAAGGCCTCTCAGGATCTTAAACAGTTCCACAAGTTCACCCCTTATTCCTATAAACACCAATGGATACAGGTCTGACCTGTCCAACTATTCCTCATGAGAAAACCCCAATAATCAGGAATCAATCAAATGAACTTCTTCAACAGTCTTCAGTTCTGTCCAAGTTCAACCATTTTTATGTTTCTCTGCTTAATAATGCAGATACACCATTACTAAGGATTTCTACTAGCTAAGGAAAAGCCATAATCCCACCATCCAAATAATTTCCTCCTCTATTCAGTGCAGGATTGGATTCCTAACCGTGTTAATAGATTGCAATGACTCAGTTTCGACTTGTATTCCCTTCAATTCAGAGGCTGAGGTATGACATAGTCATGGTTTTTAAAATGATTGAGGGATTCAGTAGAGGTGCATTGCTCGGGTATAATTCATTCAGGGAGACCAGGTTGCCATCGCAACATGAGCTTTTTACATGCATGTTGCAGACTGGTGCCAGAGATAGTGATAGTGTCGGCTCTAATATTCTTTACTTCATCTGGCTGACTAGGAATCTTTTCCGCTCTTACTATTTGCCGTTGTTGCATGTTGGGAAGATCTACAATCCAACTCAGCGACAGGGACACAGTCATACTGCATGGAGACAGATTCTTTGGCCCAACTTGTCCATGCCAACCAAGTTTCCCAAACTAATTTAGTCCCACTTGCCTGCATTTGGCCCATTTCCCTCTAAACCCTTCCTATTCATGTACCTATACAAACGTCTTTTAACTGTACCTGCATCTACCGGTTCCGCTGGCAGTTCATTCCACACACAAATCACCCTTTCTGTAAGAAAAAATTGCCCTTCAGTTCCCTTTTAAATCTTTCTCCTCTCACCTTAAAATTATGTCACCTAGTTTTGAACTCCCCCAAATGAGGGAAAAGACCTTTGCTTTCACCTTATCTATAAATCTCTATAATGCCACACATTAACCTCCTATACTCTAGTGAAAAAGTGCCAATCTATCCAGCGTCTCCTTATAACTCCAACCCTCCAGACCCAGTAACATCCTGGTATATCTTTTCTGCATCCTCTCCAATTTAATGATTTTCTTCCTGTAGCAGGGCAACCAACCTGCACACAGTACTCCAAAAGTGGCCTCACGAACATTCTGTACAACCTCAACATGACGTTCAAACTCCTATACTCAGTGGTGTGTGTAATGAAAGTAAACGCGCTAACCACCTTCTTAACCACCCTTTCTACCTGTGATGCAACTTCCAAAGAACCGTGTACCTGAACCCCTAGATCTCTCTGTTCAACAATACTACACAGGGCCCCACCATTAGTTGTATAACTCCTGCCCTTGTTTGTTTTACCAAAATGCAATACCTTGCATTTATCCAAATTAAACTCCATCTGCCACTCCTCAGCTCAATTAATCAAGATCCCGTCGTAATCTTAGCTAACTTTCGTCATTGTCAACAATCCCACCAATTTTGGTGACATCCACAACTTACTAGCCATGCCTCATAAATTCTCATACAAATTATTTATATAAATGATAAATAACGGTGAACCCAGCACCAATCCCTGTGGAATCAACCACTGGTCACGGGCCCCCAGTCTGAAAGAACAGCCCTCGACTACCACCCTCTGTCTCCTACTGTCAAGCCAAATTTGTATCTAATTGGCAAGCTGTCCCTGAATCCCATTTGATCTAACTTTACTAATTAGTCTGCCATGTGGATCCTTGTCAAAGGCTTTACTAAAGTCCATGTAGGCAATGTCTACTGCTCTGCCATCAACAGTCTTTTTGGTTGTGTCCTCAAAAAACTCAATTAAGTCTGTAAGACACAATTTCCCATGCACAAAGCCATGCTGACTGTCCCTAATTGATTCTTGCCTCTCCAAATATATGTAAATCCTATGTCTCAGAATCTCCTCCAAGAACCTACCCACCATTGATGGTGCACACATGGGTCTATAGTTCTCAGGCTTCTCCTTACAGCCTTTCTTAAGTAATGGCGCAACATTACCCACCCTCCAATACCTCACCCATGGCTGTAGGTGATACGCATATCTCTGCTAGGAGTGCTGCAATTTCTTCCCTAATTTTCCACATCCTCCTTGGATACACTTGATCATGACCTGGAGCTTTATCCACCTTTATGTTATTTTAAGACCCTCGGCACCTCCTCTTCTGTAATGTGAACCATTTTTAAGATATCAATATTTATTTCCCAGAGTTGCCTATTCTCCACTTCTTTCTTCACAGTAAAAACTGACGCAAAATATTGGTTTAGTATCTCGTCCTTCTCCTGTGGCTCCATACATGGATGACCTCATTGATCTTTAAGGGGTCCTATTGTCTCCCTAATTGCTGTTTTGTTTTTCATGTACTTGTGGAATCTCTTTAGATTATCCTTAATCTCACATTATGCCCTCTATCTGCAGTGATGGCAACAGCAGCAACGTCAGGACAAACTGGACACACCCAGGGTCTCCCGTCGAGTGAGGAGCAGGTCCTGGCCTGAATTCCTCAGCCCGGACCCGCAAGCTGGGCTGATGCTCCAGGTCCACAGCTAGGCCGTGGTGCCTGAAGGAGCGGAAGCATCGGTAAAAGGGACAGATGGTGGACCAGCAGCAGCGGGGTCTGGAGGAACGTTGGGAGGGGAGTAGGAGGCTCCCTTGGCCCAGCGTGGCATTCTCGACTTGGCTGCATCTTCACAGTATTCCATCATTCCTTAATCTGCTGTTTCTGAACCCAGGAGCCGTTAACTGAATGTGATGAACTTTGTCTTAATTTTACATTTTTATTATTGTTATGTATGACTTCTGTCATTAACATTGATGACTTATAAAACTTTACACTGTATTTTTTGTGCAAAAATTCACGTGACAATAAATTTCTATTCCATTCTATCCCCTTTATGCCCTCCTGATTTGCCTCTTAAGAATGCCCCTACACCCCTTATACTCTTCAAGAGTTTCACTTGATCCCAGTTGTCTATACCTAATATATGACTCCTTCTTATTCTTGACCAGCGCCTCAATATCTTCATTTATCTACTTTTGCCAGCCTTACCCTTCACCCTAAAGGTTGTGAGAGGCATAGCCAGAGGAGACCCCGAATTACCTTCCTACCTGTTCTGACAGTCACCCATCTATTTGACTGCACCTCTCTAAAGCTACTAACCATCACCCTCTGTGTCTCCTGAATGCTCCTCAGTGACTCTAACTACTTCTCCAGCCGATCCAAATGGTCTGATATGAGATGGATCCAAACACACCTCCTGCAGACTTAGTCTTCAGAGACGACCAACAGCTGACATGATTTATTGCAGCACAGGACCTCCTCATTAAGTGGAGTATATATAGAGAGATACTATCTCCTATTTTGGGGAATCCAGAAGATGCAGGTCATTACACATTATCACCTTCTTGTGATCGGGTGCAGCTTCCCTCATGGCTGATAACATCTTTACGCTTTCATTTAATTCCCATTGATATGATGGCTAATTTTACGTGTCAAGTTAAGTGTACTGGTACAGCACATTCTTAAAGTTAGAGCCTTGTAATTCAGGAGCTAAAGTAGGAATCACACCAACACACAAATGGTAGTAAAACTTTCAAACGTGCTCTCCCAGGATTGATGGAAATTTTGAAAACTGAGATCAGTAATTATTGTTAGGTCAGGGCATCAAGGGACATGGCCCAAAAGGCAGTTAGATGGAGTCAAGACATAGACCTGTCATGATCTCATTGAACAGCAGAACAGGCTCAAAGGGCTGAATGGCTTCATTGCATTCATTCTAATGTTTCAGAAAGAAATACAACATAGCACACAGGAAAAAAATAACATTTCATCAATAGTTCCTAAATAGTGAAAAAGGGGCGGAAGTTAAGATTTAATAAATGACAACATTGTAGGGGTAAAAGGAACACGTCCTCAGTGGTAAGCGAAGATGGCATTGTCCGGGTGGTGGGCTTCAAATACCTCCTTTTGCTTCAGTCCTTCTGTAAAAGCTATTGATTCTCACAAAGAGATTTCCAAGGGCATGCAGGTTGTGACTGTAAATGTTATGCATGCTAAGTGTATGTGTGTGTGTGTCTGTGCTGTGGGGGGTGGGGGGGATGTGCTTTGATCCTGTTTAGACCAGGTTTGCAGCAAACTGCTTGTTCAGGTACACCTGGCAGCTAGGGACACTTAGCAAGGGACAGTGAGAGTGCGTGGTGAATGGCACAGATTTCTGGTGGTGCCTTATGTCTGCAATGAGTGAAGTATGGAAACAAGAGAGTGCTCCCACTCTGGGAACAGAAGAAAGGATCCTTCTACGGCCAAAGCCGCAGAGACCTTGGCCCAAAACCAGGAAGAACGTGTCAGGTTAGTAAGATTAGCGATAGAATAACTTTCTAGCTTTAGAGTTATGTCTGGCTTTGTCACCAGGTATTAAAACTGACAAATGTGGCACAATAGAATTTTAAATATTTACAGAACAAATAAACCCTCCTTATTCAGTGGATTTATGGTAATTTGTTACATGTGGCTTGTATTTAGACTTGAGGAATAAGCTCAGTTAGCAAGCACAGAGCATCACTGGTTCTCATTGCCAGCAAACTGGTCTGGTCTACTCAAGGAGACAACATTTGCAATTCCCAACTCCATAACAGTATCTCATTAATTCCTAAACTAGTTCTAAGTTTACGTTCTCTTGTCATCCTGATATACGCTGAGACATTAATGTCATGAATATTATTGCGTGACTGCTGGAGCAGTGGATGTTTCAATTCCTTTGATTATTTTTACTGGCCAGCAAGCTTAAAAATGCTGACTGACTATCAGAATTAGATACGTTGTTGGGCTTCCTTAGTCAGCGATCACTGGGAGAACCTGGTGTAGTAAAACAGCCAAAGGATACTTAAATTCATTGTATCAATATTGCAGAAAGAGAAATAATCTTTCTTGTCCTGGATATGGAGGGAGTGCAAGCAAGATTTATCAGGCCAATTGCTGGGATGGCAGAACTGATCGATGAAGAGAAAATGGATTGGTTTGTAGTATATTCACTGGAGGTTAGAAGAATGAAGGGGAATCTCATAGAAACCTGTAAAATTCTAATAGGACTAGACAGAGACGAAGGATATTGCCAATGACTAGGCAGTCCAGAACCAAGGGTTACAATCTAAAGATATGGGGTAGGCCGTTTAGAATTGAGGCGAGGAGAGATTTCTTCACCCAGAGAGTGGTGAGCCTGTGGAATTCTCTGCCACAGAAAGTAGTTGAGGGCAAAACATTGAATGTTTTCAAGAAGGAAATAGTCATAATTATTAGAACTAAAGGAAGTCAAAGGGTATGGAGTGAAAGCGGGAACAGGATACTGAGTTGGATGATCAGCGATAATCAGATTGAATGGCGGACCAGGCTCGAAGGATTTACTCCTGCTCCTGTTTCACAAAGTCTTTTCTTCACTTCATGATATTATGGGAAGTGCACCTAGGGTTATTTAAATTGAGTGAGTATTTCATTAGCACTTTAATTTTCCACAAAGGAACAGGAAATCTTATTGCAATACCTTTAATTGTTAAAAGATACTAATTCCCTTTGGGTCATTATGTACAATAAGCACACTATATTAATGCATGACATAGCAAGAACTGCTGATGCTGGAGACAGAGGTAACACAGTGTGGAGCTGGAGGAACACAGCAGGCCAGGCAGCATCAGAGGAGCAAGGAATTTTGATGTTTTGGGTCGGGACCCTTCTTCAGAAAATTTTTCTGAGGATGGGTCCAGACCCGAAATGTCAACTTTCCTGTTCCTCTGATGCTGCCTGGCCTGCTGTGTTCCTCCAGCTCCACACTGTGTTATCACCATATTAACCATAGAATAGAATCCCTACAGTGTGGAAACAGGCTCTTCAGCCCAACAAATCCACACTGACCCTTGGAGCATCGCACCCAGACCCGTCCCCCTATAACCCACACACCCCTGAACACTACGGGCAATTTAGCATGACCAATCCACCTAGCCTGCACATCTTTGGACTGTGGTAGGAAACCAGAGCACCTGGAGGAAACCCATGTAGACACGGGCAGAACGTGCAAACTCCGCACAGACAGTCACCCGAGGCTGGAATTGAACTTGGGTCCCTGGTGCTGTGAGGCTGCAGTGCCAACCACCGAGCCACCATGCCACCCAGATGTTGTCTTTGTTATACATGGAATGAACAGCATGTCAATTGGACCATTTAATGTTCAGAAGTTTTATTTTTGCATTGATGGATTATTACATCTCAATATATCTTACATGTTGCGAATTACTCACGATGCGGTGACTGCAAATGTTTAACTTCGGCCTCACAGACCATCTGTGTTTAGGGTAATGGTCTTTTGTGTGTAAAAGTGTGTCAGTTATTACAAAAGTTTTGCTGCTAACTTATGCTTGTTGCCTTTTTCCAATTTAAATATTGTGGCATCTCAGAAACGAATGGTTACTTTGTGTGTTGTGGCTTGGAGTTTAATGGAATGGTGAGGATTATTGAGGATATTGGTGAATTCTTCTAATTCTGTTTCTGTGGTGAGTCCGACCATGTCATACATCAATATCGATACAGAAGGTAATATATCAATGTGATATCATCATCTAATAAAGTTGTGAATAAAGATGAAAAAGAGGCACCTAAAAACCAAAATTAACCCCCCAAAAATCAAAAATTAGCTTTGAGAGCATCTTAAGAGGAACTCTCAAAAAAAAATGATTTTGACCTTGATGTAAGTCCAGGGAATTGAAGCATGAACTAACCTGACTTGAGTATAATTAGGAAAAAATGTGAGGAAATGTTCTGCAAAACAACTTGCTCCAGGGATTTTGTGCATTTTTAAAGTATCTAACATATTAACAAAGGAAACTAGGTGCTAAGTGTGCAGATACTACCATTGCCATAGTCAGAATATTCAAACAGTAATTTGACGAGAAGGTCATTCCTTCTAACGGGCTCTGTGCGTTTTGCATGAAAGTGTATTCTGTCCAAAGTACATAACTTCCCTGGGGAGGTGAATGACCAGATTGAAATTTCTAAACAAATAAAGTGAAACTCCCCTGAGCTCAAATGTAATTGACCCAGCTCTCCAGAATATAGATCTAATATTAGAACCTACGTTACTGAGCCATGACCAGTTACATTCTTCAGATAACATTTCCATGATTGCAATACCATGAGATACACTCATGTGTGCCACAGAACAATGTGCAATATTGCCAATGCCTACAGCTATTAAGGAGCAGTAGATACAACGCTCATTGTGCCTCTGCATTACTTGTCAGTTCTTTAGTTTGATGAAATATTTGCAAATCTTGTATTCATGTACTTTGTACATGAACTTCACATGATGGAAAAGTATAAAATTACTTTGCCTCAAGCAAGATGTGAGTTTGGAAGCAATTCCCATGTATCTTAAAATAATATAATTCCAGTAATTCCAAGGTAATTAAGAAATTCTCATTGGACACATAGAACATTTCTTTACAGGACACGAAATGGGAAGTGAAAGTTAGGAATAACTGATACATTTTCTAGAGTTGGAAGGTATATTTATGAAGTTTGGTTGAATTAATTGTGTTACATTTCTGGCCAACTTTGCTTTCTGTACTTTTCGCAATGGAATTAATTAACTTTGATGCATAATTCTCCGAACACTTATTGACCTGCTGTGACTCACACAAGTAGACATGGCTAAATGATTAATGTTGATAGAAGCTTCGATCATATGAAATGATGCTTCTAACCCTCTTCTTAGCCAATGTTGACATGTTTGGCACTTTTCTGGAAGACCAGTCCTCATACCTTGTGGTCATTGCTGGAAGTGGTACTGGGTAAGTCCTCAAGGTAGTCTGTTGCCACCAATCCATCTCTGCTTTTGCTTTGTTTGGGGTCTATCTAGTGATTAGTGGTAGAGAGCACACCACTATTGAATATCTGTGGAAGAGACATTGTTCTTCGGTAACAAGAATGTTTATTGCAAAACAGCAATAAATAGAACTACATTTGGCCAGATTACTAGGATCTTTGGGAGCTGATTATCTGATATATCTGCTCCCTCTGAAAGCTAGAGTAGGATGCTTCATCTCCACCGACAGACAAGTGGAATACCACTGGTCGTGGATCTTCAGTAAGAAAAACACCCCGCCACAGCTACATTCTGTCTCTGTAACCAAGCCAAGTTTGTATCCAACTCACCGTGGATCACAAGTGATTTAATCTTCTTGACCAGCCTAACATGAGGGACTTTGTCAAATGGTCTAGTAAAGTTATGTAGACAATGTCCACTACCTTACCCTCATCAATCATCTTCGTGACTTCCTTAGAAAATTCAGTCAAGTTTGTGAGACAAGGCCCCCCTGCATAGAGTCATGCTGACTATCCCTGCCAAGTCCATCTTCTCCAAATGTGATTAATTCCTGTTCCTAAGAATCTTTCTCCAATAACTTCCCTACCGCTGATGTAAGTCTCACCAGCCTATAATATCCTGGATTATCCCTGTTTCCCTTCTCAAAGAAAGCAACAACATTGGCTATTCTCTAGTCCTCCGGGAAATTGCCTGTGGCTAAAGAGGATACAAAGGTCTCTGTCAAGGTCCCAGCCTCCGTTGCCTCTCTCGGCATCCTGAGATAGATACCATCAGGCCCTGGGTACTCATCTATCTTAATGACTTTCAAGACTCCCAGTACCTCCTCCTTTTTAATATCGACATGCCCTAGAATGTCATTGTACCCCTCCCTAATCTTACCATCATCCATGCTCTTCTCCATGGTGAATACCAATATGAAGTATTCATTAAAGACCTCACCCACTTCTTCTTGCTCCATGCATAAATTCCCTCCTTTATCCTTGAGTGGACCTATCCTTTCCCTGGCTACCCTCTAGCTTCTAATACAATTACAAAATGCCTTGGGATTCTCCTTAATCCTACTTGCCAAGGACACCTCATATCCCTTCCTAATTTAATGTTTAACTTCTTTTCTGTTTCCTTTACACTCCTCAAGGGTCTTGTTTGATTTCAGTGTTTTCTTTGTAAATATTTTCAATAAAACTTTAAATTCTTTTACTGGCTGCTTTACCACTCACTGGGATAATGTGATAGAAATCAAACCCCACTATTCCCAGAGGGCCACCAACGTAAAGATTTAATAAGCTGCTAAAATTCCCAATTTGCCTCAGACTGATGGCCATCCAGGATAAATGCAAACCAAATCAGATTCCTTCAGTGACCATTAAAAAACTGCATTTATTGTCAAACTCTTAACTTTAGCAAGAACAGTAAAAGAACGCTATTTTGAATTTACATTACTTAAACTTTATCGCTTTTAAAATTCCCAAACACAGACACAATGAATTAAAAAAGCAGACAAAACACAACATTATGAATACAGGAAAGAAAATAGTCAGGAGAACACAATTCGATAGATTGGATTCAAAATCCCTTTGATTCTTCAATGATACCATAGTGTTATCTGCATAATCATAATCAATCTGTTTTCACTGGTTCATTGTTTGGAAGAATTTGGGTTCTTCCTTTCTGTCTTTTGGTTTTAGAAATTATTTTTCAGTGTCTCTGAAATAGTTTTTCTGCTCTTTCAAATGTTAAAAAAGAACAACTTTACAGAGAAAGGGGGGACACAGAGAAAGATTGATACAGGCAATGTCTGGAAGTCTCCTTGCTTCTCTGCTTTAATTCACCACACAGTGTTAAGTTGCAACCTTCTGACCAATCACAGCTTTGTTACTAAGTTGATCTCTCCTGGACCCACAATAAATTGTGCAGATCATCCGGATTCAATGTTCCCAAAAATGTAACATGGAATGGCAGATAGCTTGCTTTGTTTTCTGCAAGCTGTACCTTCTCCCATTGTTAAAAGCAATTTTTCTCATTTTCATTCCACAGCCCAGAAATAAAAAAGATTTGGGCTCTTAGTACTGTGCTGTAGTAATTTACTGCTTTCAAGCTTTTTAAATTAGCTTCTTTGTAATACAGTATCTCTGTACTGTTTACTGAGCTTTGCCCCATTCCCAAATTTTTCCACTTTGTTTCATGATCAAAATTGTGGTGACTTGCTTCTTCCAAGATTTTCACACTTTCTGTAGCTAAGATACAGTATTCCTGTTTCTTCCTCAGTTCATACCTTTCACAGTCTAATATACCAAGTACTTTCTTCAACACAAATTTAAAATAAACTTCTCTAGCTGTAGCATTAATTTTGTCAATTACTATGCCTTGGGCTTTTAAATATTTAGTTTTCCCTGATTCCTCTTCTTCTGCCAGACTCACAAGATGTATTTGAATTTTCTCAAATACAGCTTAAATAAATTCTGAAGCCTTCCTGATTCTGGTCTAAATTTTCTTTCCTGGCCCCTTCACTGCTCCTTGCAGCCTAATGTCAATGGTTACGATATTGTTGTAAGAGATGAGAACACTCTTTTACACTTTCTTGTCTTCCTGTCCCAGTCTTTGCATAATTTCTCATTAAGATACTCCACCTTTCTCTCAGGGCTAACCAAATTTATGTCCTGGAGCCTCCTACACTCCCGACAGAGCTTAGTTCACAAAGACAGCTATTTTTCAAAGTGTGGCTGGTCTTTCCCTTTTTTTTCCTAGCCCATGTTCCTGCCCCCTCACTTCTTATCAGCTTTTGAATGAAGTTTTACCTTTGGAGTGCTGAGATGTCCTTTTTGCTGGATTCCATGATTGCTGTTGTCTCTCCACCAGCAATAACACTTCAGCCAACAATTGACTGTCTGTGTCTTTTTTGAAGTTGTAACATTTTTAAAGTAGTAAGCTTGCTTGCTTGAAAAGTTTTCTTTCTTCCGAATGTTTGGGATTTCTCTTCCTCCTGATGGGGCACAGATCTGCATCGCTGTTACAGTTTGTAACTTTCTCAGACGAGAGCTCCTAGTACCTTGTGGTGTCTGTCACCTCAATCAGTATATGGGACTGGGTAAGAGTTATTTGAGGCGGATAACTGCTACTGCTCGTCCTTTGTCTTTTCTTTGTCTTGGACCTAATTAGTGATTTCTGGTATTGAATATGTCATGATAAAATATCTACAGAAAAGGCAGTATTCCTGGATGATAAGAAATGTTTGTTGCATAATGGCAATAGGTAAAAAAGTTAATTAATTGAGTCTAGCTACATTTGGTCAGTTGTAATTTCTCAGATCTCTGGGTGCTGGCACAGATATATTCTGTTCCCTCCAGTAGCTACAATAGGACTCCTTGTGTCCACCTCAGACTATGGTAATATCATTAGAGTGGGTACAGCCAAAATAACATGAACATTAACCTCTTCAGAACTATTATCTTATACAACAGCATGCATTTAGTTTCCCCACTAGGGATCATTGAACAGATAAATGTGCATGAGTGGGAAAACTGGTGGATTCTTCCACTCCCCAGCTTAGGACAGCATCGTGGATAAGGAACTTCAGGTTTTTAAGGCTCAGTTATTTAATGCTTTTACTGGCTGAACTGTCAGGAAGCTCTTAATCTGCTTAGTAATGAACAAATGACACCCATCATTCATTACACTTTCATTAAAATCAGCAACAATATTTTAAAACTAAAGGAGTGACATTCTAGACTGGTATAAGAAAATTTTCAGTGCCAGAGAGGTTGCTCATCATTTATTAAGTCAAACTGTTAATTTCAATGGCCTTGCCTTTTAGAGTCATAGAGTCATAGTGATTTGCAGCATGGAATCAGATCCTTCGGTGCAACTTGATCATGTTGACCAGATATCCTAAATTAATCTTGTCCCATTTGTTAGCATTTGGCTCATATCCCTCTAAACTCTTCCTATTCATGTACCCATTCAGATGCCTCTTAAATGTTATAATTTTACCAGCCTCCACCACTTCCTCTGGCAGCTTATCCCAAACACGCACCACCCTCTGAGTGAAAACATTGTCCCTTGGGTCCATTTTAAATCTTTCCCCTCTCACCTTAAACCTATGCCCTCTAGTTTTGGATTCCCCCACCCTGGGGAAATGACCTTGGCTGTTTACCCCATCCATGCCCCTCATGATTTAATAAACCTCTATAAGGTCACCCCATAGCCTCCGACATTCCAGGGAAAATAGTCCCAGCCTATTCAGCCTCTCCGCATAGCTCAAACCCTCCAACTCTGTCAACATCCTTGTAAATCTTTTCTGAACTCTTTCGAGTTTCACAACATCCTTTCTATAGCAGGGAGACCAAAATTTTATTAGTTTTGTAAAGGTATCTAGCAGTTAACACGAGGGTGATTTCATTAGTTTTAATGCTGTATGTAACAGCAAGATACTAGCATATTTAAACATGTCAAGAAGCAAGGCAGACCTGACAGTAACTTTCTATCTTCCTTGTTTAAATGAACACATGTGGATTCCAGAGGTAGCTGTCTGATTTATGCTATAATAAGAGTGAGAGCTGACAATGCCACTGTTACTATTACCACAAAATACAGGTTAATGATAAACCTAGCAATTTCTATATTGGCAGTCTCTTGTATGAACTTATTAACAATCATTTTCATGCTTCATTTGTTGTGTCCTGCAGGATGTTTGGGATTTGTCAAACGCCAGCTCTTCCACATAGGAGATGACTGGTATTTTCTCTTCATTCTTGGCGTGTTGATGGCTCTCATTAGTTTTGCACTGGACTTCACAGTGGTCAAACTTCTCAAAGGTAAGCAAAAACAAGTGTTTATGTTCTCTGTTTCGCTGCACCTTTGTTGCCAATGCTATATCATTCCATGTTCCTTGTGGCTGGCAAAGCTGTAAATTATTCACATGTTGATCAACAAGATGCTGTTATATCAGTGAGACAGACAGCCATCCTTTTTTAAGCTTTAATTCTCACTTGGCTGCAAGTTCACATAGTACGTTAGATGTACCTGGCACGTGTCCTGATCACCCAAAACTAAGGACCCCAGTTAAGTGACCGATTACAAGATGGACAATTTGTTTTGGCTTTCTTACAATCCCACACAGATAACTGCTTGTGGTTACAATCAATTTCTGGAGGAAGGTGCCAGTCACAGTTTTCTTTTCGTTGTTGATAATTACCTTTTGGTTTGCGTTTTTAGTTTGGCTGATTTTCCCAGGATTTGCTTGAAGGCAGCGTGCAGATGTCCTGTAGAAATTACATCCCTTTCTAGCAGTCTTGCCCAGTTGAAATTTCTGATCAACCACCTGCTTAGTCACATGGTGACTAATCTTTAGTTATTTGCACTACCTTTGTTATAAAATGCCTTTCACACAAAACAAATCAAACAACTTTACGAAGTGAACATCCATTATTATTTTGCAGTCGTTCACCAAAGTTGCGAATTCTGATATGCATTTATCCAGCACCTCTAACTGCAGTTTCTCGAAGCAGCATATCACCTGAAGAGTGACACTCCACTTCTCTGGTAATTCCTGCTAGTTCTGGGATTATCTGTAGGACGTTATGGTGGACATGGAAAACATTTGCCCAAATTTACATAATGGACAGTGTTATGGACCAGACCAAATCCCCTTAAAATATATTTAGAAGATGGCCTAGATTCTGACTTTTTCATATTTTAAAGATAAGTGCCATGTTCCAGATGCAATTTGATTGGTCAAACTACTTGACGCTAAGCAGGCTGTTCATAAAACACTATACTTAAAATACATCAAAAGAAAGAAGAAATTAAATAACTTAACTCTATTGGAAAACTTAACAGAATATTAGATTATTTAATCACTAAACAGCCACTGTTCCAATTTAGTAACATCTCAAAAACACATCCTTGGCAAAGGGAAAGTCAGTAAAACAGGTTGTCTCACAGGCAACTCCAGCAGCAAGAAGAGAACCCCTAGCTTTTAGCTCTGACAGAGAGCTGCCACATCCAGCTTCAAGACCCCAGCAACTGCTACTGAAAACTAAGACTAAAAATCCTGGTTCTGTGGGTGCTTGACCCCACCCATTCAGGCTGCTTCTATTGCTCCAACTTTAAAAAAAACCAAGGCCTCACAAACTGTTTATTTTATGGGTTTTCAATAGACAGCTCTTCGCCTCTGTCTTAAAGCTTCTTTTCAAAATAAACCAGGACAAAATACACCTCCTAAAGCCATAGTATCATCACAACAGTTAAAATCACAGCGTGTGATTGTCGCATGCAACTTTTCTCTCATTACCAGGATTGCTAAAGGATGGCAGAAGGTCCTTTAAAATGTTGAAAGAATAAAATAAAGAACTGCAGGTGCTGGAGATCTGAAATAAAAATAGAAAGGCCCAGAGGTATCTCAACAAGAGTGACAGAATATGTGGACAGAAACACAGAGCTACTGGTTTGAGTCCATTTCTGATGAAGGGTCACTGGACTTGAAACGTTAACTTTGTTTTTCCTGCTGAGTTTCTCCAGCAGCTTCTGTTTTGTTTCCTTTAAAATGTTAAAATCTCTGAATAACCTGAAGAAATGTTAACTTTTGATACAAATATTATACACCTTTCTATGACTTGTGGTCTTCTTGCCTTACTTTCTTATTTTATTCATGGGATTTGAATGTTGCTGGTTGGCCAAAATTAATTGCCCATCCCTAATTGCAAATGAGAATGTGGTGGTGAGCTGCCTTCTTGAACTTCTTCAGTCATTGGAATAAAGGGACACCCACAGTGCAGTTAGAAATGTACTTCCAGGATTTTGACTGTGAAGGAACAGCGGTATAATTCCAAGTCAGGATCGAGTACAACATGGAAGGGAACATACACATTTGTGATAACAAGCATGGGGCTGGATGAACACAGCAGGTCAAGCAGCATCAT
>JAHRHZ010000004.1:20819716-20834537 GCA_024137785.1 Ginglymostoma cirratum | reverse complement strand
GAAACATCAAGTTTTCCTGCTCCTATGATGCTGCTTGACCTGCTGTGTTCATCCAGCCCCATGCTTGTTATCTCGGATTCTCCAGCATCTGCAGTACCTTTTATCTCTAACATACACATTTGTGGTGGTTTTTTCACGCATCTGCTACAAATGTCTAAGACGCTTACAGGTGGGGAACCTGTTAAAAACTCACCATAAATATATAAAACAGAAAAAGACCTGGAGATTCGAAAATAAATGTTCATTCTTTAGACTCAAGTCCCTTTGTGTTATACCGTGATATAACAGAAAATACCAGGGATCCACACTTTTTACAGTACAGGCACTTACTTCCAATTGGAAATCTTCATGTTAACCAAGGAAGTTGGTGTACAGGGTATCATAGCTAAGTTCAATGTTCTTTATCTATCGTTAAATCATGTACACTGTCCAGCAGCAGTCCCCAGTGATCAGGGCTGAATGGACATATTTCTCTTTCTCTACACCAGGGAGACCATGGTCAATTGGACATCTCCTCCTTGAGATGAATTGGCAGCACAGACTGTGGTTTGAAACTCTAGCATTTCCCATCTGCATGGTTTTGACTTTAAACACCAGTAAGGATGTTTCATAGAGTCAAACAGCATGGAAACAGACTCCTCAGTCCAACCAGTCCATGCCGACCATAATCCTAAACTAAACTAGTCCCACCTGCCTGCGCTTTGCCCATATCCCTCCAAATCTTTTCTATTCATGTTTCCTACAATGATCAATTCATAGCTAAACATAAGAGCAAGCAACATTCATGATAAATCCTTATTTAAAAAGTAGTATTGATTTAGATCACCTGACTGCTAAGGGCAGTGTCCAAGAGCCCACGTGTTGACAATTTCTATTCGTATGTTAAGGTTGAAAATGATTGGGATGTAATGGCTGAGTGGTATTATTGTTAGACTATTAATCCAGAGACCCAGGTAACGTTCTGAGGACCTGGATTTGAATCTTGCCAATCATCCAGAGTGGTGGGTTGATTGGTTTGTGAGTTTAGTTCCCAGAGTGGTGCAAAGGAGTGTACCTAGCCCAGGGACTGATGGATCAAAACCATCCTCTGCTATTTACAGTTTCAGTAACACCACTAAGAAGGGGATCTTGTGGTGCAGTGGTAGTGTTCCTACCTCTGATCCAGAGGTGTATCATAACATTCCTGAATAGCTGAAAATATTAAAAGTGCAGTGGTAGTATCCATGTTTCTGATCCTGGAAACCTGAGTTCAAATCCCCCTTTCTCTGGTGGTTTATAATAACATCGCTAAAAAAGTTGATTGAAAAATATCTAAAGTTAAAAGTAATATTGATAATGAGGAATATTATGCCTTAAAATCTTTGTTTCTGTTTGAGTAAAATCAAATTATGCTGTTGCATTAGTTATAATGAGTGTACGTGTTTAGTAAATAATTAAAACTATGTGTCCCTTTCCTGCTCCTTTACCTTCTGTCCTTGTCTTGCTTTTGCAATTCTTCACATTAGTTACTGCTTGGTACTTCCTGAAATAATTGAGTGCTGCAACAGTGTCTCAGTTTTTGACCAGATGAGTTTCAACACAGTTAGTTTTAACAGATTCAGTTAGACCATAAGACTGATTATGTAAGTTAAGTGAATTGTGCAAACAGCAATTTCTCCAAATTGTCTGTTTGAAATCAGATATTGCTATGCCTTGATATGAGCAGTGGAAACAATTTTAGCAAGTACAAAATAGTTTGATCACGTTTCCAAATTGAATTTGACAAGGATCCAGAACCAGCCTGCTTAGTTCATTGTGGATTTGATGTTTCACATGCTTTGTGTGTCTCCACAGCTCATCGGTGGCTCTTTGAGCAGATGGAAGGCAGCACTCTCCTACAATACATCACTTGGACAGTGTATCCTATTGCAATGACCACATTCTCCACCGGCTTCTCTCAGTGTGTGTCACCACAGTCAGGAGGTATGTCTGCCACTGGCAGTGTATTTATAGAGCAAACAGTATTTATATGATCCCATTTCCCATCAGCGCTGTGGGCATTTCTCAAAATACAGCTGCTTAATCTCGTCTACTGAGAAGAATGTTGCCACGTCAAGGTGAACTGAAATGCAGAGTTAGTCACTCAAAGTCAATCCATAAATTCCAGTAGTAGAGTTAGAGCTTCAAACTAGATGAAAATGCAGTGTAGTGAAGACGTCAGTAGCAAAGGTCTACTGAGAGATTAGGTAAATTCATTGCTCCTCTGTTTCCAGCTGGCATCAGTTTTCAATGGGCATGGGGTTGTAGTGCTAAATCCTGTGGTATTGATTTGAGCGCAGCACCCAATGGAAGTACAGATGGATGAATTTGACCTTTTATAGAGTCATAGAGATGTACAGCATGGAAACAGACCCTTTAGTCCAACTTGTCCATGCCAACCAGATATCTTAAATTAATCTAGTCCCATTTGCCAGCATTTGGCCCATATCCCTCTAAACCCTTTCTATTCATGTACCCAAACAAATGCTTTTCAAATGTTGTAATTGTACCAGCTTCCACCACCTCTTAGACCGAACTCCAGTGTCCGGAGATGCTGGTAATTTCACAGCGCAGGCAATCAGCTGTGAAAGTTCATTGCCTGATCAGTCAGCTGTGAACTTCCAGCCTTTTCGTCTCCCACGTAGACTCCTGCTCTCTCTCTTTGCTCCTGTTTTAAAGAACTGATGTTTTGATTTTATTTCAAAGTTCCAAAACAAATCAACAGCTTAATAAACAGTCACTACTGCTCAAAGAAATTGAAGGAGTCAGCTCCAGCTCTGAAACTGGCTTCAGTACCTCTTACTAGTATGCAATAAACTGCTTTTTGTAGTGAAAGAGAAGTGCTTGTTCTTGCTAAGGCTTACCGATGCTCCATCCACTACCACTGATAAATTAGACAGGCCCTGAAACTCAGAGTAGAATGAAGGATTGTTGGCAACAAAGTCCCCTAACCACAAGGTGCCAATGGTTGGTAACTAGAAGCCATAAATGACATATACAACCTCAGTATTTTGCTCATCCCTGAATCTAGCTCTAAACCTTATATCTAATCCATTCTTGAAACTCCATATGTTGACCTCAGCAACACTATCTGTGCTGCACAATGTTATCACCTCCATGTCGACTTACTCTAAAGCCCTCTTTGTTGTCCTCTAATCCTTCATGAGTTGCAACTGGTTCAAAATGCATGAAGCACCAATTATCCAAATCTATGCTTACCTAATTTGCATCCAAGGCCATCAATTTATCAAATTTAAATTCTTTGCATTCATCTTCAAATCTTTTTGTGAACTTGCTCCACTTTTACGTCTTCAACATTCTTCAGCTCTGGTTTAATTCTCAATTTTCCAGTATGGAATTTTCGCCACACTCATTTAAGACCATAAGATGTAGGAGTGGAAGTAAGGCCATTCGGCCCATCGAGTCCACTCCGCCATTTAATCATGGCTGATGGGCATTTCAACTCCACTTACCCGCACTCTCCCCGTAGCCCTTGATTCCTTGCGAGATCAAGAATTTATCAATCTCTGCCTTGAAGACACTTAACGTCCCGGCCTCCACTGCGCTCCGTGGCAATGAATTCCACAGGCCCACCACTCTCTGGCTGAAGAAATGTCTCCTCATTTCCGTTCTAAATTGACCCCCTCTAATTCTAAGGCTGTGCCCACGGGTCCTAGCCTCCCCACCTAACGGAAACAACTTCCCAGCGTCCACCCTTTCTAAGCCATGCATTATCTTGTAAGTTTCTATTAGATCTCCCCTCAACCTTCTAAACTCCAATGAATACAATCCCAGGATCCTCAGCTGTTCATCGTATGTTAGGCCTACCATTCCAGGGAACATCTGTGTGAATCTCCGCTGGATACGCTCCAGTGCCAGTATGTCCTTCCTGAGGTGTGGGGCCCAAAATTGGACACAGTATTCTAAATGGGGCCTAACTAGAGCTTTATAAAGTCTCAGAAACACATCGCTGCTTTTATATTCCAACCCTCTTGAGATAAATGACAACATTCCATTCGCTTTCTTAATCACGGACTCAACCTGCAAGTTAACCTTTAGAGAATCCTGGACTAGCACTCCCAGATCCCTTTGTACTTCGGCTTTATGAATTTTCTCAGTGTCCAGAAAATAGTCCATGCCTGTATTCTTTTTTCCAAAGTGCAAGACCTCGCATTTGCTCACGTTGAATTTCATCAGCCATTTCCTGGACCACTCTCCTAAACTGTCTAAATCATTCTGCAGCCTCCCCACCTCCTCCGTACTACCTGCCTGTCCACCTAACATCGTATCATCGGCAAACTTCGCCAGAATGCCCCCAGTCCCTTCATCCAGATCATTAACATATAAAGTGAACAGCTGTGGCCCCAACACTGAACCCTGCGGGACACGACTTGTCACTGGTTGCCATTCCGAAAAAGAGCCTTTTATCCCAACTCTCTGCCTTCTGTCAGACAGCCAATCCTCAATCCATGCCAGTAACTCACCTCAAACACCATGGGCCCTCGCCTTACTCAGCAGCCTCCCGTGAGGCACCTTATCAAAGGCCTTTTGGAAGTCTAGATAGATAACATCCACTGGGTTTCCCTGGTCTAACCTACTTGTTACCTCCTCAAAGAATTCTAACAGGTTTGTCAGGCACGACCTCCCCTTACTCAAACCTAACCTCCCTCCTTAAACCTACTGCCTCTCCTCTTCTGTCTCTGCTTTAAAAAAGATTTAAAGACCCAACTTCTTGACCAAACTTCCAGTCATTTGCACTTGACTTCTCTTGCTTTAATGTTATTTGTTTTCCTCTCCCCCTCAGTACGGTAACATGGGACTTTTTCAGCATTAAAGGCACTGCATAAATGCATGTTGTTTTTGTAATGGTAGAATTCCACTTTGAAAATTGGGTGAAGATAGAATTCAATAATGACAATACATGATGTAGACGAGGGAATGAAATGTAGTATCTTCAAGTTTGCAGATGACACAAAGCTGGGTTGGAGTGTGAGCTGTGAAGAGAATGCAGAGCTGTTGCAATGTGATTTGGACAAGTTGAGTGAGTGGGTAAATGCATGGCATTATAAAGGGGATAAACGTGAGGTTATCCACTTTGATATCAGAAACAGGAAGGCAGATTATTATCGGAATGGTGATAGATTGGGAAACAGAGAGGTGTGATGAGATCTGGGTGTCCTTGTTCACCAGTCACTGAAAGTAAACCTGTAGGTGCAGCATGTAGTGAAGAAGGCAAATGGTATGTAGGCCTCAGAGCAAGAGGATTTAAGTACAGGGGAAGGGATGTCTTGATGCAATTGTACAGGAACTTGGTGAGATTACATCTGGAGTATAGTGTGCAGTTTTGTTCTTCTTATCTGAGGAGTGATGTTCTGGTTATGGACGGAGCCCAACAAAGGTTTACAAGACTGATTCCTGGAATGGCAGAAGCAAACAAACAGAAATTGCTAGAGAAACTCAGCATCTGTGGGGACAAATCAGAGTTAATGTTTCAGATCCACTGAACCTTCTTTAGAACTGATATTTTCTAGGAAAAG
The DNA here is from genome assembly GCA_024137785.1 of Ginglymostoma cirratum. NCBI lineage: Eukaryota > Metazoa > Chordata > Chondrichthyes > Orectolobiformes > Ginglymostomatidae > Ginglymostoma > Ginglymostoma cirratum. The sequence continues at coordinate 20,828,982 of JAHRHZ010000004.1, read as the reverse complement.
ATAGTTTTAATGAGATGATAGAGGTTGAGGGGAGAAGGAGTGAGTGGATAGGTGGAACAAGATGAAAGATTAGGACAGAAATCCGATCAGAGACAGGAATAGAACTTCTTTAAAGTGGATAAACTTGGAAGAGAGGTGGCAGGACTGACATATGAAGAGAGATTGAATTTATTCAGACTTTATTCACAGGAGTGAATGAGGAGGGATCTGACAGAAAGACATAAAAATTCTTACCGTACTAGACAAGGTAAATGCAGGAAAGATATTCTTGATGACTAGAGAATCCAGAACCAGGGGTCCTAGTCTAAGGACATGGGATATGTCATTTAGGACTGAGATGAGGAGAAATTTCTTCATCCAGAGAGTTGTGAGCTGTGGAATTCTCTGCCTCAGAAAGCAATTGAGGCCAAAACATTGAATGTTTTCAAAAGGAGAATCTAATTCTTAGGGTCAAAGGGTATGGGGTGAAAGCACGAAGAGTATACTGAGTTGAATGATCAGCCATGATCATATTGAATGATGGAGCAGGCTCAATGGGCCAAAGGTTCCTAATTTCTATGTCTACATTTCTACGCCCTCAACCAATTTCCTGACAACGATGGATGTCTTACCATTTAATGCTGAATGTTTGGAAAAAATTTTTTTAGCACACTGCCAGTCACTGGTCATATCACTGATGTGCTGTAGGAGTTACAATACTGATGTACTCAGTTCAATGTATTGCTTGTCTTGACTGGCTATCACGTTGGACACACTGCAACCTTTTCAATGTTACTTGGTTCAGGAAGTGCAGTGCTATGTGAATAGAGTGCCCCCAACTGACTTCATGCGTTACTGCAACAAGTTTGTTGCGCAGTCAGGAATTACGAAGTAGAATTAACAGGCAGCATTGAACATTTAAAATAAACAAAACAATACATTTTATTATAGAAGAAAATAATAAAATAACTTGCAATAAATTTATATTATTGTCTTTCATGACTTCAGAATATCTCAAAGCCAATGGCTGTTGGTAAAGTGTTACTGCTGTTGTAACATAAGGAAGCATTTCTAAGACAAAATGAGTTTTTCATCAACTTTTCCTTCTGCACTTCTCATACATAGAATCACAGAGTCATAAGAGTTGTACAGCACGGAAACAGAGCCTCCACTCCAACTTGTCCATGCTGACCAGATATCCTAAATTAATCTAGTCCCATTTACCAGCATTTGGCCCCTATCCCTCTGAACCCGTACAATTCATACACCCATCCAGACGCCTTTTAAATGTTGTAATTGTAGCCTCCACCACGTGCTTTGGCAGCTCATCTTCATACATACACCACAGCCTGCGAGAAAAAGTTGTATCTTGGGTTCCCTTCAAATCTTCACCCTCTCATCTTACGCCTATGCCCTCTTGTTTTTGACTCCCCTACTCTGGGGAGAAAAACCTTGGCTATTCACCCTATCTATGCCCCTCATAATTTTATACACCTCTATAAGGTCACTCCTCAGCCTCTGACATTCCAGGGAAAATAACTCCAGCCTATTCAGCTTCTTCCCATAACGGTGGCTCAGTGCTTAGCACTGCTGCCTCACAGCACCAGGGACCCTGGTTCAATTCCACCCTCAGGCAACTGTCTGTGTGGAGTTTGCACGTTCTCCCTATGTCTGTGTGGGTTTCCTCTGGGTGCTCCGGTTTCCTCCCACAGTCCAAAGATGTGCAGGCTAGGTGGATTGGCCATGCTAAATTGCCCATAGTGTTCAGGGCTGTGTAGATTAGGTGGGTTATAGTGGGGTGGGTCTGGGTGGGATGCTTTGAGGTTTGGTGTGGACTTGTTGGGCCAAAGGGCCTGTTTCCACAGTGTATTCTATGATGATCCAACCCCCAGCAACAACAAATGGTAAGATGGTGCAACAGTACTGGATTAAAATAAATTCTTGCAACTTCCATATAATTCTATGAGAAATAAGACCATCAATACCCTTTCACAAGTGATCACAGCTCTGAGTCTGTAAGTTCCTTTACTTTGTTCTCTGCTAGATGCTGAAGTGGACAATCTCAGCTGGGGTAACTATAGATGCAAAGCAATGGGATACAGAAATTGCTGGAGAAACTCAGCAGGTCTGGCAGTTTCTGTAGAGAGAAGCATATAGTTAATGATTCGAGTCCAGTTGTAATGAAGGGTCACTGGCCTTGAAACACTAACTCTGTTTTCCTTTCCACAGATGCTGTCAGACCTGCTGAGTTTCTCCAGTAATTTTTGTATTTGTTTCGGATTTCCAGCATCCAAAGTTCTTTGCTTTATCTTAATGGACCTCAGTATCTCTTTTGGAGGAGAAAACCAAAGGAGAGATGTTGGAAAGAGAAAGTTTAGTCAAAACTATAAATATTTTGGAGAGGATGATGAAGTTTGCTTTACTATATGTTAGACAACATACCGTATAACACAGAGCCAGGTTTTCTTGAGTTAGCTACTTGAAGCTTATTTGTGAAATAATTGTACAGGGGGCGGTATACTGTCACCAAGTCACCCATTATTTACATGAGCATAGCACACAGACACCAGCCAGCTAGCTCAGAGCCAGTCCCTAAAATGAGGAGACTGTCTGAGACCCCTGTTTATATCTGTCATCCAAAGCTCCCTGATTGGCCCAGGTTAATAACCCTAATCAAGGATCTCATAGTCAATGAGATCCACTTGGCCCTCGTTCTAATCACTACAATTTGCAGTGCTAACTATTGACAAGGCTATGATACCAGAGACTCATACACGTACTGTAGGTTCTCTGTTTACTGGTGTTACTGTCTATAACTGATTCACTAACCACATTGACTCCATTGTGGCTGAGAGAGTGTCTGAAGGTGAGGAGGCTACCTTTGTATAGGAACTTTATGCCTCGATGTCATGTAATTTTCACAAAGGCAACGGCCTGTCCTGTCAGGAATTTTTGCTATAAACAACAGAGGGATTGGTGTATCACAGCCACAGTCACAGAGGATATCATTCGCAAATTTATTTAGGGCCTGTTAGCATTTCAGTGCTGGGGCAAAGGTTAATTAAAGAGATTCAGAATGAAACAAGAAGATTCAAAGAGACAGAGCACAGTAACAAATTACATTTGTAGAACCCTTTTGTCAAAATAAAACATCCCAAGACATCATGCAAGAGTGTCATCAAACAAAATATAATGCAAAGCCATACAAAGAGTTTTTTGTATGGAGCAATAGAGGGTAAGAATCATAGAATCCCTACAGTGTGGAAACAGGCCATTCGGCCCAACAAGTCCACAACGTCCCTCCGAAGACATCCCACCCTGACTTATTCCCTTACCCCTGCATTTCCTCGTGTCTAACCCAAATAACTTAAACATCACTGGACACTTTGGGCAATTTAGCGTGGCCAATCCACCTACCTGCACATCTTTGGACTGTGAGAGGAAACTGGAGCATCCGGAGGAAACCCACGCAGACATGGGAGAATGTGCATAGTTGGATGGGGTGGAGGGAAGGAGTGAACAGATAGGTGGAACAGGAAGAAAGATGAACAGAGATCATGTCAGAGAGAGGAGCAGAAGTTCTTCAAGGTGGGCATAGCTGGAAGGGATGTGACATGACTGAGACATGAAGAGAGACTGGATTGGTTCAGACTATATTCCCTGGAGTGTAGGAGAATGAGGACGGTTATACTAATAACCTACAAAGTTCTTACAAGACTAGGCAGGGTAAATGCAGGAAGGGTATTCCCGATGTCACAGTCTAAGGGTATGTAGTAGGCCATTTAGGACTGAAATGAGGAGAAATTTTGTCATCCAGAGAGTGGTGGAAAGTGAGCGAGACAGGCAGTCAGGTGTGAGGCGTGGAATTCCAGAACGTTAGGCTTAGGAGCTGAAGGTGCAGTCACCAAGGATGGAGCAATTAACTGATATTTGATTAAATGATGAAATATAGTTTAGGTCTCCAAATATCTCACAGAATCCCTACAGTGTGGAAACAGGCCCTTCAGCCTAACAAGTCCACACCGACCCTCAGAGCATCCCACCCAGACCCATTCCCTCTATCACTCACCTAATTTACACATCCCTGAACATTATGGGCAATTTAGCACAGCCAATCCACCTAGCCTGCAGGAGGAAACCAGAGCACCCAGAGGAAACCTACACACACACACAGGGAGAATGTGCAAACTCCACACAGACAGTCATCCAAGGGTAGAATTGAACCCAGGTTCATGGTGCTGTGAGGCAGCAATGCTAACCACTGAGCTACCGTGCCACCCCATTCACAACCTTCATTCGTATTATCTGTGCCAGGACTTTCAGATCGACTGTTTCTCTTTGTAATGTTTCAAAAATGGACTTTTGTTCTTTGCATTTAGGTTCAGGCATTCCAGAACTGAAGACTATTCTGACTGGAGTACTTTTGGAGGAGTATCTGACGATGAAAAATTTTGGTGCAAAAGTGGTTGGTTTGACATGTTCACTGGCTGCAGGAAGTACAATATTCTTGGGAAAAGTGGTGAGTTAAGGCTTAGCTGCGTGACACAAGAGAGATGGGAAAAGTCTGACAGTAAAAGGGACTATAGAGATGTGAGGAGAAAGGACAGCCAGAGGGATGCAGAATCAAGAATGGAGAGAAATCATGAAAGGATTAAGAAACAGATGTTGGGGATGGTGCTAAAGACCTCAAGGAGGTAGCACTCATCATTAACACTTGGAGCTTGGGCATGTGGATGTTCTTGAGTAAAAAGAATTAGTGGCAAACAGAAGATCGAATGAGAAAGAGGGAAGTTATTAAACAAGTTTTCTTGCCTGAACCCCAGGGTCCCTTTGTCCACATCTCCAGCATGATTGCCACTTATTTGGGAAGAATTCGAACCACAGTTACCAGAGATTATGAGGTAAGCAGGGACATTGAAGTGCAATTTACAAATCATTAAACCAAATCGTGTGATTGCTGCTCTGCACCAGTCTGAGGACACCATGAGGAAACCCAGATTATTTTGTTCAGTAAATTGTAGAGCACAATCTCTCTCTATCAATGAGAATCCCTGTGAGCCATGTAAACCAAGAAGGATTGATCTCTTGTCTGTTAGCTGATCTCTCTGGAGTGCTAACGGAGTCAATATAATTGGTCTCAGCGACTTCTGGATAAAGTCAGCCTGGATTCCTACTGTTGTTTTCAGACCAGCAATGCTAATGGAAAGTATGTTCATATGTACGCTGGGTGAGAATCGAGTGGGACCTGATCTATTGCAAGAACGTACTTAATTCATACAAAGCAAACTACATAACCATTCAAACTGACATTGGATAAAGTGTATACCAAATCGGTTTCTTCCAATATTTTACATGACATATTGACACTACACTTCCAGTTAATACTTACAGTATTCATTTCATGTCAAACATACGCCTCGAGGGCTTTTATACGGTTTCCAGCCACTTGCTGTATTATTGTAGAGGGCATTAGAAAATGATCTTTTTCCAAATTAAACCTTTGCAGCAGGGACTGTGATGTCTTGTCTCACCGTCAGTGAGACTTTAAATATTACCTTTAACAGACATACCCAAGTTATCATCAATCTATCCTAGCATGTGACCTGAGGGTTTCAAGCTCCAAGACTCCATTTTAAATCAGGTCATGTGATTCTCTGTGTGATTTCAAGTCAACTCGTGTCATCTCATTAATAACTGTGTTCCCAAGAGCCAAGCTTACCCAGCCTGTGATATGTTCCTTTTCTGCAGAATAAGAACAAACGGTATGAGATGCTGGTGGCGGCAGCAGCAGTAGGAGTTGCAAGTTGCTTCGGTGCACCCATCAGTGGTAAGAATCTGGTCAGAAACTGGTCTCTGCATTAAAGCAGATTAAGAAAAGGTAACCCTGCTGGTGGAGGACATGCAAGGTGTCATTCGTGGCATAAGAATATCCACAAATTAAAAAGGAAAAGGAACATTGTACCAAAAGGCAGTTTATTCTTTTGTTATGTCCGTATTAATCATGTTGTGGCTAACTCCAATGAGTTGGCTTGAGTTGATGCTAACTTTTGACATAAGAATTGCTGCCTTTCCAGGAGCTCCTAGGTACAAATTTCATTCCTCAAGGAAGGCTGTGTCTCCCATTTGCCCACCATAAAGCTGTGCAAACTGGAAAACCAGCAGTCAGTTTCTGCAAATTATTCTGCTGGTGTTACAGCACAAGGCTGGGAGAACTTCTGCGCATCCTCCCCTCTCTCTCTCTCTCTCTCATTTCTTGCTTGTTCTTTGAAACCATTACACATCTCTGTTGAGTCTTCCCGATCTCTCCTCACCATTGGATCCTGACATTCTTTAACGTTCTGACTATTTTCAGCCTGAACAGTATCCTCCAGCATGGGGAAAGTTGGGAATGGGGTTTGGGATAGAATTGCATCCTACAGGCCACTTTTCAAAATCTCCAGGATAAACCTAATTTGGCAAAAATCTGATCTGTATTATAGTGCAGGAGGAGGCTATTAGGCCATCAGCTCCATACAACCCAGTCAGTCTCATTATCTCAATCTATTCCTGTAACTCTGCAAGTTTATTTCCCTCATGTTCACAACTAATTTCCTTTTTAAGTCATCGATTTCTACCCCCTTCCATAGACTGAGGATGCAACACCACTACCATTTGTTGATGTAAAAAAAAGTACTTTCTCATTTCCTTACTCAATCTCTTGCCCAAAACTATAACCATCTATCCCCAAGTTCTCAGTTCATCATCTTACATTTCCCTACCGCATTTAATCTTCTCATAATCTTGAATATATTTATCAAATCTCACCCCACCCCCTAATTTGTTCCAAGGAAGTGAAAACAGTTTCTCCACCCGAACCATATAACTAAAGTCTCTCAGCCATATAACAATTCTGGTTCAAAACACAGAGTATATTATTGGTTTTAAACACTGGATTTTAACTTAGGCCTGAGGGGAAAAGCTACAATGACAGGGGGAAAAGTGCTTCTATTAAATCTACAAGAAAATCATGGCATCCCTCACTCCGTCCAGCTGCCATTTTTATTCATTTTGACTGTGTTGCAGACTGCCTGTACCTTGCGTTAAAATACCCTCACTCTCAACCATACGACTGCAAGTACATTTCTGTTTTACTCATTCTGTCCCTGCCCAACTGAAACCATCTGACGTTTGAATTCAATCCAAGCTCTGCAGGCAATTTTTTAGACCCAGCAGAAGTAGGGAAGTAAGTCCCTTTATAAAACAGTTTCGGCTTTTGTCAAGGTCAGAGGGAGGATGAAACAACTAGTCAGGAACTTTTTTGCCTCAGTCACACAAAGCAAATTATTGAAGTAGAGAATTGTAGCACATTTGTTGCTTTGTGTTACAGTGAAAGGACACGTACTGATGGAAATTAGTGACTCCAGTTTTAACTTGCTTTATATTGTCACTCATTGTAAAATAAAGCAGTTTAATAATTTAAAATTTGCAGTCTTTGTTACTCTCGGTTTTTCTGCATGAGCTTTGGAAAATCTCATCTGTAGAGATATGAAAACTGAGTTCAGTTCACAAGGAGAATCCTTTGTTACACATTGAGTTCTAACATTGTGTCGAGGCATGCTGCTGAGCACAAGATGTAATGTTTAAAAGGGATCCTGCTCTCTCATTAGGGACAGAGACAACTGGTGATGGTTTAACCTGAGGATCACCACACCTCAAGCAAGGGGAGAGCTGAGAAGGAGATTCATTCATGGTAACCTCAGCCGGTGCAGGAATTCATAAAATCCCTGCAGTGTGGAAGCAGACCATTCGACCCATTGAGTCGACACTGACCCTCTGAAGAGCGTCCCACCCAGACCCGCCTCCCACCTTGCATTTCCCCATGACCAATCCACCTAACCTGCACATCCTTCGACCGTGGGAGGAAACTAGAGCATTTGGCGGAAACTCACGCAGGCACATGGAGAGCATGCAATCCCCACACAGACAGTCGCCTGAGGCTGGAATTGAACTCAGGATCCTTAGCGCGGTGAGGCAGTAGTGTTAACCGCTGAGTCAGCGTGGCGTCCCGATCAAACCCACGCTGATGGTATTACTCTGCAATGCAAGCGAGCCATCCAGCCAACTGAGCTAATCAGCTCCCAGTCAGTAACCCCCACCCCACCCCACCGGCTCTGCTGGATGTGAGCGAGTATCTAAGACAATGTCCTGTGTAGCTGACAGCTCCTCCTGTTCACTGCCTGGGTTCGTACACCAATTTCCACACGTGGAAATCGGAGCAAATGGAAAGACAAACCTATTCATACCGTTTCTGTTAGCTGGTAACTGTAGCTGAACTCACCTAATTCCAGGGATGAAAGAAGCAAGAAATGTCAGCAATATATGTGGCCTTTATCTAAACTATTTTTGGGGGTGGGGGGTGGGAGGGCATTGCTGAAGTTTAACTCATTCACTGGATGAAAATCGGTCCCTATAACGTTCGAAGTATAAATGTCAATCAGCAGCCTCGGCGTTTTGACAAGGACAAGATTACTGTCACTGATTCTTGCTGAGTAGCAGTGTGGGGCATGAACCACTGCTATCCTGAGATCTCTGCATTGAAATGTGATCTGTGCTTGTTTTCCTTAGGTGTCCTGTTCAGTGTGGAGGTGATGTCCTCTCATTTTGCAGTGCGTAACTATTGGCGAGGCTTCTTCGCCGCTACCTGTGGCGCATTCATGTTCCGACTTCTTGCTGTGTTCAACAGTGAACAAGGTGAAATGGCCACGTACTGGCGCAAATCTTTACGAAGGGTCCGCTTGATTTCTGTAGTTTGCCAAATTGGCGGTGACAAGTTGATTCTGAAAAGCATGATGGTCTCAGAATTCGAAACACTGTCTGCAGGGGAGACAAGACGGACACATTTAACCAAAGTGACACAGATGTAACACTGTATTAGCCTGGAGCATCCACATCCCATGAAGAGATTAAGAAACACATCCTTCAGGTAGCAAGGCAAATTTTGACTTTTACTGATGACAGTGGATCAGTCATCCCTGCTATATTTCTCCCAAAACATTGTCCATTGACAATATTAAATCCAATGAGTTCTTACTGACAGAGAGTCTCTTAAAGGTATACTGACAGACTGACTAAGAGGCAGAAAACAACAAGGCTGGGTTTCGACTTTGAATTATTATTCCTAAATTACTAAGTGATGGCACGATTAGTTTGAGATAACAAGGTGTGGGGCTGGATGAACTCAGCAGGCCAAGCAGCATCATAGGAGCAGGAAAGCTTGACGTTTCGGGCCTAGACCCTTCTTCAGAAAT
>JAHRHZ010000004.1:20793549-20819316 GCA_024137785.1 Ginglymostoma cirratum | reverse complement strand
AATTTCTGAAGAAGGGTCTAGGCCCGAAATGTCAAGCTTTCCTGCTCCTATGATGCTGCTTGGCCTGCTGTGTTCATCCAGGTCTACACCTTGTTATCTCAGATTCTCCAGCATCTGCAGTTCCTTTTATCTCTGCACGATTAGTTTGACTGTGATGTCCTTTACAGTTTTTAAAACAACTGCCAACACTCACTGCCAATGTTTACCTTGTGAATAGCCTTGGCAGATAAGGTTAAAGATAATTGAAAAAGATTCTACAAGTACATTAAGAGCAAGGGAGCAACTAGAGAGACAGTAGGGCCCCTTAGGGCTCAATGAGGTCATCTTTGTGTTGAACATCAGGAGATGGGAGAGATATTAAGTGAGTATTTTGTGTCAGTTTTTACTGTGAAGAAAGAAATGGAGGCTAGAGAACTCGGGGAAATAAATATTGATGTTTTGAAAACAGTTCACATTACAGAAGAGGAAGTGCTGGAGGTCTTAGAAAACTTAAAGGTAGATAAATGTCCAGGACCTGAGTAGGTGTGTTTCAGGATGCTGTGGGAAATTAAGGAGGAAATTGCAGGCCCTCTAGCAGAAATGTTTGTATCATCTATAAACACAGGTGAAGTACCGGAGGACTGGAGGGTGCTTAAAGTTGTGTCATTGTTTAAGAAAGGCTGTAAGGAGAAGCCTGCAAACTATAGACCTGTGAGTCTGACATCGGTGGTGAGTAAGCTTTTGGAGGTGATTCTGAAAGTTAGGATTTGCATGCATTTGGAGAGACAAGGATTGATTAGGGATAGTCAGCATAGTGCATGTAAGAAATATCATGTTGCGCAAACTTGATTGAGTTTTTTTAATAAAGTAACCAAAAAGATTGATGATGGCAGAGCAGTAGACATTGTTTACTTTGACTTTAGTAAAGTCTTTGACAAGGTTCCGCATGGTAAAGTTAGATCACATGGGATTCAGGGTGAGCTTGCCAATTGCATGTAAAATTGGCTTTATGGCAGGAGATAGATGGTGGTGGTGGAGGGTTGTTTTTTGGACTGGAGGCCAGTGACCAGCGTGATTGGTATTGGGTCCACTTTTGTTTGTCATTTACATAAATTATTTGGATGAGAATATAGGAGGCATGGTTAGGAAGTTTTCAGATGACACCTGAATTGGTGATATAGTGCACAGTAAAGAAAGATTACAAAGAGATCGTGATCAATTGGGTCAATGGGTCGAGGAATGGCAGGTGGAGTTCAATTTGAATAAATGGAAGGCATTGCATTTTGATACAACAAACACAAACAGGACTTATGCAATTAATGGTAGGGCCCTGGGTAGTGCTATAGAACAGAGTGATGTAGAATTTCAGGTATATAATTCTTTGAAGTTTACAGCATAGTAGACAGGGTGGTTAAGAAGGCATTTAGCACACTTGTCTTCGTTGCTCAGACCTTTGAGTATAGGAGTTGGGATGTCATGTTGAGGTTGTACAGGACATTGGTGAGGCCTCTTCTGGAGTATTGTGTCCGGTCCTGGTCTCCCTGTTATATGAAAGATATTATTAAACTGGAGAGGATTCAGAAAAGATTTATCAGGATGTTGCCAGGAATGGAGAGTTTTGATATAAAAACAGACTGGAAGGACTGGAACTTTTTCACTAGAACTTGGAAGGTTAAGGGGTGGCATTATTGAGACTTTAAAATCATGAGAGGCATAGATAAGGTAAATGACAAGAGGCTTTCCCCTCGATGGGGGAGTTCAAAGCTTGGGGACATATTTTTAAGTTGAGATGGGAAAGATTTATAAAGGACAGGAGGGGCAACGATAGGACAGAGGGTGTGTGGAATGAACTGCCAGAGAAAGTGGTGGATGCAGCACAGTTACAACATTGAAATGACATTTGGATAAGTACATGAATAGAAAACGTTTGAAGGGATATGGGCTGCGTGTAGGCAGGTGGGACTAGTTTAATTGGGAAACAAGGTCAGCATGGACTGGTTGGACCGAAGGGTCTGTTTCTGTGCTGTATGACTCTATGAATAATATCCACTTCGATGATGTACCAATGCCTGTTGAATTGTCTCTGTGAAAGTATCAGCCTTGGCAGGAAGGGAAGAAATTAGGAAAATTGGAGAGAAGGAGAATCATAAACCCAAGCATCCCAGCTACGTGGAAAGCAGATCGGATTACTGCCTACTCCAGTTTTTTTGCTTTCCGATGTACTCCTAATTTTTTTACCTTATTTTCTTTTTCTTGCAGAAACTATCATTGCTCTTTTCAAGACAAAATTCCGCGTTGACTTCCCATTTGATTTACCTGAAACATTAATCTTTATCATCTTGGGGTGAGGAGTCTTTGAAGCTTTATCTGTTGTCTATCTAAAAGGTGTGATGACGATGGAACCAATGGCAGCCACAGCTTCTGTTATGGAACACAAGCTATCACACACATTACTCAGGATAGCCTTCATCACGTAGTGTTATATGGGGACCTGGGATGCCATTTGTTCCAATGGCACAGGAAAGCATATTGTTAACATTGAGCAATATTGAGCATTGGATGGAAAATAAATTAAAAATGAATGCTTTTAAAAAGCTGCACTAGACCCTGAGAAATTAAATCATTCACTATTTTCAAACTTGCTTCAGGCCACTTGACTTTTATGATTAGATTTGTGACAACTTTGCAAATGGAGGATAATGCCGTTAAAATGTGTTGGAAACATTAGTTTGTCACATGCGCAGAACATTACTGAGCATTCTTCTTCCAGTGTAAACAAAACAAAATGACAAATATGTCTGCAGTAAACATGGAAGAACACTTCTGAGTCACTGACTTTGATGTTGCAAATAAGAGACCTTAACATCCCATAACTGCTCTTTTTTTCTTTTGTTGTTTGGCCTTATTCTGATTTGTTGCGTCAATATCAGCTTTTCAAGGTGAAGTGCAACAGTGCTGGGAATAAAGATTTTGCTGTTTCCAACTCAAGGCGGGTAATGACTGACAGACTTATACTTGGGCCAGGAGTGTTAGTATCTGTTTCAGACAGCATCCCACACAGTTCGGGAAAGAACAAAGTCAAGTACTGTCAAAATTGTTCTCTGAATAAGACTGGCACATTGAGATAGGGGCAGCTTAACACTGAGATGGCTGTGGCTTGTTCAAGTATTGTACTGACAATATCAGGCCCTTGAAGTACTGATCAAAGTGCACTGAGGTGACAGTGTTACTGATAGCGTGTTAGGCCCCAACAAGAATGTAACCACTTTGGAAATTCTTCACATTCACAGAAAGTAATACTGAAGTAGATTCCTGGAACTGGCATGCTATCTGAATGAAAGTGCCTGGCACCATTTTCAGATCTGAAATATTACTTTCACTTTAAATAGAAAGAAAAACACCACAGGTGCTAGAAATCTGAAATAAGACAAGGGAATGCTGGAGAAACTCAGCAGATCTTGCAGCATGTGCGGAGAGAGAAGCAGAGTTAATGTTTTGAGTCCAATGGCCCTTCCTTGGAACAGTCCACACTGATCTGAAGGAAAAGAAGTGTCTTTGGACTGAAAACATTAACTCTGTTTCTCTCTCCACAGATACTGCAAGACCTGTTGAGTTTCTCCAGCATTTCCGGCTTTTATTTTATATTGCTTTCTCTGCTTAGTTTATCTGCTCATTTTATTATTGCCTTTATTCCCTTATCAGGATTATCTGTGGGATACTGAGTTGCATCTACCTGTGCTGTCAGCGCTCGGTGGTAGCATACATCAGGAGAAACGCATACATCCTGAAACTTGTGGCAGCAGAGTAAGATTGCAATATTATTTTCACAAACTGCTGCTTGGTGCAACCGAAGTTGAACATAGTTGAAAATAGAGACACATAGCCAAGTCTTTTTGTCTTGCAACCAAATGGACAAATGCATGAACATCAAACTTTAAATGATCATAACAATTTGTACAAGAGATAAAAGTGCCAATTGGTTGGCTAGTCAAGTCTGGCCAAGGCATTAACCCATTGCTTTCTCCATAGCAACGCTTCACTCTCCTTGTGTTCTTCCTTTTCAAGCAATCCCCTAAGACCCTTTTAAGAGAAACTATAAATGCTGCTTTTGCATTGTATGTAGCAGAGAATTTTACATTCTAATCACCTTCTGTGTATAAAAATGTCTAAGCCATCTCTATTGATTTCTGTGAATATTTTATGTTTTTTCTTGTTAGATATTCAATCAGTGGAAAGAATCTATCACTATTTACCCTCCTATAACCTTTAAAGCTTCTAATAATCACTTCTTAATGTTCTGAGCTCCAATAAAAATGTACTAATTTCTTGAGTCTCATGCCCTAATTTGTAATCCTTTATCCCGTGGTTACATCCTGTTGAACTAAAGCAGCATAGTTTCTATTCTTTCTTGTAGTGTGCTTTCCAAAACTGTACCCCAGGTATTTCAGTTACAACTTAAGAAAGGTCATGTGTATGTTCGATGTTGCTCTGTTTTTGATCAGTGGCTTTCAAGGTGTGGTCCACAGACTAATAGTTCATGGTCCAAGATGCACGCTACTGATCCATAAGATCACAGCCAAGGCCAAAAGACTGAATAGGTCAGAGCACTCATGCCTACTACTCATTGAGCCCATCATTCAGCACAGAAGAGATCCCTGCTCATGTGGCATCATACAGCTCATGCACAGCACAGAGGTCATAAGTGCAAAAAACCAGCAACAGTGTTGTTTTGTAAATCATCTTTTCCTATTGAATTCCTACAGTGTGGAAACAGGCCCTTTGGCCCAACAAGTCCACACCAACCCTCAGAGTATCCCACCCAGACCCATCCCCCTATAACTCACCTAGTTTACATCCCTGAACACTATGGGTAATTTCCCGTGGCCAACCATCTAGCCTGCACATCTTTGGTTGTGTGAGGAAACCAGAGTGCCTAGAGGAAGCAGACAATGTGCAAACTCCACACAGATAGTTGCCTGAGGCTGGAATCAAACCCAGGTCCCTGGTGATGTGAGGCAGCAGTGCTAACCACTGAGCCACCCCACCTTCATACTAATTTTGTTTGATTCACATAGATGTAAGATAGGTATTAGCTTTTTCAAAAAAAAACACATTTATTAAGTTAATCGATGAAAAAAGCAGCAAAATATTTATAGTTTCCGTAAGATCCTATTAATTTCGTTCCAATTATTTTGGAGTGAAATTAACAATGGATTGATACATTACAGCACACAGAGCATGGGGAACATGACAAATAAATTCCCAATCTCTACCAGTATAAATTACATGTGTAGGTTCTGCAGTGTTGAAAAACTTTTTGTTATTTATATAAATGATCTGGATGTAAAAATAGGAGGTGTGGTTAGTAAGTTTGCAGATGATACCAAAATTGGGGTGAAGGGGACAGCTAAAAAATGTTGCCTCAGAGTACAATGCGACCTTGATTAGATGGGCCGGTGGACTGAGGATTGGCAGATGGAGTTTGATTTAGATGAATATGAGGTGCTGCATTTTGGTAAGGCAAATCAGGGCAGGGCTTATACACTTAATAGTAAGGTCCTGGGGAGTGTTGCCAAAGAAAGAGACCTTGGAGTGTAGGTTCATAGTTCCTTGAAAGTGGAATGGCAGAGAAACAGGATAGTGAAGAAAGTGTTTGGTATGCTTGTCATATTGGTCTGTGCATTGAGTATAAGGATTGGGAGGTTATGTTGTGGCTGTGAAGGACATAGTTTGGCCATTTTGGAATACTGCATTCAGTTCTGGTCTCCCTGCTATAGGAAAGGTGTTGTGAAACTTGAAAGGGTTCAGAAAAGATTTACAAAGATGTTGCCGGGCTGGAGGGTTTGAGTTACAGGGAGAGGCTGAATAGTTTGGGGCTATTTTCCCTGGAACGTCGGAGGCTGAGGAGTGACCTTATAGAGGTTTATAAAAGCATGAAGGGCATGGATAAGGTGAATAATCAAGATCTTTTCGCCAGAGTAGGGGGGTCCAAAACTAGAAGGCATAAGTTTAAGGTGAGAGGGGAAAGATTTAAAAGGGACCTAAAGGGCAACTTTTACACGCAGAGGGTGGTGCATGTATGGGATGAGCTGCCAGAGGAAGTGGTGAGGGCAGGTACAATTACAACATTTAAAAAGCGTCTGGATGGGTATATGAACAGAATGGGTTTAGAGGGATATGTGCCAAATGCTGGCAAATGGAACTAGATTGATTTAGGATATCTGGTCAGCATGGACAAGTTGGATTGAAGGGCCTATTTCCATGCTGTGCGTCTCTATGACTCTAAGAAGTAAGAGAATTTGTTGGATTTCTGTGCTGGCTCAGCTGGAACACTATACTGAGTTATTTGTATTACATTGAAACTTGAAATGGTTCCAACCAAATCTATGGTGAGAAACAGCCTGTTGTCTTTCGGTGTTCACTAATTGGCAGCTGTAGTGAGATAAAATGTTCATTAATTAACAATACAATGATGTTAATATGTTCATTAACATGCAACAACATACTGTGACAAATAGTTCACTGGCAGATCATTTATTCCTTTCTTTTAACTTGTGCCATTCTCAGGAAAGTGACTGAATTGGGTGTTTGGGTGAGCTAATATATCATATAAATGTTTAAATCTTTTTGGATTAACGAATAAGACATGAGCTAATATCTGAATAATGTCCTATCAATAGGAAGGCAGTGTACTCAGGACTTATCACCTTACTATTGGCATCTATCACCTTCCCTGACAGCCTGGGCCAGTTCATGGCATGCAGGGTGAGTATTTCTGAACACAAAGCATTTTACAACTTTGTTTTTGTATTTTTTATTGCAAAATATATTTTATTCATAAAAAAAGTCTTTATATATGTGTGTATGTATATATACATACACAAAGTCAGGCAGTAGCATATCAAGGAGACAGACAACCATTGGAGTTTGACTCTATCTAAACAAATCAAAGGCCTCTCTTATTTGAATCAGATTATATTTACAAGCATCTGAGGCATCGGGAGGGTTTGATCACTGAACGGACCGCCATTTAAGTTCAGCATAAACATCTCAGACGATGGTCTTTGCCTACTGCCCCTTGGCAGCAGTACATAGTCCTGGACCTTGGAATGTGCCAGTCTGCAGCATTTGGTCAGGGTCAACTCCTTGAACTGGAAGACCAGAAAGCTTCTGGTAGACCAAAGAACATCTTTTAACCTTGTAATCAGGTTCTGTGTCACTTCCAGGTGAAGTAACAGGACAGATACTGAAATTTTTTTGTTTCTTCAGCCAAAGGTAACACCACCACATGACCCTGAGGGTGACTTCTACACTAATTAGATTGGTAAAGACTCAGTGACACACACAGTGCTGGTTAGTTAGAGAATATTGAAACATACATTCTACCTGACACATTGTAGGTACAGCCCTTCTACCGAGTATACACATTCCTCTGCTCATTGGGTCAGATGCTATGTTACTGAAAACAAACTGCCTTTAATCAGTAACTCCAAACACACAAGCTACCTGCTTCCCAGCTCCCAACATGTAGTTAGCAAATCAATAGTGGAATATCAATGGTGTGAGCCAGTGGATATAGAAAAGGGGCTGGTATTAATAATAGCATTTTACTCACACTCAAATTTAAGTCATTAATCCATCATGACGATAATGTTCTGGAAATTGTCCACTCTTCAGCCACAAATTTCCCTTCTTCTCAGTGCTATGGGTGCTATCTTGGTGAGGGTGTGAATGCAGTTGTTAACAGAATATGTGTGGGTTACCTGCAGATTGTGATACCAGTCAGCCTGGACCCCAGATTTTGTTCAACGAAGGTATTAAGGGATGTGGGCCAAAGGCAGGCAGATGGAGTTACGCCACAGATTAGCCATGGGCTCATTGAATAGTGGAGCAGGCTCGAGGGGCTGAGTGGCCTACTCTTGCTCCTGTGTTCCTGCTATTTGTGACCTCAGTGCTGTAGCTTCTGTCCTTCCTTAAACTCACGGAGCTAAGCATGCATTGAGGACCGGGAACAATATCCTCTCTTGCCCGCAAAATCTCTGTTAAAAGAGATCATCAAATACTTTCAGACGAGCCTCTTTGTGAGGCTGTAGGTGCCATGAGTTTTCTAGTGCCATGGAACATCAGAAGGTCACGTTTCCCTCACACTCTGTGAATGATAGTGACAATGTATGCACGTAAGCTGCAGGGATACGAAGGGGCACAGTTGTTATATTCTCCATCTAGTTGCAGGCAGTTAGTTAAGATCTTTATGTGATTGATGATGTTTTGGAAATGGAACTTGAGAGGCAGTGGCACCTGGAGCCAAATATTGGTGAAGGTGTCAATAAGACAAAGTTGTAGGGGAAGGAGACTGAACAATGCGTAAACAATGTGTCAAATGGAATGACCTAACTTCCGCAACAACTCTACCAAAGAGAAATGAATGACTTTGGTGGAGAAGGGGTGATCTCTGACTGTGTGTTGTTTCCCTGGGTGTAGCTCACTATGAAGGAGCTTCTCTCTTCACTCTTCGATCACCGGTCCTGGGCTGTGCTGTCTCAGAATGCAACGCTCAACATCCAGGCAAGAGTAGACCCAGACAACCTCTGGATTGAATGGTGCCACCCAAGCTTCACCTTTTTTGGCACGCTTCTCTTCTTCCTCTTCATGAAGGTAAGCCGTGACTTTCAAACCCAGCCTTAAAATAAGTTCATTAATCACTGACCCACAATAAATTGTAGTCATTTAATGTCTGGGGGCCACCACAATACGTGCAGTTATGAATTGTCCTCACACACAGCCATGTGTATGCTACAGGAAACAACAACATGTTTGAGGTTTCATGCCAGGCTGACTTTGCACTGTTTCCCCTTTATCTCTAGTTTTGGATGCTGATCCTTGCGACCACCATACCAATGCCAGCTGGATACTTCATGCCCGTTCTTATATATGGTAAGTTCAGGAAATAAATCCTAGTGCTCAATACATAACAACAGAGCAGGGCTTTAAAACTAAATCATTAAAATTTAAAATCAATTGAAAATTTGAAACCATTGAATCAGAGCCTGAACTTTTCTTTATAAACAGCTATTAGATATACAATTTAGAGACAGAGAACATTCATGGAACAGGGGAGGCGATGGCCTGGTGGTATCATCGCTGGACTGTTAATCCAGAGACCCAGATAATGCTCTGGGGGCACAGGTTTGAATCCTGCCACGGCAGATGGTGGAAATTGAATTCAATAAAAAAAAAATTCAGTGTCTAATGATGACCGTGAATCCATTGTCGATTGTTGAAAGAAACCATCTGGTTCACTAATTATCCTTTAGGGAAGGAAACTGTTATCCATACCTGCATGTGACTCCAGACCCACAGCAACGTGGTTGACTCTTAACTGCCCTCTGAGCAATTAGGGATGGACAATATATGCTGGTCCAGCCAGCGACACCCACACCCCATGAATGAATAAAGAAAAAAAAATCGCAAAGAGGCTATGTGGTCCATCGTCCCCGTGCTGGCTGAGAGCCAGCAATCCAGCCAGGCACACCATTCCAACTCTTGTTCTGTAAGGAAGCGATCGAATATGATCCACTTGCCTGGATGACTACAGCTCTAACAACATTCAAGAAGCTTAACACCATCCAGGACAAAGCAGCCAGTTGTTTGGCACCCCACCCACAAACACTCACTCCCTCCAACACTGATGCTAAGTAGCAGAAATGTGTATCATCTACAAGATGCACTGTAGCAACTCACCAAGACACCTTAGACAGCACCTTTCTAATCCATGACCACTACCATCTAGAAGGCCAAGGGCACCACCATCTACAATTTCACCTCCAGGCGCCCAACCGTCCTGACTCGGAAATATGTTGCCATTCCATCAGTATCACTAGGAACTCCTTGCCTAGCAACATATGGTTGACTACACCAAATGGACTGCAGCAGCTCAAGAAGGCAATCCAACACCACCTTCTCAAGGGCAATGAGGCCTGGGCAATAAATGCTGGACCATTCAGCAATGCCCACATCCCGTGGATAAAATAATTTCTTTTAAAAGTCCGGCATATGCAAGTGTTTTTTTAAAATATGTTTTGTGTGTTTTTGCCTCTGCCATCCTCTCAGGCAGTGAGTTCTAGTGAGGCAGAGTCCCAACCCGCTCTGAGCGAACATTTCTCCTTGACTCCCGTCAATCCTTCCTAGTAGATCCTTCCTAACCATCCTGTCCCTCATCCTTTTTTCCACCTCAATTCAATCTCCCCTCAGCCTCCTCTGTTCCAAAGAATACAACCATATTTTATTAAATCTTTTCCTTGTAGCCAAAATTCTCCAGGTCTGGTAACATTCCATAAGTCTCCTCTGTTCCCTCATCAGTTTGATCTCATCCTTCCTGTAATGCAGTGACCAGAACTGTGAGCAATGCCCTAGCAATGGCCCAACCAGCGACTTATACAGCCCTAGCATAGCCTCTCTGCAAGTTCAAAGAACTGGTTTATTTTATGTATGTGTACTTAAGGTATGATCCTGCATTGTGACAGACATTGTCTTAACCCAGGCCTTCAAGATCATGAATAGAGTCTCGAGCTCTAAGACTGTTATGGACCTCTGATTAAGTTATGGCAACTGAGGGGCAACTTTTTTACACAGAGGGTGGTGCATGTATGGCATGAGCTGTCGGAGGAACTGGTAGAGGTGTGTACAGTTACAACATTTAAAAGAAATTTGGATGGGTACATTGATAGGAAAGGTGAAGAACGATATGGGCCAAATGCAGGGAGATGGGAGTAGTTCAGTTTAGGATACCTGGTCGGCATGGACGAGTTGGGCAAAAGGGTCTGTTTCCGTGCTGTATGACTCTGTGACTCAATGACAGTCCCCACTCTCAGAGGTTATCCCTCCCTCCCTCACCCACCTCCAGCCCCAGCTCTCGGATACTTTTCCAGCACCTGCTTTCATAAGTTCTCTCCGTTATTGCCATACTCTCAAAGTCTAACACCACATCTTCACAGTTCTCACTGAGGATCATGACAATTTTGAAGCCTCAACATCAGGTCACAGTAGGAAAGCAGATTTAACTCTTTCATGTTACTTCAATCCTTCAGGATTTGAAGATGATTCAAAATTCGGAAACTTTGTAAACTATGAAGAGGACAGTATAAAACTCAAAAAGGACATAGACAAGTTGTTGGAAAGAGCAGATAAGTGACAGATGAAGTTCAATGCAGAGAAGTATAAGGTGATACATTTTAGCAGGAAGAACATGAATAAACAAGGTAAAATAAGGAATACAGTACCCAAGGGGAGAGGAGCTGAGGGACCTGGTGTTAAGAACACAGACCATTGAAGTTGGCAGGACATACAGGGAGAGTTTAATAAAATAATCAGTAACCTGAGCTTTGTTAATTGGGGCATAGAGTACAAAAGTCAAAGGGATAATGATGAACTTATACAAGATACTTGTTAGATCACGGCTGGTCTATGGTGTACGGTTCAGAGTGTCACATTGTGGGAAGGATGTGAACACATTGGAGAGATTGCAGAAGCAATTTACAAGAATGGTTCCAGGGATGAGAAACTTCAGAGATGAAGATAGATTGGAGAAGTTGGGACTGTTCGCCTTGGAGAGAAGAAGGCTATAAGAAGAGATCTGATAGACTTTTTCAGAATCAAGAGGTGCCTGGGCAAAGTAGATGGGAACAAACAGTTTGCACTCGTAAATGGATTGAGTATGATGGAGCACAGTTTTATCTGCAAATGTAGAGCAGGATCAACTGAAGCTTTCAAGAGGCCATTGATGATCATTTGAACAGAAACAATGTACAGGGGTATGGGGAAGAGGTAGGAGAATGGTCCTATGTCATGGCCCTCATTGGATAGTCAGTGCAGATGTAATCATAGACTCCTTACAGTGTGTAAGCAGGCTATTTGGCCCATCGTGTCCACACTGACCTCCAAACAGCACCCCACTCGGACCCAATCCCCCTCCCTATGATCCTGCATTTCTCACGGCCAACCCACCTAACCAGCACATTTTTAGACTGTGGGAGGAAACCAGAGCACCTGGAGAAAACCCACACAGACAGAAAGAATGTGCAAACTCTACACAGACTGTCGCCTGAGACTGGAATTGAACCTGGGTTCCTGAAGCTATGAAGCAGCATTGCTAACCACTGAGCTGTCCACATATGATACTGAACTTGTGAGACCTCAGCTGGAGTGTTGCTTACCACATTATAGAGTTAAGCCAGAGCAGATCATAGGGCTGCTCTGTCATGAGAGAGAGAGTCACACACAAACACATGATTGGTGGGGGTTTAACGTGAGGGTCGCCATGCTTCACATGATGGCCAAGATTGAGGAGGAGAGTCCTTCGTGGTGACCTCAGCTGATGCAGGAATTGAACCCATGCTATTGGTAGCATTCTGCATTGTAAGCCAGTTGTCCCAGCCAACTGATGTAACCAATCCCAATGGATCAGGTGGCCTCCATCTGTACCATAATACTTCTGTGGTTCTGTGATATGGCACCAGCCTGGATTGAGGGTCTCCACCTCACACACATTTTGGAGTGAAATCCTTTTGCCATTTCAAGAGTTCCTCCTGCTGTGGAAAACCATCAGTGATGAACAGATGGCTGTTTAGTTTATAGAAAGGCAGGGTATGTAATCTCTCCCTAGTTGACTATAATCAAGGGGATGGAAAGTCTGATCTCGAGGTTAATTGTAGATAGGGAGATGCACAGCTTCCTTCCCGAGAGATTACCAATGGATACACATCCAGGATGGTTGCACATGGGGATCACATAAAAACTGGCTCAGGAGAACCTTAAATCTGAGATTTATTTTCTTCTACAAACAATGTTTCATAAACCTCTGACATTTATCTTCTGCATTTTGTATTCTGCAGGGGCTGTTATCGGTCGCTTAGTGGGAGAAATTATGGTTTTTATATTTCCTAATGGCATCAAGTCTGAAGGAGTCCTTAACCCAATAGTCCCTGGGGGATATGCCCTTGCAGGCAAGTATGTGCTGGTCACACATTTCCTAGATATGCTGCTATATTGTCAGGTTGTCTTTCAGGTCTCACCAAGGTTTTGTGGCACAGTGGTAATGGGCCTATCTCTGGTCTAGAAGGTCCTAGTTCAAGACCCACCAGCTCCTGGACATGGACAGGTTGATTAAAAATACAAGTCTCATGCTGTGTCCAGTAGGACTGATGTTGGTGCTCGTGTACAGCTGCCTCTCAGTATTACAACAAACCTTCCCAATGCATTGCTGTAGCGCCCTGTCTGCAGCTGCTCAGTCAGAGATCTCTCTTACCCGATCAAATAATAACTGTTTTGAGTGAATTAGAATTTATTGTCATGTGTACTCAAGTACAGTAAGAAGTGTACAATGTCACTGCGCACAGTGCCGCGTTAGGTACAAAGGTACCTAGTCACAAATCATAGAACCCCTACAGTTTGGAAACAGGCCATTTGGCCCAACAAGCTTCTGGACAGCATTCCATCCAGGCCTATCCCTCTACCCCACCCCAGCAACCCCCATAACCTACACATCCCTAGGCACTATGAGCAATTTCCCATGGCCAATCCACCCTAACCTGCACATCTTTGGATTGTGGGAGGAAACCGGAGCACCTGGAGGAAACCCATGCAGACACAGGGAGAATGTACAAACTCCACACAGACAGTTGCCTGAGGCTAGAATTGAACCCAGGTCTCTGGGGCTGTGAGGCAGCAGTGCTAACCACTGAGCCACCACGCCACCCCAACTCCAAACCTTAGGGACTAAAATAGAGAAATAAAAGAAAAAGATTATAGTCCTTCTAGGTTGGACTGTAGCACGCTTCCCTTCTTACACCCTCCTAACATGTACCACCTTTCTGTTGCAATATCTTATAATGTATGGCACCCAAGTGATATTTTGCTCACACCTGAGGTATATTTTTTCAGGCAATGAATGCTCTGTTTTGGTAGATCACTACTGGCTGTTCTAACCTTTCTCCTCTGTAAGGTCAAAGAACGTGAGGTCTTTCCTTTTGTCTTGGCAGGAGCAGCAGCATTCTCTGGAGCTGTGACCCATACACTGTCCACAGCGCTGTTGGTCTTTGAGCTAACAGGACAGTTGGCACATTTCTTACCCGTTCTAATGGCTGTACTTGTAGCGAATGCCATAGCACAGAAATTCCAACCTTCCTTCTATGACGGGACCATCATTGTGAAGAAGCTGCCATATTTACCCAGAATCCGGAGCAGTATGCCCGGGTTGGTATCACTCCTAATGCCGGCAGGGTTGATGAAGGGGCAATATGATAGGTGTGGTGGTTTGTGGTAGCAACATGATTAGAGGGTCTCGAGATTTCAGGGTATACCATTGCAACCCCGTTTTGGTGTCTGAAAATCAGTGGCTACAGTGTGAGTGTGGCAGGAGGCAGAGCGGGAAGCCGTGGGAGGGGCAGATACAGTGGTGAGGGATTTGTGACAGTGTGGTGGAAGGGGTAAGGGAGTGAGAGAGGAGGTGAGGGGGCTGGGGGAGCTGTTTAACCCACCGTGTTTATAGCCTATCCTTTTTCATTAGTTTTTTCTGGGATGGATTTTATGAGCATGGTGGCCGGGTGTTGCAGGGTGGGGGTGGGGGGGGAGGATGTTGGGGTGGGGTGATGTGGTGGGGTGCTGGGGGTGGTGCGGTTCAGATGGAAGTCCCAGAATCTGATGTACTATTCAGCTGCATTATCAATGTCTGCACCTTTACATTGAAGTACGTTTCCTGACTAGAAGCCAATCTGACTGACTTGTTTGTCTCCCTGTTGGGTGGGGCCTTCGGTGGAACAGGCCACAGCCAGAATCTGCGGCTCGCTTAGTCATAGCAGGACACTGGGGAATGGGTTCTGGATCTTGAGAGCAGTGGACGTGGTTGCTGATTCCAGGCAGTGAATTGAGGAAGGGCTGGGGTTGAGTTGGTGCGTTCAATGGTGGGAAAGAAGAAGTAAGCTCAGTAGACTGAGATAAATCTATCCTGCTCCTCTTGGCCCTCAAGCAGTGCTCTAAAAGGCACTTGCATTTGCCCTAAAGCCATAATTATCTCCATGTAGTTGATAGGTTTCCTGAGGATTGGCTAGCCATGGTGAAGCTGAATTAAATATCAGAACACAATCTCATTATCTAGGTATTACCAATCCATTTCCAGGCATATGTTGGTGGGTTAAATCTAGAAGTAGGTGGGTTTGAGACGTGGTGGGTTCCAGTTCGAGATGGTTTGAATTTAACATCCTGTCCAAGCCCACTTATTTTGTGGAGTTAAATTACCCTCAAATTTCAAACCTGATACATTTATTTTCCTGCTGTGATCTAGGAGGTCTCGTGGGTCAATAGGCAGTGTCCCTGCCTTCCTCAGCAGTTCACGTCCCACTCCAGGACTTATTGGCCACCCAAGGAGCATTCATGATTTGGTTCAACAGTTTGAGAATGAGCCAACTTTTCCAGCCAACACCTGTCCATTATTCCCCAAAGTGAAAAGAAAAATACATGAAGATACCAAGCTAAGAATTGTGTCTAAACCAAATCTCTCTGAGATACTCGCCTTAACAATTTGTTATAGACATCCGTGCGTACATTAGTTTACAGCTTTATCCTGTTACATTTAGTGGAACACCTCTCAATCTTGCTGCTCTGTTTAAGTGGTATTGATCTATTTTTCAGTTCTTACGATGTGACGGTGGAGGAGTTCATGAACACCAATATCACATGTTTGAACAAAAATTTTGGCTACACTGATATCCTGCGCCTAGTGACTTCGCGTTCTGACGACGTATATCCTGTTGTAGAGAATGCAGGTACTTAACTCAAGAATTATGCAATCTGTCTCTTGTAATAAATATTAACCTAAACTGCCTTTGGCTAATTTTCATGACGGATTTCACTATGGTTTGAACTCGTGGCCAATATCATTTGCATTAGACAATTCTGGTGCTGATTTCTGATAACTTCCATTTAAGATTGAAAAAGTAGTCAATGGTATTGATGGGCATGCCCTAGACAACATCCAGCTGAGAAGTGACAAATAACATTTGTGCCACACAAGTGCCAGGCAATGGCTATTAATGGCATCACCATCTCTGAATCCCACGCTATCAACATTCTGGAGGTGGGGTGCAGTTACCATTGACCATAAATTGATTAGAACTAGCGATATAAATACAGTGACTACAACAGCAGGTCAATGGCTATGAGTTCTGAGGCAAGTGACTCACTTCCTGTTTTACCTGAAGCCTGTCCACCCATCTACAGGGCACAAGTCAGGAGTGTGATGGAATATTCTCCACTTGACTGCGTGAGTGAAATTCAGGTGGTTCAACACTATCCAAGACAAAGCAGCCTGCTTAATTAATACCCCGTCCACTACTTTCAACAACTACACCCTTCCACAACCACAAAGTGGCACAGTGTATACATTTTATAAGATGCACTGCAGGAATTCACCAAGGATCCCTTTACTGCACCATCCAAACCCATGACCTAGAAGGACAAGGGTAGGAGATGCAGGAGAACACCACCACCTCAGGTTTACCTGATAATGAAATATATCCCCCTTCCTTCACAGTCAGTGGGTCAAAATCCACCAACCCCCTCCCGATAGAGCTCTGTGGGTGTGCCCACACCCCAAGAACTGCAATAATTTAAGAAAGCAGCATCTTTGACAGGGCAGTTAGGAATGGGCAATAAATGGTGGCCTAGCCAGCAGTGTCCATATCCCAGGAATAAATTAAAAATTAAAAACTTTGCACCCTTGCTTCAGTTGAAAACTTCTAGCTGCACAATTTAAGAAGATGTATTGATGCTTTATAAGGTGTTAGATGCCCAATGCAACACTGTGTTCAGAGCTGTTTACCTAATCATAGAAATAACATCACGAAGTTTTAGGGACAGCAGAAGTGATTTTAAAAAAAAGGTGACTTCCGGGTATCCGGAACTTAACTTGAGAGCAGTGTTTGTTTTCTTTGGAAAAGAAACGATTTTAGGAGGTCTATTTGATTTTTATCCTGATGAATAATTCAAATATCAGTGATATTTTCACATGATAAAATCCTATCTTAAGACATCCATCCAGCACAAGGTTACACCACTCTTGTTTGATATTGTTTGTTAAATAATTCCATCATTATATGATTATACAATGTCATTCTGCCTAGTAGTTCATTCCATGCATCAATCCCTCTGATTGAAGAGACACTTCCGGATGGACAGATTGTGTTTTGGCTCTTGAGGAGTCAAAGATCATGGAGAATGGGCAGGAAAGTGGCAGAAGATGATCTCATTGAATAAAGAGCAGGCTTGAGGGACCATATGGTCCATTTGTGCTCATATTTCTTATTGTTTGTATCAGTCCATGTCCCCTTGTCCTTCTTCTGCAATTAAACTTCAAGTGAAATTTCTTTTTCCATTTCAAATAGTCATTTGATTGTACAGAGCTTGAATATTGCAGAGAAAAGAGCTTTTTTTTTCAAAGCTTCTTATCTGGCACTCATTAGGACAATTTAAAAGAAATGTCAATTTTAAAGGAAATAACATTTACTTTGTATGAATGGAGAGTGCTGATTGGTTTGCAAGTGTACTCAAATTGGGAGAACATTGCTATGGAGAATACACCAGTGAGATGATGACTGAAAATTAATTACCAAGTTTTGTTTACATTTTAAACCTGTCAATTTGACTCTTATTCCTCAAGGAATTTCCCTGAAAAGTTTGATGTGACGTACCAGTCTTTGGTTGATTAGACAGAGTTCATGCATATGCTTTTCTGATCAGGATCATTACAACTCTCACACCATCAACTCCCACACTGCTGATTACCTGTCCCCAATCCATACAAATATTATGTAAATTCTGACATGACTACTCTCAATTCACACTTAACCATTACTTGTTCCTATTCTGTTTGGCGTCAGGAATTCCAGCTAAATGGGACAAGACTAATCGTGAAAACTGGGCAGCATGAACAAGTTGGGCCAAAGGGCCTGTTTCCATGCTGTAAGCCTCTATGACTCTATAAACCCTACAGTATAATAACATACTAGGTTTTTCAGCAGAGACTTCTCTAGTTTATTCCGAATTCCTTTATTCCACATGAGATTAAAGAAGACTAAGTTTTAGAACATAATTGAGAGAGCAGAGATTGGATCTTGTATTGCTCTCCCAATTCGGGATCAGTTTATTTGGCATAATGAGCTTTTTCTTGTCTGAACTTTTTGATGACATTGAAATAATATTGACAGCCTCCATCATATTTTGAAAATGGACGTTTCTACAGTTTTGATGATTGCTTTAATGTTGCTTTACAATTCATATGTGGAAGATTACAGAGAAACTTTTATTTTGTCGCTGCCATGGTACAAGAATGCATTTTGTCCTCACATACCATCAGAGGTTCTCTCTCTGTTAACAGAATCCATGGTGCTAGTGGGATCAGTTAAAAGGAGTGAGGTTATCAAACTCCTTCAGGCTCACAGGGAAGAGGAATTCCAGAAGGACAAAACACATCAGGTGAGCAAACTGCTGGTCGCAGGCAAGATGAGCCAAATGGCCTCAAACAAACATACAAACAAAAGAATTTGGAGCAACAGGAAAGCATTTGTCCCCACCTGCTTGCTCTGCCGTTCAATCTGATCGTGGCTGACCTGCTGGTGTGTCCCAGCTCCACATTCCCACCTGCCCTTCATAACCTTCGACTCATAATTCTTAGTCAAGAATCTACCTACCTCTGCCTTAAGAATAATCAATGATTTCCACCCCCTCTGCTCTCTGGGGAAGAGAGTTCCAAAGACCCATGGCCCTCTTTGGTGATGCATTATTTATAATTCTGCAATAATGCATTCTATTGCAAAATAATATATTTTCTCCCTCATCATGGTTCAGCAATAATCAGAAATATCTTTGAAAGACCTCAGCACTTGCGTAGATTAAAAGGAAGGTTTGAACGTGCTGGTATTTCAGATTTAAATTCTAAAAATAAACTTCAGCAAGCAGACTGACTGCCCCAGCAGGTCAATGATTATTCTCTTTTATTTGTTTGAAATGCAAAGCCCATGGGTTCAAGTTGCAGTTTTTCTTTGTTCATTATTCTTTTATACAAAGATCTAAGGTCTGTGCTACAACTGATTCTGGCTGTGTTTCCACTCCTTTTGTGTGGTACATACCCTAAAACAAATCAGAACGGATAATGTCATTGTGACCTGCTTGCTTGTACATTATCTGAAAGTTCTCAAACACTTGTTCATGATGCACATTTATATTTATGTTAATCTTCAAGTGTCTAAATGCAAAACTAATTGGCATGCTCTATAATAACTTAGAAAGAAACATAAAGAGTCATATTTATGGTGCACTTTATCATGTCACCCAGAAACATCTTGAAATATTTTACACGCAATAAATTTCTTATGAATTGCAGTGGCTGTGCAAATGAACAGGCTAAGAACCTAAGATAACAAGGTGTGGAGCTGGATGAACACAGCAGGCCAAGCAGCATCATAGAGCAGGAAAGCTTGTGAAATCCACATTGATACCACATTGATACACATTGTGGCATTGCAGGAGGCCCAGGATGGACATGTCATCTGAAGAATGGGAGGGGGAGTTGAAATGGTTCGCGACGGAGAGGTGCAGTTGTTTGTTGCAAACTGAGCGCAGGTGTTCTGCAAAGCCAATGTGGATTTCACAAGCTTCAAAATCTCCCCTCCCCCAACCGCATCCCAAAACCAGCCCAGCTCATCCCCGCCTCCCTAACCTGTTCTTCCTCTCACCTATCGCCTCCTCCCACCTCAAGCTGCACCCCCATCTCCTATCTACTAACCTCATCCCGCCCCCTTGACCTGTCCGTCCTCCCTGGACTGACCTATCTCCTCCCTACTCCCCCACCTACACTCACCTTTACTGGCTCCATCCCCGCCTCTTTGACTTGTCTGTCTCCTCTCCACCTATCCTCTCCTCTATCCATCTTCTATCTGCCTCCCCCTCTGTCCCTATTTATTTCAGAACCCTCTTCCCCTCCCCCATTTCTGATGAAGGGTCTATGCCTGAAACATCAAGCTTTCCTGCTCCTATGATGCTGCTTGGCCTGCTGTGTTCATCCAGCTCTACACCTTGTTATCTCGGATTCTCCAGCATCTGCAGTTCCTATTATCTCTGATACAAGGCTAAGAACGTTTAATATGAGAGCAGAATGAAGTCTGAATCTGTTCACTGCTGATACTGGAAGTTTAATGAAGTTAAAGGGAAGATAGCAAAATTTGATTATTATTCCTTCAGCCTCAATCACGACACCAAACTGAAGACAACTACTTCGCTGGGAGCGCTTTTTGTTAAATTGCAATTTTAAAGCATTGAATGAACAGAACTAAGTTTTTTTAAAAAACTCACAGTTAACGTAAGTGTAATATATCAACCATTTGTTCATTTTCTTCTCCCATTTCATAGAAGTTCAAAGGATCAAAACCAAACCCATTTCAATCACTCAATGTAAAGAATTTCATTGGATTTAGAGTGGGGTCCATGGAAGGTGGGTTTTGAATAGGATTCGCTGAATGATTTGTTGATTGATGTAGACTTAGTGAAATAGGAAAATCTCTGAGCGAAGAAAGGACCATTTAGCCCACATAGCCTGCTCAATCCATTTGCCATGTAAAATGATTTGATCAGACTTCTCTCCTAAGCCACAATTGGTCACCCCTAGTTTTCTCTTCTTCATTCTTCAGATATGAGGGTAACTGGCAAAAGTATCATTTATGACCCACCCTTAATTATTATTGAGTAGGTGATAATGGCCTGCTAGGCAGTTTTAGAAGGCAGTTTAGCAATTAACCACTGCTGAGAGACAGGAGTCACATGTAAGCCAGACTGGGTAAAGACAGCAAATTCCCTCCCCAAAGGATTTTATTCCCAGTTTAATTAATTAAATGAATGTAAATTCCTCCAGTTCCAAGCGTGAGATTTAGCTCCTGTCTCCAGAGCATTTGGCTGGGTCTCATCCAGCAACACTGTCATTTTGATCCCATCCTCGTAAGAAATACATGACAGCAGTTTTGCTTTTACATCTGGGCTTACTGAATTTCCTTTGCATAGTTCATAGTGTACACTGATGGTGAAGCAGTGCAATTGACCTGGTTTGATTTTCCATCCATTTAAATTAACTCAATCAGGCTTCTTCATGGGGATGCGTTCCTCTTCATCTGATTTTAATCCATGAACTACACCCAGACAATAAGCTTAGATACAGGGAAATAGAAAATCTGGCCCATTCACATCCTTCACTCACTATCTCCCCAAAAAAGGTTGTTATTAATCTCTCTATCGGAAGTCCTTGGTCTCAGATGTACTCTTCCTTTGCAGAAAGAAGTGAATATAAATATTTGGGAAAAGTGCCACATTGATCCAGTAACTTTCCAGCTGTCTCCGAGCACATCTTTACACCAGGTAAATTGGAATATGGAATTATCAGCTTGTAATAGATAATTGCTTATTATCAGGATCTCAACATTTTAATTATATTTACTTTGGGCAGGTGTGTTTAATATTTAGTAATAATATTAGTTAGAAAAATGAAAAACAGATTCACCTAGTACCTGATCAAATTTCTCATCAATTGATCTTAAAGTCCTTTCTATGTAAACGAGCTCGCACACAGTAAGATACAATAAGCAGCAATTCAACAAATTGACATCTATTTTGGGTAGTGTGGGTTAATGGAGGAATATTGGCCTGGAGAGTTTAATCCCTTCTTCATGCAATACAATGATTTCTTTCTTATCCACTTGAGCTGTTAGACAGGAACACCCCACTTTGGAAATTTACAGGAGTCATGTGTGGTGAGGAATGCTTCAAAATACAATTATAGAGGATCAAATCCACCCAACGACCTGTGGTCCATATGGTTCTCACAATGCAACAAGCAAGTCCAAAGAGCAAAATAATAATCCAGTCTAAGAGCTTTGCATTGGTATGAGGTCATGGAAGTCACCCAACATTTTCTGACTATTTCACAGTTTAACATGATGAAGATTATCAGTGCTGGGGAATTAATCACTTTCTTCCACTTTCTGGAACCCAACCTCAGTGCTAATCAGGCATGTTCTGGGTCAGAAACAAAGTAATGTACGTGACCTAAATATGCGTGTAAGTGCATTCTTGGAGAATCACTGCTTATTGTACAGGTGTACAATTTTCATGCCAGCCACTGTAGCTGCTTTAAATTAGTTTGCCAATGTAATGCTGATTTACGATGGAATATCAGAGGTTTCGTGTTGTGGTCCAGTGCAACCATTAATTTGATTAAAGCAGCTGAGATTCATTCAAAGAAAGACCCTTGCTGCTCGCAGGGAGAAAGAAGAATTACCTCACATCAGGATTACAATGTAAAACAAAGTTGATAAGACAACAAGCATGGGGCTGGATGAACACAGCAGGTCAAGCAGCATCATAGGAGCAGGAAAGCTTGACGTTTCAGGCCTAGACCCTTCATCAGAAATGGGGGAGGGGAAGAGGGTTCTGAAATAAATAGGGAGAGAGGGGGAGGCGGATAGAAGATGGATAGAGGAGAGGATAGGTGGAGAGGAGGCAGACAAGTCAAAGAGGTGGGGATGACGCCAGTAAAGGTGAGTGTAGGTAGGGGGGTAGGGAGGAGATAGGTCAGTCCAGGGAGGACGGACAGGTCAAGGGGGCAGGATGATGTTAGTAGATAGGAGATGGGGGTGTGGCTTGAGGTGAGAGGGAAAACAGGTTAGGGAGGTGGAGATGAGCTGGGCTGGTTTTGGGATGCGGTTGGGGGAGGGGAGATTTTGAAGCTTGTGAAATCCACATTGATGCCATTGGGCTGCAGGGTTCCCAGGCTGAATATGATTTGCTGTTCCTGCAGCCTTCGGGTGGCATCACTGTGGCATTGCAGGAGGCCCAGGATGGACATGTCGTCTGAGGAATGGGAGGGGGGAGTTGAAATGGTTTGCGACTGGGAGGTGCAGTTGTTTGTTGCGAACTGAGCGCAGGTGTAAGACAAGAGCCTGGATTTTCCAGCACATCTGCAACATGTTACTCTGAATTCATTTCAATAGGGTTGATGAGGTAACACCAGGTCATGTTAATTATGTACATTTTGAATTGATTCTTTGTGCCTGACACTTTCAGTTCTCGTCAGGGTCAATGGTAATGTGATCAGGTCAGCTGTACGGGAAAAGTCAACTTCCAGTACGGGTTAGTGTTATTCACTGCTTAAAGATAAGTTCTGGCTGATGTGTTGATCCTGAAAAGATCAGAAGTTGAGTGCCAGCAGCTGACACTAAAATCCAGGAAAGTACAGACTGCTACTTGGAGAAAGAAGCATGAATTCCAGTTTCTGTGATTTGATCCACTGTTTAAACACAGCAGCTCTGCTTTGCAGTGCTCTGAGCAAAGGGATTGCATGCTAGGGCTCTCTGACACTGTGCCTGAGAGATTCAAACTGTCACTTGATACCGTCGGCATGAACTCAAAGCCCAGAGCTCCTAACATTTCAATTCAGGAGACGATGAGTAATCTGGTCATTTTAAAACATTGCTGATACACATGCAAATGATATTTAAAAATGGGACTGTGGTAACTGGTGAGGAAAGATTGGAGATTTAAAAAGCATGTTTTTTGTTAAAAACCCATTAATGTTGACAGTTGAGGTCATGACCCGTCAGAGTACTGGAGCAGATACTTAGCGAGTAACCTAGTGGTGGAAAGGAATTGGCATTTGAGCTGCACTGATTTAGATCATTTCATCCAGGGAAATGACAATGGTGCTGAAGGTGGTTAGCATCGACACATTGAATTGAATGGCCACTAGCTGTGCCCTATTGACTGTACAACTCTAAGCAGTCTCTGGACTCTCTGGAGTGAAAAATTCAGGTGGAGATAATCTTTGGGAGTGCAATCGCCACACTTCACCGCACCTAATGGTGGGAACAGATCACAATCTGAGATATAGTTCAAAATGCCCAGCGACGTTGATTAAGTAAGCTCCCATGAAGTTGGCCTCACCTGGAGGAAGAACTGGATGGTTGCCAGTAGACTTGGAACTGTACTCTCCATGAACTGAAAGCGTGCAGCATTGATAGTCGATCCCATGACCCGGGCTCACAGCCAGACTAAACGACTGGGTTTAGCAAATTGTGCGGTGAATGTTTGTGGGCATTCTCTTCCCCTTTCTTTTAGGTTACTATCTGAGCCTGGATTGTGAAATCACTCCTGATGAGTTGTAAATCTTGTCAGCACTGTTCCAGTCTAGGCAGTTCCCTGTTGTTCACTCTTGGCTGGATATAAATGATAGCTGTTTGTGGATTCTAAATTAGACTGTATGGAGTGGACTTTCAGACCCACCGACACGAGGCTGTAAACTAGCCTCACCAGCTAGTGTGCTTGTTCCCTGGATCTGGGCCATTTTAATAGGGGCAGGTATGTGTGTGTCTGTGCATCAGGGAAGGCAATGGCCTAGCAGCATTATCACTACACTATTAATCCAGAGAGCCAGGCAATGTTCTGGGATTCTGGGATCAAACCCTTCCAGGCTAAAATGGTGGAATCTGAATTCAATAAAAAATCTGGGCTGACCATGAAACCATTGCCGACTGTTGGGAAAAACCCATCAGGTTCGTTAATGTCCTGTAAGGAAGGAGATCTGCCATCCTTACCTGGCTTGGCCTACATGTGACTCCAGACCCACAGCAATGTACTTGACTCTCAATTGCCCTTTGTGCAATTAAGGATGGGCAATAACTACTAGCCTGCTTAGAGATGTCCGTGTCTAATGAATGATTGGGAAAACTGAGGAAAAAAGTTCCAAATGGGACTAAAGGCTTCACTGCACGGGTGCAGGAGCAGCAGAAACCTGCCTGAAAACACAACCCCTCCTGCACCACTCTGATCCTTGGAGGGGCCGAGCTGCGGAACCTAATTTTTAGTATAAGTTTTTAACAGGTTAGAATGAGGATGCTGCTATCTTGAAACACCCTCTCAGTTTGTTTACCTACAATGGCAGCTTGTTGCTACTCTCAAACTGAAATTCGCTCTTGCTCATTAATTGACTGCCTCAAGGAAAAGTAAAGAAAGAGTTAGTTTCCTCCCAGGGTAGTTACAGGAACCAGAACAGTCCTGACCTTTGTTTCCTGGCCCCTTTCAGGAATCTCCAGCTGAGTGTCTCAGACCCAGTCTGTCTCACACAGTCTGTCTGGCCCCACCACCCTGTACCCATCTCCAAGCGTCAGGCAGTGGATTTCTACAGAATTGGACTAAATAGTGCAATGGTTTGCCATTTCTTTCTGCAGGATGGCTGACTGGGAAACTCACCGGCGCTTAATGTCTGTCACTGGGTCTATTGGAAGGATCCACTGGTTGTTGACCAAACATTTGGCCACGTTGCAAATGCAGTTTCCACAGTCAACAATTTCTTGAGCATTAAGGGGTGATCTGATGGAAGCTCTCAAGATATCAACAGGAAAAGACATTGTAGATAAACCAAAAACTGAAAGAATTGCAGATGCTGTGAATCAGGGACAAAAACAAAGAACAGAGGAAGGGTCACTGGACCCGAAACTTTAACTCTGTCTTGTCCTCCACAGATGCTGCCAGACCTACTGAGCTTTTCCAGCAACTTTGCTGTAGATAAACTATTTCCACTAGTTGGGGATTCTAGACCTAGGGGACATAGTCTGAGAATTAGAGCCAAACCGTTCATATAATCATAGAATCCCTACAGAGCAGAAGCAGACCATTCAGCCCATCAAATCCAAAGGGCAT
>JAHRHZ010000004.1:20781546-20793149 GCA_024137785.1 Ginglymostoma cirratum | reverse complement strand
GCTGAGCTTTTCCAGCAATTTCTGTTTCTGTTTCTGATTTACAGCATGTACAGATCTTTCTATTTTTATTGAGTAGATAATTAAGCTGTTTGAGGATAGGGTTGGAAATGACCCTGTCATGCAGTGTTGAAGAGGTCCTGCATTATTTGAGCTGCTAACCTTTTGATACAATATCGGTCTCTTCAGATGCAAGAAGAGCAGTTTGTTTTCTTTCTAGAATGGCCAGCTTTTCACTCTTTCAAGCTACACCATTGAAAAGTGACTCTCTGCTCACTCACAGGATATTCCTGGTCCAGGAGTTTGTTTATTTGTCTGCAGGCGACTATCACTTCACTTCATCATTAATTCATTGCACTTTGAGACCCGCTGATGTGCTAATTACAATTACTGCTGTTAGCAATACCACAGAATTGTGTATAAATATGAATTTATGCATTAAATGGTTTGCAGTCTGTCAACATTTTATATCTCTGAAGAGCCAGGGTCACACCCGCAGGAACAATAACTTGGAATTGTGGTGAAATTGCTTTGAGAAATACCATTAAAAATGTAATCTATTTTCAGGCGCACAAGCTTTTCGATCTTCTTGTCCTCCAGCACATGTTTGTTAGCTCTGCAGGCAAAGTGGTTGGCTTTGTAACCAGGAATGAGGTAAGACAAAGAGAAAATGTAACCTAGAGGGGAAATAATATTTGCATATAAATTCAAATTTCTCAGCATCAGATTTATTCTGGCATTCTTACTGTTTCGAGAGCACCGAAGATTAGAACAACACTCCTATTCAGCACTCAAAACAATTAATCGACTCTTCTGGAGATCATGGGGAGAGTTTTAACCCTTTCATAATCGGTGTGACAGGGTCAGGACAGTGGGATTAAAAATCAATATCACACATAGTGATCACTGTCAACATGCTTTGTTCAGGCCCAAGATGTTCCAATGGTGAAGGAATCAATTCAAGAAAAGATAGACCTATGGCATCAACTTACACCTTGGAATTATGTTTCCCTTTGGAGAAAGTCATCCCTCAGAGCACCACTAGAACCATTAGAATATTTGCAGCACCGAAGGAGGCCATTTGGTCTGTCATATCTGTGCTAGCTCTTTGCAGCAGCAATTGGTCACCCATCCTCTCCCTGTAGCCCAGAATCCTTTTATTGTCCTACTTTTTTTTAAAAAAAATTCTTTTCTGGTTTATTTTTGAAAGTCACACTTGAGTGTGCCTTCTCCAGCCTCTCAGGCGGTACATTCCAAATCCTGACCAGTCCCTACAGAAAGAGATTGCTCCTCAGTTTGTTATTGCTTCATTTGCCAATTGACCTCAAGTCTAAGCCCTCCTTGGTTTTGAACACCCCCATCAAATCTCCTTTCAGATGAACAACCGCATCTTCTCCAGTCTGTCCCCATAACAGCAAACCTTTTCTGCACCCTCTTTAAAGCCTTCACAAATTTCCCGCAAAGTGATGTTCAGAGGTGTGGTGCTGTATGTGAATTCCTACTCATTTTAACCTCCAAGGTGTGTAGCTGTCTGACTGCTTTCTTAAGCAGCTAAAAGTTGGTTTGCGTCCAGCGCCAGACTTCCCAATACCTCCAGCAGTGTTGCTAATCAATCATTCCAGCTGCCAAATATTCTATCAGCTAAACTTGCCAGGATCTAAGATGTTATACAAAAAAGGGCACCAAATGCCATCACTGTAACATTATAAATGCCCTTTTCTGTGCATACTCATGGGTTTTCTGGAGACGGTCGTATTGCTTATAAATCAAGATCAATGACATTAGTTATTTTGCAGAAACAATAGCCACAACAACTAATGGCTCTGTATTCTCCATCAGCTGAAGAAAGTGATTGAAGATCTAGCCAATGACCGTATTCCAGTCAAGCAGTAAATATTACAGAAGAGGAGAATTACTTGCCATTTTACATACCATCATGGAGCCTTGATTGGATATTCTTTTAGCCTGATATCTCCCATCACACGCTCCTTCAGTAATACCGGCAAACACATTAAAGTTTGCTTGTCCTCAGAATGCACCTCCTACATTCCAAAACATTTCACACCAGCTAAAGTTCACACATCGCATTGTTTCGATTTCCTCTGCAACATGAGATTATATGACTACAGTATCTTAAAAACTTCAAATAAATAAACAGACGGGCTACATAATCAGATCCCTGGTTGTAGAGGATATTATAATTGAATTAATAACATTAAATCTTCATTGTCTTCTCAGAAAACATTTGCTGTGTAACAGAAGAGGCACTTCGAAGTGACTCTTCTGAAAAATTTATTGAGGTATTCGAGAACTTTTGTCTAACATGGGCCCATTCAATCAAGGATGTCCCTGACTATTTTGCTCAGTGTTGCCTATGTTACCTCATCAACGCAGCAGCAAGAACTCCAAAGGTGGTTATAAGTTAGTAGAAAGATTAATCAGTTGGGCTCGTAGTGTGTGTGAAGCTGCTTAACACACAGGGCCCTGTTTGATTAGGCAATAGGAATTTGTATATTCATTGTACCTTTCTTTCAAAGGAAAAGGCCCATAGAGACTACCAAACTTTGCTGCTTTCCCCACATCAATACCCTGACCAATGAGTATCAACCTGCCTGGTCAGAGAAATAAGATTGACAGTTAACTGTTCCTGCTGTCGTGCCATATCAATGATGCTCTAACCAATCATTACCCTCTTCTCATGCTGTATAAACTGGTGCTCTCTTTCCAACTCTTCTATCTCTTCTATTTCCTGCAGACATTCTAAATGTCAAAACAGAATGTTTGTACGCTTACAAATAGTGATCATTGCTGCAGTACACAGTGCTAGCCTCTGACCTTACTCCACTGCAAAAGTTTACATCATGCGTTTGGCTATGAGTGTTTAGATTTTGCAGTCGCACTTTTCATAATTTCTCAGCTGCTTTTTAAAAGTAAATATTTTGTGACGCAAAATCTCCTCGTTCAATGGTATTCACTTCTGAGATTGTTCACTGAAATTTAGCAGATGTTCTACAATAAACTTAGAATTAAATAACAGATTTAATGATGTTTAATTGCTTTTTTTCGCAATTGTCGTTGAATTCCAAGTACAATTCACAACAAAGACATAAGAGTAAATCACAGCCACTCAGATATTTACCACATATCCTTGCGAACTCCCACACGACACTGTGATCATTGGGGTAAGGGATGACTAATAACTGAAGCATCAAACTGGTTCTCAGGAAAAGATCTCCACGTCCCCTGCCCAAAAGCAGGTCTGCAACACTGAGCACTCCACCACAGATAAGGCAATGTGGCAGGCCCCAAATCCACACCAGCTGGAACAGGGATCAAACCATGTGCTTTAGGCACCAATTTGACCCACACCCCTACTCACCAAGGAGTCTAAGTAGCTGCAGCTATGGGTAGCAGTGGTAGAGGCTCCCATTACATGGCTAACTAGGAATCTCTCTTGCTCTCTCTGCTTCCTATTCATGTATACATTGGAAGGATTTACAAATGCATGCTCCACGTGTTTGGCTATATCATGAATGCAACATCTTTGACCATCGCACTCTGGAATGGGAATTGAACCCAGAGCTTTGACTTTAGAGGCAGGGATGCTTTTGCTGTGCTAACGCATCACCTTGAAAGATCTAAAGAAATTAAAGAATCAATCGTGATGTGACATTTATCTTTAGTGATCAATGAGAGGACAGTGCCAAAGTTACACATAGTTACAGTGTTGGGAATGTAACAAGAGATGATTTTAATGTCAATCCTTGTCATCTAAATGGAGAAGCTCTGTGCACCATGTACCAGTATGTCTTAGTTAGCATAGGGCAATGTATACATGACTTGTACTAGCCAAGACATATCTGAACTTGTTTCCTTCTAATCTTCTCTCCTGTTTTCCCAGAGGTGTTGACTCTTGCTACAAGTACCTCGCCCAACTAATCATTCCTTATGCTCAAGCCTAGACATGAACACTATAGTCCTGCAAGCTTGACCAATTGTCATTTCAGGAGCTGTAATGGGAGACCTGTTGAACTCCTCCATTGACTTTCCAGCCAGTGTGTCGCAGGCCTATTTAAGTGTGAAGCTCAAAACTCTAACATCCAGCGACATTCATTGGATTGCAAGGGAAAACAAGGAGAACAGCTAATTTCAGCCCTGGCCCTGTCTTGCTGACCTCTGGGACAATTGGAAGTTCCCATTTGTCAGTCATCCCAAACGTCAATGAACATGCACCCACAAAGACACACAGAAATTAGAATGGAACAAATCAATGACAATTCAGTTTTTGTTCCAGCTCTAAACAAAGGAAGCAGTAAATTCCCTTGTCCAAGAGAATATGGTTTCTGATCCTACTGTTCTGCCTAATTATAAAACACATCATCTTCCATGACAGAGCTGTTGTTGCTGGAGTGTGAGTGATGTAAGGGGCTGCCTGTGCTCCTTTGCAGTGTTCTTTGTAATTCTGCTCCACAGGAAGTGGTTGCTGGAAGAGACGAGCAGTTCGGAGGCAAGGTTTCCGTCAGCGTTCCGCTGTGGGAAGAAGGGATGGTCGCTGTGTCTGTTTGCAATGGTTCACCAGCCAAACTGGCTACGTATGATGATACAGGAGTTATGACAGTGCAGGAGCCTTCAACATTCAAAGAGTAATAAAAGCCTTGGGATCCAATTGAAAGTTGATCTTCAAGATACACTTCATCTGTATCTAATAAGAAAAAGAAAAGTAGCATTAAACAAGATAACAAGGTGTAGAGCTGGATGAACACAGCAAGCCAAATTGGCCTGTTGTGTTCATCCAGCTCTACATCTTGTAATCTCAGATTCTCTAGTATCGGCAGTTCCTACTATCTCTGTAGCATTAAACAAGTGTTGCTTTCCCATCTAAATGAGAAACTTTTGGAGCGCTGGCCTGTCTCTGAAACGTTCGCATACATTTCATTTTCAGAAAAGCATTTTGCCTTTTAATTCTTTCATGGAATGTGATAAGGCCAGCATTTATTGCCCATCCTTAATTGCCCTTGAACTAAGTGACTTGTTACAGTATTCAGAGTCGACCACATTGCTGTGGGTCTGGAGTCACATGAAGCTGGGTAAGAACGGCAAATTTCCTTCTTTAAATTATGAAAGTGAAACAGAATTTTTTTACCACAATTGATGATGTTATGGACACAATTTCTGAGACTAGCTTTATATTCTAGATTTATTAATCAACAGAATTTAAACTCTGCTAGCCAGAACTAAAGGGGTGGAAGGCTACTGGGGGCAGGTGAAATAATCTTGAGCTCGTGCCCCCAGAATGTTACACTTGATCTGTGGAGCATATTAATCCAATGATATTATCACTACACTTTTTCAAATAGTTCCCACTACTTACATCCCGTGTTAAGAGGGTTGTCCATATTAGTTAAGTAACCAACATTTTTTTTAAGGAAACAGAAAATCTCACTCAGCAGTTGCTAATCGTTGGCAGTTGTGTTCAAAATCTTGTCACTAAGAGAATCACACTTCAACTTGGTGTGAACTGCTTAAAGACCCACCTTTGCCTCAAATCAGCAAAGAACCCAGTAAATATTTAAAACTACCCACAATAGAGAGTCTCCCTCATTAGTTACAAGATGTATCATTGTCATTGATTTCTATGCTAATAGTAAATGATTAGCAGAAATGAGTAGCTGCCTGTAGTAAAGGTGAACGGTACATGTGATGGGAACTGTATTAGTAAAGAGGGTTATTGTTTGTAATGTGTTCAGACCTTTCAATGTAATTTAATGCAAATTGCCGCGTGCTGACAGCGCTCAGGGAAACACAGACTCAGGAAGAAGTCTTCAAAAAGGCATAGGCCCATCATACAAACAGTGTAACATCCGTTCAATGCCTGTACTGAAAAATGTATAAATATGCCAGGTGTGATCATTATGTTACATGAAGTTTTAACAATTGTCATTCGGTTGCACAGCCCTTGAGTGTTGCTGAGAGAAGACATTTTTGTTGAAGCTTTTCATCTTGCACTCCTCAGGACAATTTGCAAGAATACCAATTCAAGGAGGGGGGGGAGGGGAGGCCAACATTAACACTTCATGAGAAAAGGGTGCTGATTGGTTTGTGAGTGAACTGATTGGTAGGGGCATTGCCATGGAGAATGCACCTATTAACGCTGACCGACAATTAACAGCCAGGATTGGTTTACATTTTAAATCAAGCCAATTGTTTCTGATTGGGCAGGGCAATGCCCTTAGAAGTCAACTGGCAAATGGCTGTTGCCTATTTGTCGAGTTGGAGTATTTGGAAAGGAATAAAATGCAAAAATGATTGAAGAGAAAATAACTTGAATAGGAGTCTCCCCTTTAAAAATTAGTGCCAGCACATATTTGGCTTCTTTCTGTGTTGTGATCTCTAATGAGCCCATCACATGATTACAGTCAGTGCCTGAGACAATGATCCAGATGGTTATTTGTTGCATTATCATACCCTGTATTAGAAGGTTAGACTGAGCAACAAGAAACTGGAGATGTTCACTTTTGAAAGAAATATCACAGCAGGGATCTTAAAGGTGTGAATAAGACTTATGGGAGTATCATCACCCACAGGTTTTCCTCCAAGACACACAGCATCCTGGCTTGGGAATATATCACTGTTCCTTCAGTGTCGCTGGATCAAAATCCTGGAGCTCTCTCCTGGAAAGCATTGTGGGTCACCTACACCCCAGGGACTGCAGCGGTTCAAGAAGGCAGCTCACCACCACCTTCTCAAGGGCAACTAGGGATGGGCAATAAATGCAGATCCAGCCATGAAATAAGGAAAAAAGGACAATTGATGGGATAGAGAAAGTTAACCCAGAGGAATTTTATGCACCGGGATAACAAGATAAAATTATTTCAGTTCAAAGTTGGAAAAAAGGAAGTTTAGGACTAGGATAGATGTTCAGAATTATTTCTTCAGAGAATGATCAATAATTGGAATGGGTTACAAAAGATCTTTGAAACCATCGCTGAAGTAATTTAAGAAGCACAAGCGTGTGTAATGGTAAGATTTAATCTCGGGACAGAAGGGCTTATTTGTGACCCCGTAATGTTATTTATATTACAGTTGGATAATAAATAAAGGAAATGAATAAAATCTCTTTGACCTACTGAGGTAGTCAACTGTGTTGCTCGGACTACTGCTGCAAACCACCTCTTCAGCATCCAGTGAGGACCAAGCACTCAGTGTTGCCTCAGTAATGGCAAACTGCTCAGCAACTCCTATTTAAAAAAAAGATGGAATGAGACAATGAATGGTAAAGGAGAAGACCATCAACATCAAGACTAATAATCGATAATACCCAAAACAATTAAAACTGAACCAGGAGGGATGACTCAGCACTGGGGGTTAAATATCGTATCATTCAGTTGGATCTCATTTATAAATTAATCTCAAACTAACCTAAAGGGGAAATAGTCAAACTGAAAGAAGCAAACTTTTAAATGGGAAACAAGGATAGCATCTTGTTCTGGTTGAATATATAATGAATTCCCTGGTTGTGGAAGGCAGGAACCTAGTATGGGCCTTGTGGAGATTTAACACTGACATTACTGCTGTCACTGTTTGAACAATGCAAGTGCGTGTCTGATAAAACTGTCAATGATTCCATTGGTAAATGCGTTAGATTTACTATATCTGTCTCCAGGCTAAAAGATCTCTCAAACCAGATGCTCTTCTTGTTGTCTTCTGTAATACTTGCAGTCTCTGCTGGCTGTCCAAAACTTTTCCCCACTGCAAAGTCACAGAATTGTTACCGTACTGAAGGTGGCCATTTGGCCCATCATGCCTGCACCTCCAACTGAGCATCATGATTTAGTGGTGCCCTCCCAGCCTTTCCCCATAACCATGCACATTATTTTTGTTTAAATAATTACCTACTGTACTCCTCAACAGTTCAATTGAACCTGTTTCCAGGCAGAGATCCAGACTTGAACCACTGGCTTTGAGACAAATTCTTTATCTGACATTAAATTTACTTCTTTGGCAAATCACTAACTCTGTACTCTCTTGTCCTTGTTCCTTATACGAGCCGGAAGTGCCTTGGAACATTTTGTAAAATTACGGCAGGGATTTTCAACAACCCTAGCAGCTTTAATGTAGTAAATGATCCTAGGTGCTTCACTGGTCGATTATAGAGAAACATTTGGCACATAGCCACAGGAAGGGATATAAAATCAGATGACCATAAGACTTGTCAAAGGAATAGGTATTAAGGAATATCTTCATAGAATCCCTACAGTGTGGAAACAGGCCCTTCAGCCCAACAAGTCCACAGTGACCCTCACAGCATCCCACTCAGACCCATCACCCTATAACCCACCTAATCTACACATCCCTGAACACTACAGGCAATCTACCATGGCCAATCCATCATGCCTGCACATCTTTGGACTGTGGGGGAAACCGGAGCACCCGGAGGAAACCCACGCAGACACGGGGAGAATGTGCAAACTCCACACAGACAGTCGCCCGAGGGTGGAATCAAACCCAGGTCCCTGGTGCTGTGAGGCAGCAGTGCTAACCACTGAGCCACTAAGCCGCCGACTAAATAAAATAAGATAAACT
Organism: Ginglymostoma cirratum; assembly: GCA_024137785.1. NCBI lineage: Eukaryota > Metazoa > Chordata > Chondrichthyes > Orectolobiformes > Ginglymostomatidae > Ginglymostoma > Ginglymostoma cirratum. The sequence continues at coordinate 20,784,569 of JAHRHZ010000004.1, read as the reverse complement.
ACAAAAAAATCATAGAATTAAAGGAAGGAAAATGAGATAGAGAATAATCTAGAGGTTCAGTGTTAAGAGACTGAAGACATGACCACCAATTGTGGAGTGATTAAAATTGGGGCAATGCAGTGAAAGGCTGGAATGCGAGCATTGGAAATACCTCAAAGGATTGGAGATTACAGAGATAGGGAGGGCAATGTCATGGAGGGATTTAAAATAAAATATGAATTTTAACATAAAGGCGTTGCTTGGCCAGAAACCAGAAGGAGGGCAAACAGGGCTGGCTGTGAGTTAAGACACAGGCCGCAGAACTTGCATGATCTCCTAAGTTTCTGTGAAGTGGAAAGTGGGAGAGCCGGCATTGGAATAATTGATTCCAGCGGCAGATGAGCTGAGACAGGCCCAGATTTGGCTAATGTTATGGAAGTGGAAACAAGCAGCCTTAGTGACGGCACCTGTATGAGGTCAACTTGGAGTCAAATGTGACACCATAATTGTGAACAGACCGGCCAGCCCTAGCCTGTTGCTAGGTGGACAGATGGAGACAGTGGTCAGAGAATGGAGTTGGTGGCAGAGACTTAAAGCTTGGTCTGAGTTTCTGTCTTCCCAATATTTATTTTCTAGTTTAATTAGCTGGGTGTATTCATGGAATAAATCCAATGCATTAGTTTCCAACCATTAAACTCATAAGCTGGTGAAGCACAATTTCTCGGTGTCTGTGCCCCCGAGCAGCAAGAGAACAGAATATCTCCATTTTTGGGAGCACAAGTTGTTACTGCCACTGCCTATTCATAAGGAGTCACTAGGGGGAACCAATGGACCATTCACTGCCCTCAAATTGCGAGCTACATTCCTAAACCCAACTTGTACATATCTTTCAGCAATGCCACAGAGACACAGTAACTTTTGTGGAAAATCACAATGTAGATCATCCTCAAATACTTCGACCTCCTTCTGCCTTCCACTGCTGGCAGACTGCTCTTTATTTCTTTCCCTGCTGGGCCTTTGTTCATTGGCCAGCATTACTAATAGAAATGCTGTGCCTCTCTGACTGTAGTAGCATTTCCAGTATCCACTTGATCCAGGTGATTGTCTGTCATCGCATTTATCAAAACATTTTTGGTGATCTCTCTAAAATCTTTCATGAAATTAAGCCAATCGTTGTTATGTGAGAACAGGCTTCAGAGCTGCTTCCATTTTATCATTCAGAATCCCCACAGCTTGGAAACAGGCCTTTTGGCCCAACAAGTCCACACCGACCCTCAGAGCATCCCACCCAGACCCAACCCCTATAACCCACCTAATCTATACATCCCTGGACACTATGGGCAATTTAGCATGGCCAATCCACCTAGCCTGCACATCTTTGGATTGTGGGAGGAAACCGGAGCACCCGGAGGAAACCCACGCAGACACAGGGAGGATGTGCAAACTCCGCACAGTCACCTGAGGGTGGAATTGAACCTTGGTCCCTGGTGCAATGCACAGCAGTGCCAACCACTGCGCCACTGTGCTGCCCCAGTTTTATTAATAATATTAAATTTTAAATTATTATTAAAATAAAAATATTAAATTTATTTATTTAATATTTTATATGCTGTTGATTCACCTTTGCACTTTTCGTGGCTTTCAGGATTGTAATTCGCTGGATGCTGTGTGTCAAACTTCTTAAATTATTTCAATGTCCCTTCCAATGCATGAGCTGTTCCACTGAACGTCAGGGACAGAATTTTTGCTACGTTTTTCTGCACGAATGGCCACAATCTGATTTACTTTTGGAGGATATTCAACTTTCCTGCGTGCCATTTTGCCCTTGCCTGTTGCAGGTTAGGAATGCTGAGTCTGCAAAATACGCTACCATCCCCACTGAGACTGAGTTCCCCCAGTTTAAATAGAGGACAAAAATCAGATTTCTTCCCCCACTCCATTTTCATGTATTGATCCAAGACCTATTGAAATGTTGACAGGACAGTAACAGAACATGTTTCAGTCTCTCGTTTACAAACGTCACAGGTGCTTTAAAGATTACTGTCTTCGCTTTGGCTTTTTTGACCCAGATAGTGAGTTTGCAGCTTCAATTCTACCCTCAGGTGACTGTCTGTGTGGAGTTTGCACATTCTCCCCAGGTCTGCGTGGGTTGCCTGTGAGTGCTCCGGTTTCCTCCCACAGTCCAAAGATGTGCAGGTTTGGGTGGTTTGGCCGTGTTAAACTTCCCATAGTGTCCAGGGTTGTGCAGGTTAGGTGGGTTAGCCATGGGAAATGGAAGGTTACAGGGATAGGGTAGGGGGTGTTCATCTGGGTGAGATGCTCTTCAGAGGGTTAGTGTGACTCGATGGGCTGAATGGCCTGTTTCCACACTGTAGGGATTCTATGAATCTATGATTCGATGATACAGTTAGCATATAGAGAATGTGAAGGTGGCCTAGAGAATGTAGTACGTAGGGATAGATGGGAGAGTTCAGGCTGTGTGAGGTGAGGTGTAAGCGATTTTTCTTCAATGTTGGGAGCTGGACTGTGCAGCTGGAGGACAGAGAGAACCCTTTTAACCAGTTTACCTCATGCACTCCTCATATACTCCTACACAACTTGCAAAATACACAGCGACCCACAGAGACAGAAATCCCTTGTAACGTCACAATGGCATGGCTGTGCTTTCTGCCATCTGTGAAAACAGGTTTTCCGGAGCCCAGGTGACTATTTAGCATCACCTCTATATCCCGGCAGGAAATGGAGTGAGTGTGAAAATTGGTGAAGGTGTGACAGACACCATTCTTGTCCAACTTTCATCTCAAGTTTGACCCTGAAATATCTGGAGTGTGGTTGGAAGTCAGCATTATCTTCTATATAACAAAGCATAGGTTGAAGGAACACAGCGGGCCAGGCAGCATCATTTTATATGAGATAGTAGGAACTGCAGATGCTGGAGAATCTGAGATAATAAGGTGTGGAGCTGGATGAACACAGCAGGCCAAGCAGCATCAGAGGAGCAGGTAGGCTGACGTTTTGGGCCTAGACCCTTCTTCAGAAATGGG
>JAHRHZ010000004.1:20761043-20781146 GCA_024137785.1 Ginglymostoma cirratum | reverse complement strand
CCTCTGATGCTGCTTGACTTGCTGTGTTCATCCAGTTCTACACCTTGTTATCTCAGCATCATTTTACATGATGAGTTTCCAGAAAAAAAAAGTTTTCACATGGCTGTGCTTGTGAGCACTTCTTTCCCCCAATTTTGAAGTGATAATTGTGAGCTGGAATGGAGACAAGTAAATGCTCCTGACCTTGGGCACTTCAATGTGATATAGACCGAGTTTGAATATTAATATCTTTGCACAGAACAACACTGGCTTACAACATGTTGCGATTCAGATCACTGGGTTAAGAGTGAATCAAAATTGAAACTGTACAGATTTGACTTCATTTATTATTGTCACATGTATCTAGATACAATGAAAAATATTATTTTGTGCGCTATTGAGATAAATCATACCTTACATATGTACATCGGGTTTACATCAGTTTTAAATTCTTTGACCATTCCGTGTACTGCTACTTGAGGACACAGTGAAATGATGGATAAAACTGGGGCAGGGTGGGAATGATCCCACACTCATTGATTGAGTAGACATGTGCCTTAGAACCCCAGTGTAACTGACTGCTTTACCTCCATGTCAGTGTGTCCTGTGGTAGGATGTCACAGTTTCATTTCTATCCATCTTACCTGCTGCAAAACGAGCTTCCTTCAGCTCATCTGTGAGGTTGGAATAGTGGACCTCATCCATTGAACATATATTAGAGCCTCTGCCTTGGGCACCCCAACCCTTCCATTCTATTAGGTGAGCCACTCGGCCACGTGCCATTGCTGTTGGTTTTGTGATGTGATCTTTTACTGTCTGAACCAGACCTGCAATAGAAACTCAATATCACACTTTGCTACTATGGTGCATTTAATCTGTCAGTTTCACTACATTGCTTGAGAAGGTAAATATCTGAATTTTAAAAGGTGAGGATTATAAATGAGATTTAAAGGAAAATTCCTCATTCGCAAGTCCATCAATTACAGCCCTTTCATTACAGAGCTTTCCATTTGTCACCCTCTCATTCTTTAATAAAAATACCTGAAATTGGGACAAGTAACGTCTTTTGTGTCCAATGTCCATGTCGAAATAATGTTGGCTACCAACCAATGAAGAAGGGGACAAGAATCATTCCAACACATTCCAAAGGAATAGCAATAGGTGTCAAAATTACAACAGTAAAATAAAATGTCTTGTAATTATAGAGCACTAAATCATGATATCATTCTCTCAACAGCCATGCTAAGTTCAGACAATGACCTACTTGCTCAGTGTGGCACTGAAATAGCAGTGTGGATTAGGTCCTTAAATCCAGGGTGCGGCTTGAACCACAACCATTCGAAATTCTGGCAGGTCTATGTACCTGATATGTATTGCTGCTGGGCACGTTTCATTGCCACTGTGCAGAGTCAGAAAATTACCCTTCAAGTGTAATGATCAAGTGTGTATAGAGTTTATTTCGCTTACAGCCAGAAATGACACTGAATGTAAATTGTTTAGATACATGTAGCACTCTAAAAATGAATCCTGGAAAGGATCCATTTCTGAGATAACATGGTGCAGAGCTGGGTGAACACAGCAGGCCAAGCAGCATCAGAGGAGCAGGAAGGCTGACGCTTCGGGCCTAGACCCTTCTTCAGAAATCAGAAATCAGAAATCAGGATCCATTTCTTACAACTGGATGAATGTATTGCTGTACTTAGTAACAAGCAGGCTGGTGACTTATTTCCTGTGGGCTGTCTCAGGTGAGCGCTGCATGGATGTGGGCTCCATTGTCATGGAGATGTCAGATGAACAGAATGAATACAGTGAGGTCTATATACAGGCCCCAGACTCTGAGATTCAACAGCCAGTGATTCAACATTTAGAGAAGAGGCAGCATTTTCGTTGTAAATTTACATTTAGGTTTTATGTTGGATTTAGGAAAAGTTTGCACCTTTGAAGACACCTTTCTCCCTTTTTATCTGTGATAGGATTAGACACACTATTCCTCTGCAGAATGGTTACACATAATAACTCAAAAGACATGAGTAAAATGTGCTAAGTTTGCTCTAAGGTGCTGTTGACACTGTTTCCTGAATTTCACAGCACTTACAACTGCAGCTGCTCAATACAGAGATTGCACTTGGCTGGTAATTGTTGGTCAACTTACTCCACTGGATATTTGCAATAGATATTTAAAAGGTTTCAGTGAATTGATTGCCAATTCATTTTATATGGGTGCCATTTAATTATTCCTCAGTCACAAAATTACAATGGTCCTCCTTCTAAACTACTTTGGTATATTGAATCTTCAACAGATGTGTTCGATTGAAAGTCACACCTAAGGATAGCATGTAATACTGTTATGGTGCAGCATAGAACCTCAGACTTCATCACTGTTGCCTCCTAGTCGCCACTGTTTCCCAATCACTGTTGTCACCCAATCACCGTGATCTCTCAATCTCCCACAATGTTGCACTCTGACCTCTTTGCCTCCTCCAAATATTCAGAGACAGCTTAAGTTATCATTAATGCCACATACCAAACAGTCTCTCAGCGTCTCATTAAGGGTTAAACCAAAGTCACATGACTCCGCGAGTCATCTTAAACTCGTTAAAAATCCAGATACAGATTTCTCTGATTTTCAAATTGTTGAATAAATCTGAAAGCAACTCAGAATTAGAGGAGGCTTTGGGTCATAATATTAGTTCTCTAAATCCATCAACCCTTTAAAGTGTCTGGTGGCTCAGGGAAAGTTTGGTTCCTGAAAACTGAGAAAGCTGTAGGTTCACAAGCTGTCAGGAGAATTACTCTTTGCTTTACATCTGCCCCAATGTCATTTGCCTGGAAAAAATAACACATTCTTTCCACCTACTGAACCCAGTCTTTGACAGCAGGATCGAATGAGTCAAGCCTCCCAAATAATGACAAGATGCCAGGAATGCCTACCCTAACTCAAAGATGGCAGCTGTGAGCGAATTTCTTCACCTGTCCTCCTCCAATGCCTACCTTCGTGGGATCTAAATATTCTGCCCAAGCGATATGGGTAGGTTGTGACAAGTGGAAGAGAATGAGGTAGCGAGGGTGGGAAGTATGGAGCTATTCAAGTTGACAAGGTAGAAGGGCCGATTTTGTTCTTTTCAATGGTGAGAAACAAAGAAATGTTGTCACTCAGAGAGACTTAGGTATCTGTTACATGAGTCACAGGAAGTTAACATGCAGGGATGGAGAAGTGATTAGGAAAAGCAAGTGGTAGGTTAGCCTTCATTACAAGGAATTTGAGTATAACAGTAAACTGTAATTATAGGTCCTTAGTGAGACCACACCTGGAGTACTATGAGGAAGGCTAGAGTAGACTAAGCCTGAACTTCCTCTTGATTCCACTGTTACCTGCAGTTCTCAATAGCAGTGCTGGGCCATCAATGAGTCATAACTCAGCAAATTAAGTCATTGAAACTGCCGCTCCAAGGGAACAGAGTTGATTAGCCCATAATCCTTTCAACTCAATATTTTGCATAATATGAACACACCTCAAAGCAATTAGATGAACAGATGCTCCCTGGTACTCCTGTGAATGTTCAATAATGCAGGTCATTAGAAGCTTGGCTAGAAGCATGGTTAAATGGAAATGTCATTGTTGTTTGTAATGCTCCCATTCCATTTCCTTTCTTCTGATGGACTGATTCAGTTGTAGGCCAGGTATACCTGTATGTGTAACTCCACAGGAAGTGAATATACTTACAAATGTACTTGCTGCCAACTGTGTGACCATCTGAGTATACTTGTGATTACACAATGCACAGACTGCTCCTGCCTTGCTCAACTTGTTCCTATATCTGCAGACATAGAATAATCGAGCACAGAAGGAAGCCATTCAGCCCATTGTGCTAATGCTAGTCTCTTTGAAAGAACTATTCTATTAGTTGCACTCCCTATTCCGAAACCCTGGAATAGTTTCCCTTTCAATTATTTATCCAATTCCCTTTGTAAGGTACCACTATATCTGCTTAAGTTTCCCTTTAAGGCAGTGCATTCCAGATCACAACCACCCCCAATGAGCACCTCTGGATTTGCACTTCATGTTCAGGCCCACTCACAGCTAATGAAGCTCCACTTTATTGTCCTGTGTCTCGAATGATGTTCTGTGCTGTCTGCATGCTTTCACGTGTGTATTTTCACATTCTGTTCTTTTTGTCTCTTTAACATAGAAACACAAATGGCAGACTCAGCATTCCTTCATACTGCGCTTCTGGCTTTCAGGTGAGCCGCTCAGATTTGCAACAAGACGTACAGATCAGAAGGGGCCAGTTTTGCTTCCTGACCTGTGCATAGCTGGGCAAGTATGGCCAAAGTAACAGGGGTTTATCACAGATCTCTGTCCTGGGCTGGGCAGGGTATATAAGCAGCAGTCAGGAATCTTGCGATAAGAAGGTGTAGAGCTGGATGAACACAGTGGGCCTAGCAGTATTAGAGGAGCAGGAAGGCTGACGTTTCAGGTCTGGACTCTCCCCATGCAGATGGCCTAAAGGCCCTCCGAGAAACAACCCTAGCCAGGAATCTTGCCTCTGTTAGTTTTTCCACTGAGGCCTGTTAGAAATGGCCTGAGTGTAAACATTGACAGAGAGGAAGGTCGAGCTCAGCTGCAGAACCACCTGTGGCTGAGCTCTAAATTGGTTTCCACATGAACAATGGCCATTTTTGGGAGATATTCAAAGACCATTGAAGTGAGTGCAGTTACAGTGGGAATCAGCACCTTCAGGCACTGAAAGGGGAGATGTATTTATACCAGGTGGAAATAATGGGTTGAATTTTGGCTCCCAAAACAAAGGGTCGGGTCAGGTGCTAGAAGTTATTAAAATCTCATACTTGCCCATCGGGATAGGTCAGGAATTGGGTTATTTTAATAGGGCTGCAGCCTTTCTTTAACAATGTCTGACTGGCTTTTCCAGACCTCGGATAACATGAGGACAGACTTGGGGAGAGGTTGAGTACGAATTCACTTAGAAACATAGAAACTAGGAGAGGAAGTAGGTCATTCAGCCCCTCAAACATGTTCCATGATTCAATATGATCCTCTATATCAATGCCATATTCCTGTTTTCTCCATGTATCCCTTAATGTCCACAGCTTTATCAACCTCTTCCTTGCATATACTCAATGGACCAGCCTCCAGTGGTTGTGAATTCCACAGGGTGACTACCCTCTAAGTAAAGAAATGTTTCATTTCAGCCCTGAATTGCTTACTCCATATCCTGATACTGTGAGCCCTGTCACTATGCTCCCCAACTGGGGAATACTTCTTTCCTATCTCTAGTTTATCTAGCCCTGTTAGAACCTTATGTGTTTTAAATCAGACCTCAGGCCAAATCACTGAATTGGGCAATTTAGCATGGCCAATTCACCCTAACCTGCATGTCTTTGGACTGCAGGAGGAAGCCAGAGCACCTGAAGAAAACCCACACAGACACAGGAAGAACGTGTAAACTCCACACAGCCAGTCGCCTGAGGGTGGAATTGAACCTAGGCCCCTAGTGCTTTGAGGCAGCAGTGCTAACCTGCTGAGCCACCATGCCACCCATTATTGAGACCATAAGCAGATCAGTCATGATCTTGTTGAATGGGTGAGTAGGGCTGAATGGCCTACTCCTGCTTCTGAGTTCCATGTTCTTATCTGTACATGACCTTTACCCCATATTAAAGCCCTTAGCATTGCCGGGCTGAAGGGATGCTGGTTAGTCCCTGATATCAGAGTAAGCGAAGTTATGGAAGATTATGTTCTGACTGAAATAGATGACAAGCTGTCGATCAAAGTGAGCTGTTGTGAAAAAGCTGGCATATTTTTACGGATCATCGCTTTCACTTTTTGGTGGGGGCGAGGTGGGGGCAGCCTGCAGTGGCCAATCCCTCTCTAGTTTCCAAGGTGGGTACCCAATTCCACCAATTCCGACACAGTCCTCTCCCCAGGATTGCCAACATGCACAACACCCTATCCACCAGGGCTTCAACCTCGGGAGATCTGGGGCCTCTCGTTCACCTGAAAGATCACACAAAGAGTAAACGTATTGCAGGTAAAAGGGCGTTTGACTCGGTAACAGCTAAGTTGAAAGGGGTCGGCTCAATTTTGCACAGCAATGTTGAGAAAGATTTCATCTTAACCTACCAACTAGTGATGACCTTGCAAGTGCAGTGATGTCGTAGCCATTCAGAGTCTGCTTTGAGCCAGTAAAGATTACATTGGTGCTTCCAAAGCAATTCTAAATTCCGAAAAAAAAAATAGAATTACAAAAGAAATGCAGCGTACTGGATCAAATTTCAGTCAAAATTTGTGATAGAAAAGGGTACAATCATGTCACTTAAAGCAGATTATCACCGGCCACTTATTCCCGAAACACACTCATGTCAATATATATTGTATCCTCACAGTGTCAAGTAACCATCTTAAGATGTCTTTATGATGAATGGTCTTAATATAACCTCCTTTAGAACGCATGCAAACAATCTTCACATCAATGTGGCCATGTCAGAGTTAGGAACTGAAAGAGCTTAGATTGGTTTATTTCTCTCTGAGTTCTCCCCTTTCCCTGCTTTTGCTCTTTGGGCTAATTTTCCAGGGGGAGCTGCATCTTTCATGGACTCTGCCATTCTGAGCTTTAACGGTTTCTTTGACCAGACCGAGGATGATCTCACTACATTATTTCTAACTACATTCCCATATGAATGATTGCGCAGGTCACTGGTTTGCACTGAAAACAGAAAAACGCTGGAAATCAGTGAGTCAGACAGCATCCATAGAGAGAGAGCAAACTAATGTTTAGAGTCTAGACTCGAGTGACACTTACCCGATTGTAGATAAACTCACTATCTTAAATCAGCTCCCTTTACTCATTGCACTCTCAATAGTCTCCTACTGTGATTCCCAGTACAAACTATGGAACTCCTCACCACCAGTCTACTCCTTTCCCTAAAATCTGCAAGTTACTTTTTAAAAGAAGACTTGCATTTATATAGAGCTCCTCACAACTCCAAAGCGCTTTACTAATAACGAAGTACTTGTTATATGTAGCCACGCAGCACCCATCTATTTGCTCAGCAAGCTCCCACAACAGCAATTCTGTAATTTACCAGCTCGCCTGGTTTTACTGATGCTGCTTGCGGGATAATGACTGGTGAGGACAAATGGGAGTAAACCTCTGCTTTGGACAATGCCGCAGAATATCTTCTGTTGATTTTCAGAGGAAAAGGGCCTGGTTTGACCTTTTATCTGAAAAACAGCACCATTGGCAGTGTGGCACTCCCTCATTACTAGCCCTCTGATAATGCCACACTGACATGGTAACTAAATCTGCTGGCTCAGACCGGAGTGGACTAACCACTGAAATATGGGTGGAACCTGGCAAAGTACAGCATTGGCAATGCCCACCCACAACTTATTGATTCCTGATGCTTTATTCCTTTCTCCTATCTTCCTTAGTGGTGTCCCCTTCTCCAGACCTTGTCTTTTCACCTAAACCTGATAATACCATAAAATATAGTGGCAGTATTAGGCCATTCAGCCTATCAAATGCTCTGCCATTCGATCATGGCCGATATGTTTCTCAACCTCATTGTCCTGCCTTCTCCCAGTGACACTTGATCCCTTTACCAATCAAGAACCCATCTACCTCTGTCTTACATATACTCAGTGACTTGGCCTCCATAGCCTTCTGTGGCAATGAGTTCCACAGATCCACTACCCTCTGGCTGAAGAAATTCCTCCTCATCTCAGTTCTGAAGGGTCACCCCCTCACTCTGAGCCTGTGCCCTCGGGTCCTAGTCTCTCCTGCTAGTGGAAACATCTTCTCCATGTCTGCTCTATCCAGGCCTTTCAATATTCTGTAAGTTTCAATCAGATTGTTCTTCATCCTTCTAGGCATCACAGAGTACTGACCCAGAGTCTTCAACCACTCCTCATATGACTAGCCCTTCATTCCCAGAATCATTCTTGTAAACTTTCTCCACACCTTCTCCAATAACAGCACATCCTTCCTCAGATACAGGGCCCAAAACTACTCACAATATTCAAAATGCAGACTGATCTGCTGAGCTTTCTACAGGCTCAGCAGTACATCCCTGCTCTTGTATTCTAGCCCTCTTGAAATGAATGCTAACATTGCATTGGCCTTCTTAACTGCCAACTGAATCTGCATGTTAATCTTAAGAGAATCCTGAACTAGGACTCCTACGTCCCTTTGTGCTCTAGATTTCCAAAGCCTTTCCCCATTTAGAATATAGTCTGTGCCTTTATACTTCCTATCAAAGTGCATAACCTCACTCATTCCAACATTGTATTCCATCTGTAACTCTTTACTCACTCTCCTAGCCTGTCCAATTCCTTCTGCAGCTTCCCCACTTCCTCAACACCAAATGTCCCTCCACTTATCTGTGTTCCATCTGCAAATTTAGCAACAATGTTGTCTGTTCCTTTGTCCAGTTCGTTAATTTATAATGCAAATAGTTATGGTCCCAGCACTGACCCCTGCGGAAATCCACTAGTCACTGGCTGCCATCCTGAAAAGACCCTTTTATCCCTACTCTGTGCCTTTTGCAGGTCAGCCAATCGTCTATCCATGCCAGTACCTTGTCCCTAACACCACGGGCTCTTCCCTTATTTAATAGCCTCCTCTGTGGCACCTTGTCAAAGGCCTTCTGAAAATCCAAATAGATCACATCCAAAGGCTCTCCTTTGTCTAACTTGGACGTTACCTCCTCAAAGAATTCTAATAGATTTGTCAGGCACAGCCTCCCCTTGACAAAGATATGCTGACTCAACCATATTTTACCATGCACTTCCAAGTACTCCATAGTCTCATTTTTAATAATGGGCTCTAAAATCTTAACAATGACTGAGATCAGTTTAACCAGTCTCATAGAATCATGGAATCCGTACAGTGTGGAAACAGGCCCTTCAGCCCAACCACTCTACACCAAACTACAGAACATCCCACTCAGACCCATCCCCCTATAAGCCACCTAATCTACACCTCCCTGAACACTATGGGCAATTTAGCATGGCTAATCCACCTAGCGTGCACATCTTTGGACTGTGGCAGGAAACCGGAACACCCAGAGGAAATCCACGCAGACACGGGGAGAATGTGCAAACTCCACACAGAGAGTCGCCAAGGGTGGACAGTGCTAGGCAGTGCTAGCCCAGGGCAGTGCTCACCACTAATTGCCGCCCCGTTTATAGTTTCCTGTCTTCTACCCCCTCTCTTCTTAAACAGCGGTGCTACATTAGCCATTTTCCAGTCCTCTGGGACGTCTCTGACTCCAATGATTCCTGAAAGATCACTACCAATGCCTCCACAGTCTTCGCAGCTACCTCCTTCAGATCTCCAGTTGTGTAGCCTCCCTGGACTGGATGACTTATCCACCTTCAGACCTTTCAGCCTCCCCAGCACTTTCTCCATAGTGATGGTCACTATACTCACCTCTCACCCCCTGACTCTCTTGAAGTTATGGTATGCTACCAGTATCTTCCACTGTGAACACACTGACGCAAAGTACCGAATCAGTTTCTCCGCCATTCCTTTGTTCCCCATTATGACTTCTCCAGCCTCATTTTTCAATGGTCCAATGTCCGCTCTTGCCTCTCTCTGACCATTTATATATCTAAAAAAAACTTCTTGCAATCTTCTTTTATATTACTCGCTAGCTTACCCTCATATTTCATCTTCTCTGCAGTTATTACTCTTTTAATTGTCCACTTCTACATTGTAAAGGCTTCCCAATCCTTTAGCTTCCAACTAATCTTTACCACATTATGTGCTTATTCTTTTCTGAAGAAGGATCCTGACCCGAAACGTCTGCTTTCCTGCTCCTCTGATGCTGCCTGGCCTGCTGTGTTCCTCCAGCTCTGCACTGTGTTATCTCTGACTCCAGCATTGGCAGTTCCCACTATCTCTGATACTTATTCTTTTACTTTTACGCTGTCCCTGACTTGTCAGCCATGGTTGCCTTGTCCTCCCCCTAGTCGTTTTCTTCTTCCTTGGGATGAATTTCTGCTGTGTCTCCCGAATTACCCCCAGAAACCCCTGCCATTGCTGCTCCACCTCCTTCCCTGCTTCCAATCAAATCTAGCCAGCTCATCCCTCATGTCTTTGTCATTGCCTTTACTCGATTATACTACACTTACCTCTGATTCCAGCTTCTCTTTCTCAAACTGCACATTATGGTCACTGCCCACTTCTCATAGTTGTCCCCTTATCTGCTGTGACCGAAGCTAGATTCCTGACCCTTTCCATACTCTCTGTCCTATTAATTATTCTGGAAACTTTAATAACTTTTGCTGAGCCCTCCCTCCTTTTAATTTTCGATAATTTCCAGTGCAACTGAACCCACCCCTCACTATTTAGTTTAAAGCCCTATCCACAGCACTAGTTTTGTGATTTGCCAGGACTCTGGTCCCAGCATGATTCATTTGAAGCCTATCCCATGGGAATAACTCCCTCTTTCATCGGTATTCGTGCTAATGTCCCTAATTCGTTTCTCTCACATCGATCTTTGAACTACATGTTTACCTCTTTAATCTTGCTGACGCTGTGCCAATTTGCTCATGGCTCAGGTAGTAATCCAGAGATAATAACCTTTTTGGTTCTGCCTTACAACTTAGCTGCTAGCTGCTCTTATTGCCTCAGCAGAACTTCTTTCTGCTTTCTATCATTGGTATCTTATTGGGCCACAACAACCAGATCTTTTGCCTCTCACTTTCCCCTCTCCTCTGCAGCCCTGAACCCTGGCACCAGGCAGGCACACAGCCTTCAGGACTCTTGATCCTGGCCACAGAGTACAGGGTCCATTCCCCTGACTATACCATCCCTGATCACAACTCAATTTCTCTTGTCTCCATCCTCTTCAATAGCTCCGTGTACCACCATGGTCAGTTTGCTCATCCTCACTCTCGTCTACACTGGGAGCAAGGATCTCAAACCTGTTAGCCTGCTCAAGGGCTGAGGCTCCTTCAGTGTTACCGCCTGGATCCCCCTAACTGCCCCACTCATAGTTACACCTTCCTGTATCCTGACCACTGGCTGAATTCGAGGTAGTTAATCTGAGGGATGTGACTGCCTCCTGAAACACAGTGTCCAGGTAACTCGCCCCCTCCCTGTTATGTGGTGGTGCTTGGAGCTCGGGCTCCAGCTCCCCCAGCTCTGAGCCGGACTCCTGGAATAATTCAAAGCAGAGGCTGGATTGAACGCAGGAACTTACAGTAGTATCTAGCTTTGCACCCTAACACACAGTGCATTTCGGATCAGGAGGGTCCTGGCTAATTTATTCCTTTTACATTAGTGCAGTCCAGAATTTAGCCACATTTAAGATAGTGCTGTCCAATGAGACAAGTACGTACTGACCTGTATGATGGGGTCCCAGCAGAAATCTGTCCTGTCTTGCTGAAATGTAATCAATAAAAGCAAGTATTAATTCACAATGCAATAGTCTAATTCCCTGTTTGCAATCTTATCTCCTCTTCACTGAGCTGAGGTAGAAGTCCCCTATTATCAGATTCTCTCTACATCTGCCAAGCAACCCTTGTTAATATGAGTCCAGAGTCCGTAGATGGGGGTCAGGGCACCTTTCTGATCCCAAAGCCCCACACTCTCTCCATTTCCACCATCAGATCAAGAACACTGGGTGCTAAGATTCTAATGTAGTGCACAACCTTACAGATCACCCAAAACTGGGGCCAAATGGGAGCTGTGAGCACACTTTGTGGACAACAGTCATCTGGATACAATTTTTACTGAAGTGGACAATTAACGGCCAGAACAATGACCTGTCTATTTGCATAAATGGTGTTTCCATCACGTTTCAGACAATTGTAAAGCAGAGGGGTAGGGGTGCTTGGTAAATGGAATTTTGCATGAGACAGCTGCAGGCAGGGTTCTTGGGTTCAGTGAGATTTATGGAGGGTGTAACTTGGGTTGTCAGTGTGAAGGTTAGAGACATATGCAGCACAGAAAAAGGCCCTTTGGCCCATTGAATCTGCATCAATCAGAAACTACCACCTAGCAGTTCTAATCCCATTTTCCAGCACTTGGCCTATAGCCTTGTATGCCTTGGCCATTGTAAATCCAGTCTAGTAATGACAGTGACATTAATAAGGGTTTCTAGGGCATCACTAGGTACTTTGGCACCAGTGAGGTGAAGCAAAGAAGCTATTGGGTGTACTTTGGGCGTGGAAGTTGGTAGTTCAGTGATGGACTGAATGAGGGGTTTGAAGGTCAGTTTAGAGTCTAGCAGGACAACCAGGTTGAGTTTGAACAGGTGTCCAGGAAAGCGGATAGGAGTGGGGCCAGATACTCACAGGGCATGAATGAGATAATAGCAATAATTCTGGTTCAGCTTCAACCTGATGTTGAAGAGGCAGAACAATAAAATCTATGAAATCAAGATAGGCAACGGAGGGATGAAGCCGAGTCTAGTCAACGTACGCACAAAAACTGAGCCCATTTTTGCTCCTTGTGTTGCATTGTTGGAAATGTATGACCCTTGAAGAGATGGAACCAGATGAGAGGGCGATACAATGAAGATGGGTCTCAGAGGAGGTGTTACTGGAGAACAATTGAATGTGTGACTGTGTTGAAAGCTGTGGAGACAAGGGGAGGAAGACAAGAATAAGCTGTAGCCATGAACACTTTTGGTGACTTTGGTTGGGAAGGTTTTAGTTTTGTGGTTAGGATAGAAGCACTGAATTGGGACTTCACGCAGAAACCTTTAAGTGTAGCTGTTTTGTAAATGGTAAAACAAATAGGATTCATTGTTTTTAGTTGATTGTTGTATGTTTACTGGGGACCTTTACCTTACAGACACCATGCACGTCAGCACTTGGCGCAGCCTCTCTCTTCTCCTGAGCAACTCCGGTGCTTGGAACCTGGGGTACATCATTGGCTTTTGAAGGATATTCGCAGGTAGTTGTAAGAATTTCTGAAGAGATGAAGTATTTGTTTAAAAAGATTGATAGAAATGCAAGCAACATATCCGCCAGTGATAAATAATGAATTGTAGAACAGAAAGATTAGTGCCTGAAACACAATTCTCTAGTCTCTAATCATTGCCTGTTCCAATCCCATTCCCCCATTTTATTTCAATCCAATTATAATCCTCTGAATAAAAACAGAAGTTGCTGGAAAGTCTCAGCAGGTCTGATAGCATCTGTGAAGAAAACATCAGAGTTAACGTTTCAGGTCCGGTTCTGAGGAAAGGTCACCGGACTTGAAGCAATTTTTTTCTTCACAGATGCTGCCACACCTGCTGAGATTTCCCAGTAACTTTTGTTTTTGTGATAACAATGTTTAAAGCTGGATGAACACAGCAGGCTAAGCAGCATCAGAGGAGCAGGAAAGCTGATGTTTCGGGCCTACACCCTTCTTCAGAAAGACCCTTTTCTGAAGAAGGGTCGAGGCCCAAAACGTCAGCCTTCCTGCTCCTCTGATGTTGCTTGGCCTGCTGTGTTCATCCAGCTCTACACCTTGTTATCTCAGATTCTCCAGCATCTGCAGTTCCAACTATCTCTGAAACTTCTGTTTTTGTTCCTGATTTACAGCATCCACAGTTCTTTTAGTTTTTATATAATCCTCTGAAATTTCCTCTCTTGTTCAAACACACCACCCGACTCATCTTTGCACCCTTGCCATGTTGAAATAAAGACTCATTACATTGTCTCCTACGTTAATGTATTCCTTCTTGAGATATTGAAACCATGGAAGCTTGCATTGTGTTCCAGTTTCCCAAGTTTTCAGAATTCAACGGGCTTTTAAAAGCAGTGTGTGGAGCCACCTAATTGCCACTTGCTAATTTATTAAATCTCCCCCACTCCATTCAAGATTAGGAGCCATCCATTACAATAGACTGTGAGATCTTGTCATTGTATCCTTGACACTGGAGTCTCAACGGACAAAACAATCGCTTGCATTTTGTTGAGGATGCGAACATGAACTGCTGAAGGTTGTAGCAATCATACTGTCTATTCAGCATTATCTCGCACTGTATTAACGAGTCAGTCACAGCCCATGTATGGGCTAATCTCTGACCAAAGTTTTTTTCTGTTTCACCAAAAGAGTCGTTGATCCCAAGGACAGAAAGGGAAATGATGGATGAAGAATGCAAACTTTCTGTTTGTTTTGTAACGTTAATGATTAACTTCCCTCACTTTCCCAATGGAATGTTGTTAGGCAAGTGTTTTACCTACAAGAGATAATAGGAACTGCAGATGCTGGAGAATCTGAGATAACAAGGTGTGGAGCTGGATGAACACAGCAGGCCAAGCAGCATCATAGGAGCAGGAAAGCTTGACGTTTCGGGCCCAGACCCTTCATCAGAAAACGTCAAGCTTTCCTGCTCCTATGGTGCTGCTTGGCCTGCTGTGTTCATCCAGCCCCACACCTTGTTATCTCTGTTTTATCTACAAGGCTGTCAAGGGTGTGTGGGGTGGTAGTGATGGGAGAGGCAGGAAGAGATAGGCAAGTTGAGATGACCACAGTAGGAGTAGCCATGATCTTATTGAATCAGAATGCAGATTTGGTAGGGTGAATGCTTCCTTTTTATGATCTTATGATCCACGTGTGACAACCATCTTAATATTTCCACCAACTGGCAAATTAGCATTGTTGGCACTGGGCAAAACACTGGGCATTAGTTCCCCAAAGTTACAGAGACCAGATAGCAACCATTTAGGTGCTGCAGTTCTTTTTTTTAATTTATTCATTGGATGTGAGTGTTGCTGGCTAGACATTTGTTCCTCATCCCTAATTGTCCAGAGGGCAGTTGAGAGTCAACTCCATTGCTATGGGATGTAGTCCAGACCAGGTAAGGATGGCACTTTCCTTCCCTAAAGGAATTAATAAACCAGATGAGTTTATCCAACAATCATTTCATGGTCGTCATCAGACTTTTAATTCGATTTATTGAATCCAAATTCCACCAGCTGCAGTGGCTGGATTCAAACCCGGGTTCCTGGAACATCACCTGGGTCTCTGGATTAACAGTCTAGTGACAATACCACTAGGCCATTAATCCAATTCAAGAAGTAGACGATCATTGTTCGGCACTTGGTTAATGCAGGGCACAGTCTTCATCGTACATTTGCACCTTTCCCTTTGCTCCGTGAATCCATTCCCAGTTTATTTCTCAAAATGCTTTCCAGCTGCCAAAATTTCAGGGAAGGTGACAATGCTGCTGCAGTAGTATTCCAGAACCCCTGGAGGGGACATTGGTCCAAGGCAAATGGTGAAAGTTGAATTCAAAAATAATCTGGAATAAAGTTAGCTCAATGGCAACCATGTGACCGCTGTTGATTTTGTAAAAACCCATCTGGTTCACCAATTTCCTTTAGGGGAGGAAATCTGCCATCCTTACCCAGTTCAGCTTACAAGTGACTCCAGGCCCACAGCCATGCAGTTGATTCTTAACTGCCATCTGGGCGATCAATGCTGGTCTAACCAACGAAACTAACATCCTGTGACTGAATTTAAAAAACATAAGTGTTACATTGGCAACACACTCCATGGAGAACGTAAAGCTCAGGCACAGCATTGTATAATCTCCCTCGTCCCACACACAGATTACTCCCTGACTTAGGTGTCTTCAGTCACATGCCTGAAAATCGGTAAGAAGGAAAGCGGTGTCTGACAGGAATGCCTGTCAGACACAGGATGGCTTGGCTGCCAACTTTTCTGTGTGGTTTAATACTTAGGTCATTACATTTCCTGTGATAAAAAGAGGTTAATTACACCGTTCTCGGATTTAGACCATAAGGCCATCAGATATAGCGGCAGAATTAGGCTATTAGGCCCATGCTCCACCATGTGACCACAGCTAATATATTTCTCAACTCTATTCTCCTGCTTTCTCCCTGTAATCCTTGATTCCTTAATGAATCAAGATACTATCTATCTCCGTCTTAAAGCCACTCAATGACTTGGCCTCCACAGCCCTCTGCAGCAGTGAGTTTCACAGATTCACCACCCTCTGGCTGAAGAAATTCCCCCTCATCTCAATTCTGAAGGGTTGTCCCTTCACATTGTGCCCTCCATTCCTAGATTCTCCCACCAGTGGAAACATCTGCACGTCCACTCTATCTAGACTTCTCAATATTCGGTAAGTTTCAATGAGATCACCCCTCACATCTTTCTAAACTCCATTGAGTACTGACCCAGAGTCTTCAACTAATCCTCGTATGACAAGCCCTTCATCCTCTGGTAAACCACCTCAGGACCCTCTCCAATACAAGCACACCCTTCATTTAATATGGGGCCCAAAACTGCACACGATAGTCAAAATGCAGTCTGACCAGAGCCTAATATAGCCTCAGCAATACATCTCTGTTCTTGTATTCTAGCCCCCTTGAAGTGAATGCTAATATTGCATTTGCCTTCCTAACTGCCAACTGAACCTGCATGTTAACCTTAAGAAAATCTTGAATTAAAACCCCTAGGTCTCTTTGAGCATCAGATTTCCGAAGACTTTCCCCTCTATTCTTCCTACCAAAGTGCAGAGCCTCACACATTCCCACATTGTATTCCATCTGCCACTTTTTGCTCACTCTCCTAATGTGTCCAAGTCCTTCTGCAGCTTCCCCACATTATCAACACTACCTGTCCCTCCACCTATCTATGTGCCATCTGCAAACAGAGCAACAATGCCCTCGGTTCCTTTGACCAGTTCATTAGCGTATATTGTGAATAGTCGTCGTCCCAACACTGAATACTGTGGAGCCCCACTAGTGACTAACTGCCAACCCCACTTTCTGTCTTCTGCCAGTCAGCTAATCCTCAGTCCATGCCCGTATCTTGCCCTAACACCATGGGCTCTTACCTTATTTAACAGCCTCCTGTGTGGCACCTTGTCAAAGGCCTCCTGGAAATCCAAATAGTTCACATCCACTGGCTCTCCTTTGTCTAACTTGCTCATTACCTCCTCAAAGAATTCTAACAGATTTGTCCGGCATGACCTCCCCTTGGCAAAGATGTGCTGACTCAGCCATATTTTACCATGCACTTCCAAGTACTCTGCAATCTCATCCTTAATAATGGCCTCTAAAATCTTAACAATGACGAAGGTCAGGCTACCGGCCTATAATTTCCCATCTTCAGCCTCTGTTCCTTCTTAAACAGCAGTGTTACATTAGCCGTTTTCCAGTCCTCTGAGACCCTCCCTGATTCCAGTGATTCCTGAAAGATCACCTCCAATTCCTCTACAATCTTCTCAGCTATCTCCTTCAGAACCCTGGGGTGTAATCCATCTGGTTTGGGTGATTTATCCACCTTCAGACCTTTCAAATTCCCAGCACCTTCTCCTTAGCGATGGCTGCTACACTCACCTCTGCCCTGAGTCTTTTGAAGTTCTGGTATGCTACTCATGTCTTCCACTGTAAACACACTGATGCTAAGTACTGAATCAGTTCCTCCGCCATTTCTTTGTTCCCCATTACTATTTCTCCAGCCTCATTATCTAGCTGTCCAATGTCCACTCTTGCCTCTATCTTACCTTTTAGATAGCTCAAAAAACTCTTGCAATCTTCTTTTATAATACAAGCTAGGTTACTCTCATATTTTACCTTTTCCCCCCTTGGTGCTTTTTGAGTTATCCTTTGCTGGTTTTTAAAGGCTTCCCAAAAGTCTTCTGTTTTCTCTTTTGCTTTTACGCTGTCCCTGACTTGTCACTCATGGTTGCCTCATCCTCCCCTTACTCCTTTTCCTCCTCCTTGGGATGAATTTCTGCTGTGCCTCCTGAATTACCTGCAGAAATCCCTGATATTGCTGCTCCACCTCCTTCCCTGCTAGGTTCCCCTTCCAATCAAGTCTGGCCAGCACTTCCCTCATGTCTTTGTAGTTATCTTCACTCAATTGTAATACCGTTCCCTCTGATTCCAGCTTCTCCCTCTCAAACAGCAAGGTGAATTCTATCATTTACAGTCACTGCTCCCTCGGAGTCCCTTCACCTTAACCTCCAGACTCAAGTCTGCCTCATTATACATCACCAAATCCAGAATTGCCTGTTCCCTCGTGGGGTCTGCCACAAGCTGCTCCAAAAAAACCCCATAGACACTGCACAAATTCCTTTGCATGGGATCTTCTACCAACCTGATTTTCCCAGTCCACCTGCACGTTGAAGTCCCCCCTGATTATTGTAATAGGGCCTTTCTTACATGCCTTTTCTAGACACGAGTGTATGATAATGGTTTTTGTCCTGCACATAACTGGGGATTTCCTGAAGAGGCTTCGCCATCACTTGTTTTCAACTTATCGAGATGGGTATTCATCAGTGAGCGTCCCCTCTGCGTTCCCAATTCTTATAGTTTGTGCCTGTGATTGTGTGCAAGACATTGGATCAAGGAAGGTCATTGTTGAATCTTTTCCTGAAATCACCCCAAACACTTTCCAACAGGCCATCGTTAAATAAATATGAGACCCATTCAATTAGGAACATAAGAACAGGAGTAGGCCATTCAGCCCCTCATGCCTGTTCTGCCATTTAATGTGATTGTGGCTGATCTGTGGCTTAACTTCATTTACCAGTCTTTGGCCCATATCCCTGAATACCTTTGGTTAGTGAAGAATTATCTATTTCAGATTTAAAGTTAACAACTGATCCAGCCTGTTGTGGAATGTGACAATATGGTGGCTTTAAGAGGTTATTTTGTCCTTCTTTTTAAAGAAAAGATTTAAGACAGAGGTGCCAAGAAGATTTAAAAGAAGATTTCATGCAGAGGCTGGTGCGTGTATGGAATGAGCTGCCAGAGGATGCGTTAGAGGGTGGTACAATTACAACATTTAAAAGGCATCTGGAGCTGTATATGAATAGGAAGGGTTTAGAGGGATATGGATCAAATGCTGGCAATTGGAACTAGATTTATTTAGTATAGCTGGTTGGCGCAGATGAGTTGGACCAAAGGGTTTGTTTCCATGCCATATCTTTCTCTGGCTCTATGTCTATTAAAAATCTGTAAAGTAAACAGCTTGTGAGGCCTTGCGTTTTTTTTAAAAGTTGGACCAATACAAACAGCTGGAATGGTGTGGTCAAGCTCCCACAGAACCAAGATTTTTAGTTTCTGAGTTTTTTGGTAGCAGCTGTTGCTGGGTCTGTCACTGCAGTACATCTCCCTCTGCTGCTCTCTCTCAGAGTCCTCTTGATGTTATTTGCCTGCTAGGTTGCTGGAATTGCATATGAGACCATCAGTTTTCTGAATTTGCCTTTTGCCAAGGGTGTGTTTATGGGATGTTACTATATTGGAACAGTTACTGTTTAGTAGCTAAATAATCTATTATTCTGTTAAGATTTCCAATAGAGTTACGGCTAAGCCAAATTTTTCTTTATTCTTTCGTTTGTTGTATTTTAACTAGACTATCTGAATAAAGCGTGTTTTGCTTCAAACCTGGTAGTCTGATCAATAGAATTGCATCTGGAATGCAGCACCTTACACTTACCTTTAAAATAAGAAATAGTTAGCGTCTAAGCTACCTTCTTAATATATTTTGAGGGGGTTTGGTCTGGTCCATAACAGGGAGATATACTTACTCAGTTCTGCCATTGTCAATTGTGAGCCAGAGGGTATTAATGGGAGAACAAGATGTGTTTACAAGTACTGGTGTATGACATTCCAGTTCAAATGAGAATGCCAGATTGGCAAAGGAAGAATTGTTTGCTGCAAAACCAACAGAAAGATCAAAGCCAGAGGATGTCATATAAATTTCAAGGATGTGGTGAGCATCCAGTGATAGTTGCTGGTGGAGCATGAAGTGGTCCATTGACTTGCAGTAGTGTATTGTAAGTGGATCGGAGATGGTTTCTATTTGTCTACATTACAAAAAAATCCTTAAAAATCCAAGTCTGTCAAATAGGATTTTCCTGTCATAAGCCCGTCTTGATTTTGCCCAATTTTGTCAATAAATTCTGATATTTTCCCTACTACTGATATCAAGTTAACAGGTCTGTAGTTCTCCACTCCCCCTCTTCCTCTCTTAAAGAATTGTGTCATGAGGGTTCTTACAGGCTGGCACATATTGGATGTGGCCTGTGCCCATGGGGTGTGTCCTGAGATGTCGGTGCTCAGTGTCCAACATGGAGGTCCTTTGGAGCATGCAGTGAGCTAAAGTCGCCAGGTAC